>CM053787.1:951046849-951646849 GCA_028749045.1 Cupressus sempervirens | reverse complement strand
GATTTTAGATCTCTATTCAGTTCACTACATTTCCTAGCTTTCAGTCTTTACAGTTCTAACAACTTGCTCTTCTTTCAAGCTTTGTCTCCTTGATTTTCCATGCTCATTGTGCCAATGCAATCATGTCTATGGTAACCTATCAAAGTAGAGTCTCTATACTCTATTCCTCCCTCTCAATGCCTTCTCCTTGACACCACACACTCTCTCCAAACAATCTTATTTTTAACCTAGAACTTCTTAAATAGAAGTATGGAATACTTTTTCCACTCTAATCTTCTTACTCTTATTTTGAATTTGAATGGATTAGGTAAGATATAATGTATCTTCCCCTTATCTTATTTCTTTTAGAAACTTCAAGTAGAATCCACCTAGATTCACTCAATTACGATTAACCTAAAATTTTGTGCCCCCAACTCAACATCCTTATCTTCTATCTAGTTCACAAAATTCAAGGTAACAAACTTGTCAGCTCAGATCTGGAAAATCTTTGACTTTACAAATAATGCAACAACTCAAAACTATTGACTTTTTGATGCTCAGCATATACTACGTTACTTGGCACCTACTATGTTACTCAACAGCTACTGTGGATTCACTTAGCATCAACCAAGTTTTACTAATGCTCGACACATATTACATTTTTTCTATCTCAACACCTCAAACTTGCTCAACATCTTCTATTTAACTTGGCACACACTAGATTTTGCATTTGCTCAGCACTTACTGATAATCTGCTCAGCATGAACTAACTTGCTCAGCATCCATTAATGAATTTAGTCAAGCTTTGTAAACAATCTTGTTATAACTTATTCTTCTAGAGTTTCTAAGTGTGGCCAACCTCTATATCTTCAACTGTATTATCAATACATCATTTTACCATTGTCTTAACTGACCCTTGTACTTCATTACAAAACCATAACTCAACCTTTCTCTTAGTTTCTTTTGTTACATCTTATTGATTAAATCCTCTTCATCAATCAACTAAGTGATAGAACTTTGGATCTGATAAGAAATTGTCATTCTAGAAAATAGTATTTTTGACATAAGTGACAAAAAATGATTGAAAACATTCTTTATCAATAATCTCCCTTCTTCAATAATGATCTTTTCAATCAGATTTCAACAGATCATTCATTATTCACTAAATCTTCAAGTTTACAAAACTAAATCCATTCATACAATTAACAAAACTAGACAAAATGTAAATGACACAAAAACAAGAAAATATATAGACTTATAACCTCTACTCCACATCTTGGAAATCCTTACATAGAGGATTGCAAAAAGCTATAGATGGGAGGAGGACACATGTCAAAACCTTAATGAAGAGAAAGGTGGCAAGACATGTATAGAAAACTCACAATTAAGACATTCCTTTGCACTTGAACCAAAAATAGGAAGTAGCTGTAAAGTTAGTAGGTGACTATTTATTTCTAGAGCTTTAATTTTAAACCTTTTTTCTTCTACTATTTTCAGCAAGTAAATCTTCAACTACCTCCCACTGGCAGAGCTTTAATCACTCCCATCACTTCCCAAACATAGATCTCTCTGTTTGTGGGCCATGCAATTATTTTAATTTCATCTAAGTCCTTTGTGGCTTTAATCCACCTAGCATTTGTTATAGCTTTTGAATCTATAAAAAACTTATTTAAATCTATTTCAGCTTTGAAAAAGGATTCAATTAAATTGTTGAATGGAACATCATAGTTATCTTCAAAAATTGCTACTATGGCCTTATGGGTTAACACTGCATTGAAAGAATCATACCTCTCCTACCAAAATCTCAACTTTCTACGACCATCCAATATTGGTGGAATACAGGGTTCAATTCCTTAAGATAAAAATTTTATTTTTTCTTGAATTATTTGCATTTTTCTAGTAAATAAGCCAATTGATTCCTTTACCATTTCTAGGCCCTCATTTGCTAGATTAATCTTATCTAATAAACCTAGCTTTTTAGCAATCAACATAATAAGCTTATCTAAGAATTGAATGTATGCCCCCCAAAGATTGAATGTAGGTGATAGTCCTACAAGTACTTCATTGCAAACCTGGTCAACATCTTGGAAAGAAACATATAATGTATGGGCATGTTGATATATATTATTTAGAGTTTCAACTCTATGACCTATCATACTTCTAAGGATAGTTGTCCTTACCTCATCACATTGCTATGTTGGTGGATCATCAATGCTCATTCTTCTAGGCTCTATATCCTCTACCTCAAACTCATATGTCTATTTAGTTGTCTCTATTGTGACCTTTGATAATTATTCCTAAATATTATGTTCCATGCTCTATTTTGCAATGGCCATTTTCTTTACATTTGACAGTTTCTCTCTGAGAGATGCAACTTTAGCTTCCAGTTCTTGAATCTTGGCCTCAAGATCTTCTAGTTTATCCTTGTAAACACGGTTCTTCCTAAACTCATCCTCATAGAGATTCTTTGCATTAATGTAGTCATGGAAGGCTTTGGCTAACCTTATTTCTATCTCCTCTACCTTGGCCTCGTTCATAAATGAGATTTCTATCCCAAAGGTACCCTATAAGGTCCACACAATCATATTACCCTATTCATTGCTCTACACATCTATTATGTTAGGATTGTTTTCATCTACAACATCCTAATATTGGGTTTAGAGTACCTTGTAGTCCAAAAAAATACCAACATTTTGAATCAAAACACAAAGGAAAAATACATTTTTGAAACAATTATTCAATTGTATGTTGTCTTTGATGTTACAAAAAATGTGAAGCCTTGACTGTGAAGTTAGTGTAAGTTGAGCTCACTCAAGCATCATAGGCAGTTTCTTGTGTATGTAGAGCATTCAAAGACAGTATTTACCAAGCTCAATCAATTAATGAAGAAGATCATATATTGACCGAGTTCACTTGGTTACCAAAGGAAAGCTAGCACAAAGTCAATATTGACCGAGTTCAGTTAATTAAAAAAGGATTTCTCTAAGTTGACCTAGTACTCAATTTTGTATTAGCTGACTATCAACACATTGAGTCTAATAATTTTATTGGTTAATTCAAGCTTACTTAAGGAATGATTTGATTAGAAGAGTATTCAAGCCGACTTGACAAGGTGAATCATATAAATGAATGGTCAAGTTGAGCATTGAAGTGTAGAAATATGGAAATGAAGAAGATGAATAGAGGAAGTGAATTTAAAGGATATCTATAAGAAGGTAGAGTATTCAAGTTCTTCAAGCTACAAAGAACATTTTGGTCAAGGAGGATCAAGTAATCAAGCCAGAACTAAGATCTGAATCAACAAAGTTTGTTGCATCAAAAATTGGGGTAAATCATTGTTACACTCTAATAATTGTAGCAGTGAATCAAATCTCCTAACAGAGTTAGCCTAACAACTATTTTAGCAAATCCTCTAACAAGGTAGTAGTTTTAGATTGAAGTGTCTGAAGACCTCTAACAAGGCCACTCCTAACAAAGTGAATTAAATCCTCTAATAGGGTCACACCTAACAATGTGTTTTATAACCTTTAATAGGGTTGGCTCCTAATAGGGCTCACTTTAGGAGAGTGAAAAATAGTAACTAGTTGCAATTAGTGATTTTCCTAAATTGTGTTTCCACATTAAAGCATGGTGTCTCTTGTGTTCATGTTATTTCCTTTATGTTTTTACAACTAAGTTAACAAAGGATAAACATATTCAAAATCTTAAGATCTAATTATTTTATTGTTAACCAAGTGACAATAATATATACTGTGTTAACTGAGTGACAATAGAATATTTAGTGTTAATCAAGTTACAATAGAATACTTAGTATCAACTGAGTTTCAACAAGATTTTGGTTTATCATTGATTTATTCATCTAAAACTTGATAAAATCTTACAATGGAGATATTTGAAACTAAATGTATTAGTTGAGAAAATTCATGCTATATTCTATCATACAAGAATGTAGAACTCAAAATAAAATAGACCCAACAAAGAATCGATATAGAGATATATTTTCTCTATGGAAACTATATTAAGTTTCTTAAGAAGGAAAAAATGCTAAAGAATTATGGAATCACAACTGAGAACTTGCTCAATAAGATGGAAGAAACCCTATGTACAATGAGAGAAAGAAAGAAGATATAGAAAGGACAAGAATCCTAGATCTATTTTGGAAATGACATGCATCCACTCTAATCTTCCTCTTGTTGATGCAAAGTATCTTTCTTCTCACTTCCCCCTCCAACTAAAAATCTAATACGTATCATTTTCCTTAACAATGTCATCAAAATATCTTCAAATGATGAAGAAACCAATAGCTACAGATAAAAAAATCGTTGACTAAAATATTTCTAAAAACCCTACTAAACCCTACTAAACAACTCCAATAAAAAAATATCATTTCTAGGAACATCCTTGCCAAATTTGCAGACAACCACCTTCACTATTTATTCCAAAATTGAATCTAAAACTATCAGGGAAAAAATAAGAAAACCTATTGAGAATGCCCCTATTTCAAAACAATTGAGAATATCTTTTTCCTATTATGACCTGCATACATTTGTCTAACAAAATTAGATTCTTCATTCTGAGACCTTTTCAATGATATACAATACTTGTATCTTTGGATCAAAAATGTGTCCTATGTGCTCATTGGAAGCTATAAGCTCATCAGATCACATTTCGTTGAATGCACCTAGGTGCCACATGAAAACCTCTTATTTGTCAAATTTTCCACCTCATCACCCAGTCACTATCACTTATCATCTTTGGGTGACTTTTCTAGCTTAGTGGTAGGACCTACTCAAGGAGTGGAGAAATCATGCTTAAGCTTATCATAGCATGAAGACCTTAGCCTTATCCTTCACTTAACCACTATAAAGTTGCAACTAACCACTAGTGGTTAGCACAACCTTACAGCTACCAGATGTTAACTTCTTGGGATTCTTGTGATTTTACACTGACTTGCAATCAAAAACTTTGCACAACCTTTTCTTAACCATGAAAGGTAACTCAAGACCTCAGCAAACCACTAGTGCAACCTTGCAACACCAACCACTAACCATGAACCTTAACTTGTGAAGTCTAGATGTGCCTCATTATATGTTCCACATAGGACCTTTTTATTTTTTCATCTAGTCATTGAGTCTCATTGACGTGCATACCTCTTTTACCATGCCCCATGCATGTGAACTTCTTCCTTGTTAGAAGAATTAAGCACTTAAGACACTGCCTATTTGAGTGTGACTATATAAAAATATAGAAAATGGACCAAACACATTGAATTTAGGACAACTGCCTTAAACATAAATGATTAATGATCTAGACTCCACACTTGTGTGAGTCCTAGGACCTTATTTTTGTATAAATTTCCTTTCTTTGCATTGTCTAATGGATATGAATAATGTATTCTCCTTCTTAAAATAGCATTCCATTATGATACAAGGAAATCTAAGGTTCTTGAAGATTTTATCAATTTTAGTGGAAGACTGGAGTTCTTAGCCATCTCTGTGGTATTTCTTGGTTGGAGGCTTGATCGAATGGGCTTAGTTGATAATCTTGATGTTCAGTTGAAGTATGCTCCTCAATCAAAGATTAAGTGTTTTTGTTCATCATTGAGTTGCATTGTTAACTAAGGAGCTCAATCACTAAAGGAACTCCATCATCAAAGAAGCTCAATGATCTTTGTGCTCCTTGAAAATACTTGGCTTTTTTAGTGATGCTTGTGGAAGCTCAATCATCATGCTATGTTTTCTTGGTGATACTTGGGGATCTTGGAAAATATGTCGGCTCAAAAATGCTTGGATTGCTCAGTATTTTTTTTGATGCTCAATAGTTTGTCTCACTAGATGGTGTTCTTCCAAATTTGATTTACTAACTTGGTGCATTTAATGTGTGTGGAGTGTGATCAAGACATGGATCGATTGTAGGGATGTGTTGTTGGAAATCTGATTGAAAAGATAATTGTTGAAGATAAAAGAGGGATATTGTTGAGAAGAAGGAGATTGATTGATAAAGAATTCTTTCAATCATTCTTTTTTCATTGATGTTAAACCTATTATTTGAAGGAATGACAATTTCTTATAAGATCCTAGTACTATCACTTAGTTGATTGATGAAGAGGATTTAATCAACAAGATGTAACAAGAGCACCTAAGGGAAAGGTTGAGTTATGGTTTTGTAATGAAGTACAAGGATTAGTTAAGATAATGGTAAAATGATGTATTGATAGTATACTAGAATTAAGATACAAATGGTAGTAGTACCTAGAAACCTAAGAAGAATAAGTTGTAACAAGCTTGATTGCAAAGATTAACTAAGTTCATTAGTGACTGGCGAGCAAGCTTGTTTGAGCCAAGAAATTTTTTATTGGAGAAAAGAAAATGTAAAATCTAGTGTGTGTCAAGTA
Organism: Cupressus sempervirens; assembly: GCA_028749045.1. Classification (NCBI taxonomy): domain Eukaryota; kingdom Viridiplantae; phylum Streptophyta; class Pinopsida; order Cupressales; family Cupressaceae; genus Cupressus; species Cupressus sempervirens. The sequence continues at coordinate 951,640,476 of CM053787.1, read as the reverse complement.
CACTTTAGGTGCCGAGTGAAGTTCAAGTGCCAAGCAATATAGAAGGAGCCAGGAAAACCAAAAACTTAGTGGATGCTAAGTGAATCCACAGTAGGTGTTGAGCATCAGTAAAATGTAGTTGATGTCAAGTAACATAGTATGTTTTGAGCACCAGAATTTCAATAGTGCCAAGCTACTACATTATTGGAAAAGTCAAAGATTTGACAGATCTAAGTTCACATGGTTATTACATTGAATTTTGTGAAGTAGTTAGAGGATAAGGATGATGAGCTGGTGGCATAGAATCTTTTGTAAACCATTTTTTAGCAAATTCAAGAGGATTCTTCAAGATATTTCTAGAAGGAACAAGATGTGGGTTAGATTCAATGAATCCTACCTAATCCATTCAAACCAAAAGTAAAGGATGGAAAAATCGAACAGGAAAGAGGATTGTAGACTTCTATTTAAGGAGTCATAGGCCAAGAAGCATGAGTTGTTGATGTGCCAAATTACAAAGTGGTTGAAGGGTATCAAGGAGAAGACATCAAGGAGAAGGAAGAATAGAGCACAGAGACTCTACTTTGATAAGTGGTCAAAGAGAGATGATTGCACTGGTACATTGAGCACAAAGACTCAAGGAGACAAAGCTTGAAAGGAGGAAAAGTTGTCATAGATGAAGATATTGAAAGCCAAGCAAAGTGTTATGAGTTGAAGAGTAATCTAAAATCTGCAAGATAAGTTATGAATTGTAATCAGGTCAAAACCCCTTATTATTACTCTCTAGCAATTGTATCAGTTAGAGTTAAATCCTATGGACTTAGGTTGGTTTAAGAGCCATTTGTACATAATTTAATAGGGTGGCATTCCAAGTGAATTTTCTAAAGTCCTGTAACCAAGACCACTTCTAATAGGTTGGATAAATCCTTTAACTAGGTCACATTTAACAGTGTGTTGTAGCCTTTAATAGGGCACGGCTTTCACAGGGCATCACTTTAGAAGAGTGAGAATTGAGTAGCATGTTACTAGCGGTTTTTCCCAAATTGATTTTCCACATAAGTCATTGCATTATGTGTTGATTCTTCATGTGTTATGCTTGCATGTTGACTTATAATAACTTGCTAAGTAGGAAAGTTTAAAGCTTGGATGAATGAATAGTTTGATGGGCACACTTTACTTGATGAAAAGTTTAAATTGGACATTTGGACCTTGAATAGCTAATTCACTCCCCCTCTTAGTTTTTTTAAAGCATTTCTAACAATGGTATCAAATCCATCTACTAATATAGTTTAAAGGTATTAGAAGTAGGAAGATCAAGATGTCCAAGGAAGAAGTTCCCAAGCTCAATAGAGATAAATTTGTTGCATGGAAAAGTCTAATGAAGTTGCACCTTGGATCAATAGGTGATTATGCAAAAACCTCAATTGTAGTGGAACATGTAGACCCAACTGAACCCCTTTCTATAGACAATTTGAACAAAAGGAAGGAGCACAATGAGGCAATGGTGGAGATTGCCTCTGCACTCAACTATGCTGAATTTGATGATATCAAAGGATGTGACACTGCATTCAAAATGTGGAAAGCCCTATCAAATATCTATGGAGGAGATCAAAATGTTCAAAGAACAAAAAGAGAAAGCCTTAGAGGAAATTTTTATGACATGAAAATGGAGGAAGGTGAAAATGTTGATCAATATGCTACTAGAATGAAAGAAGTGGTAAGTGCAATAAGAAGCTTAGGTGGTCAATTGGAAGATGATATTGTCAATAGAAAAGACTTAAGAACCTTGCTCCCTATCTATGCTATTAGAGTTTTAGCCATCCAGGAGTTAAGATGTATAGTAAAAAATGCACTAACTTTTGAAGGGATAGTAGGAAGACTCACTGTATTTGAATTGTCCAATTTTGATAACTACAAACTTGATAATCTTGAATCTACTTTCAAGACCAAGCTGACATTGAAAGATATTGAGGAGGTGGAATCAAAGAAGAAGATTAGAAAAGGAAAACATGCATCTAGTGACGGCAGCAAAGATGAGAAAGATGTGGAATAGTTAGAAGTAGTACTAGCCAGAAGATTTCATAGAGGCAAAGGTAAATTCAAAGGTAAGCTACCTATCATATGTTTTAATTGCAATCAAGTAGTTCATATTGTAGCAAGTTGTAAATAGAAGAAGAACTAAAAAGAAGGAATCAAGTACAAGAACAAAAGAGAAGATGATAGCAGAGATTACAAGGACAAAGGAAAAAGATGCTACATTGTTGAAGAGGATTCTGATGAGAATGATGATGAAGTAGTCTATGTAGCCATGAAGGATGAATCAGATGAAGATGAGGAACCAACACTAGTAACCTATGTGAACAAGAGTGACAAGTGGATCATAGACAGTGGATGCTCACATCACATGACAGGAGACAAAAGTAAGTTTATTACCTTTACTCAATATGATGGAAATAGTGTTAGAATTGGAAATGATGCTCCATGTCAAATCAAAGGAAAAGGTTCTATTCAACTTACAGAGAAAATATCATGTTATAATGCATACTATGTTGAAGGATTGAACTACAATTTTCTGAGTGTACCATAGTTAAGCAATGTAAGTTGCAAAGTAGAATTTGGAAACAAAATTGCCAAAATCTATGACACTGATAGAAATCTGATAGGAAAAGGTGAACAAACTAGGACTAATTTTTTTTGCCTAGATATGGAAGATGCAACTTGTCTTGTTTTCAGACTTGATGATGTTTGGCTATGGCATAAAAGGCTGTGTCATGTTAACTTTGACAATCTGATTAGCATCAGCAAAAAGAAGAAAGCCAAAAATGAATAAACTTGAAAATATAATGTGCAAACAATGTCAACAAGGAAAGATGACTAAATCTAGTTTCAAAATAAAAACATACACTTCCAAAGAAGTATTGGAACTAGTCCATACAAACTTATGTGCTCCAATAGAAGTGTAAAGCTACTAAGGAGACAGATACATAATGTTATTTGTGGATGACTACTCTAGGATGATGACTACCATGATTTTGAAGCAAAAATATAATGCATTTCAAATGTTTAAGTGGTATTTGGCTAGAGTTGAGAAGGAAACAAGAAAGAGTATGAACTACCTTAGATCAAATATAAGAGGAGAGTTTACATCAAAAGAATTTGAGATTTTCTACAACGACAAAGGTATTAAAAGACAAACATCAGCACCAAGAACTCCACCTCAGAATGGTATTGTTGAAAGAAGGAATAGATTAGTAATAGAATGTATGAGAACCTTGATGATGGAGAAAAATGTTTCTTTGAAGTACTAGAGAGAAGCTGTAAGCACTACTGTTGTTAGTGAACAGATTGTCTTCCAAGAATATGTGTGCAACTATATCGTTGACTGCCCAAGTGGGAGAACTAATCAACACCAATAGTTGGACAAGTTATCATTAGATTGATAACCTTCCTCTAAATTTTATCAGGTATAGATCCTTTTGTAAGATATACAACAAATTAATTGTGGATGCTTTTAACTAGAAAGCACAAAAGGATTTCAAGCATCTATCTGTAAACATAGAGTAGACATGAAAAGCTAAATGACTACAAGAAAATAAGTAACAAATGACACAAAGCTCATTTACATGCAACATTACAAAGAGAATACAAACCTGAGAAAGAAAAGAATTAGAGCTTTAAAAGCACTTTGGAATCAAATGTATTCAGAAAGCCATCACACATATGCATTTAGAGAAAAATGAAAGTCATACAAAGATAACAATCAGTGGAAAGAAAATTGCCTAGACTCAAAGTTCTGGTATGCAACTATCTCCCGAGTCTCCCTCCTCTAAAAATGTAGAAACAACAAAGTTTTCATTACATTATCCATCTGAATCAATAGCTAAAAAGGAAAACTAAATTCCCTCACCCTACTTACATTCAAAATAAAAATATCCCTTCTTTTCCAACTCACGGTTCAAAAAATAAAAGAAAACTCTACTATTTTCTCTCTCAATAGATACAAAATAAAACTTTTGATCCAACTCCTCTACTCTATAGCCCAAAGTCTATAGCCTAGCTAGAAAGTGGAACCCCTTTTTCACATTTGCTGAGACATTTATCTTTTCCTATTGTCAGTAGTTGTTTAGTTTAGGTAACTAATTCTTGAGTTCATCTTTTTTTAAACTTATTTATTCTTGTGTCCCAATAACTTTTTCCCTTCCCAAACAACTTTCTTTATTACAATACCAATACTTATAAAATTGTCCACATTATAAAAGAAAACCTTATAATAGGTGGGTGTGATGTTTAAACTTTTTAATAGAGAGTCATAGTGGTAAGACTAATCTTCCTTGAAAAATTATCCTCCTCTAGATTCCCTCTAAGAATTTCCTTTGCCAGTTTATTATCTATGTTTTTCTGAATTACTCTTTTTACTAGTCTTGCACCATAATTTGGATCATAGCCCATATTGCTTAGCAGTTCAATTGCACTATCTATCACTTTAGTTATTTTTTTTTCTTGTCTCTTAATCTCCCTTGGACTCGGTCAAGTTGTAATCTCATAATGCTACTTATTTTTTCATGATCCAAAGATTGGAAGACAATATACTCATCAATATGATTTATGAACTCAATTTGGAGGGTTGCATGTGCTTCTTTCATGACTCTCTAATGATACAAAATCCTTCCATTCTAATTGTTTCAATGGTCTTGAAGAATGCCTCAAGTTATGTACAAGTTTCATCAATATATTTGCATGCTCTTTTAGTGGGTGAATGCTGATACAATTCACTAGAGATCTCTTTTGGAAAATCAATCCAAGCATATCCAGGATCGACCAAGTGCAAAGCATTAATAGCGGCACTAAGCCCCTGTAATATTTCCTTCAATGCAAAAGATAATTCCATGTGCACTCTCAATATTCCTCCCCCCTTCATGCGAATAGTATATCGATAAATGTAACCAACTGCCCTGTGCCAATTGTGGTGATATGTGTGGAATGCATATAAGAACTTGTAAGGATTTAGTTTTGTTGTTATATCTAAGCATTCTTCCAAACCAATTCTCTCTCTACTCTTTCCAAAAATCCAACAAATGGTAGCTCACCATCACAAAGAATCTGAGTTGCCTTCTCTTCACAAAGCATGATTATAAATTGTCCCAGACAAATAAGCTTGCTATCTTCATCAAGGTTTAATACTATTGCACAATATACTTCACTATACTATTTAAGATCTAATGAAAATTTGAAAACATTGGCCCAAAGATGAACTTCACCTATTTCCACATTTCATTACTTGTGATCTACACAAGGGAAATGTATACAATCTACATGAATTCTTTTAATGTTAATGTGTACCCATTGGTGAATACACGTCATGGTCCCACAGGCTTCCATATTCCTCTTTTATATGCTTGCACCCAATTTAGTAATAAAAGGAGGAACCTTCTATCTAGAAAATTACATAATACCTTTTCACATATTTATATGGGTCTATGCGATGCCTTTGATTGCTCTTTTTAAAACCTTTATAATGTGTCTTCATATGTGGATGTCATGGGTTTATTTACTCTACATTCAATATTTTTGATTTTAAACTAGTGTCTTAACTCATAAACACCCGACTACTACCCTTACTACTTTGATATCATTCTCATGTGGGCTTCGCTCTTGAGCCTTCAAGAATCTTTAGTATTTCTCCATTAATCACAACTTTCTCAGATGACTAATGTGTTGTCTTTCCTCCTTGAATTAGCTCCTCAATCTTTGCCACGGGTTCATCAGATGTTCTTACCTTATTCAAATTTGGAAGTTCTTTGGTGGACAATAAAATTTTCATTTTTGGCATGATCCAAAAATCTTGTCATCTTTTTGGTTTAGAGTGAAAGATGCAAACTAAGAGGCTTGAAATCGTTTTTCTGCATATTTGTTGATAAAGAGAACCAATTCTCTATTGAAAATGTTAGTGAATCCATCAAAGTATGTAGTGAAACTAATACATGACCTAGCAGTTTGAAACATCTATTCTTTTCTAAAGTGGAAGAAGATTGAGATAGAATCTCAAAAATTAGACCTCCATTAGCTTCATAATAGAAGGTGGCCAATTGTTTTCATTTTGACAATGATGACACCTATATCTCCTTTGCATGTGGAGCACAACTCTTCTCATTACAGTTTCTCTACTTATAATATCTGATAAATAGAACAACATCATAATCCTTGGTTATGTGCAAGAGCCTTGTGAGAAAACATTTGAAGATCTATCATTAATTTATTCATCCATCTTGTGTCTAATACCTTTCTTTCATCTATCTTCATTTTCTTTTGAAATATTATAAACGTGATGATGACATCACCCTTTTTATGACAAGACACTTGTCCTCAACTTGGACATCACCAATTTTCATGATATGCAAGCCCAAAATATGATGGATTAAGTTGTCCATTGATGACTTAAAAAAAATTTGATCTTCTCTACTTCAATAATTAACTCACTAGCTCCATTAAACTAATATTTTAATCATAGTCCACATTTGTGAATGTTTGAGAGCTTATGAGTCTTTCCCTTATTCTATAAACTTGTGAATCATACATGCACTAGGTGAACTACAATGTTTCTATTGGATCAAATCTGATATCCAAAATCAAGACCTTTATTTATAGAAGTTGAAAGATTTTTTACCTTTTCTACTACATTTGATTGCCTTAATATCATTAGGAAGAAACCCTGAACTTGGCCTTAATATGCACTTTGCATCACGGAGCCTTAAAATTTGTGAGCTGAAAAACTGCAATTCTGAATTGGGGAAATGATTCACTAAAACCAAGCCACCAAATTGTACATGTGAACCTCTCAGAATAGATCATTAAACTTGTGTGAACAAATTGCACTATTTTGAACTAGTTTGAACTGCTTTGAACTTAGTTCAAAGTGATTCAAGACTCTACACTTGAAGTTTGAATTGTTGAACCTTTGAAACATCAAACTCATTGAACCTTTGCAACTACTGAACTGATAAAAATTGATCATGAATTATGGATTTTCTAAGTTGACCATTTTGCACTTTAAACAATGAGTCTGAATTTTTCTTGTATTAAACCTATAGGATGGATCATCTAAACCATTGAACCATTTTGAACTACTTTGAACTAAGGTTCAAGGTGATTTGAAAACACAAATTACACATTTTAAAAACATGTCCATATTGGGTACTAACAAGGGCTCTAATTGTGGGACTATGTTTGATGCAAAAATACAGAACTCCAACAATCTCTGGTAAAAGACAATTGCCTTATCTATTAGGCAAATGGATTCACCAAGAAAAGAAGATTTAGAGTTTCTTGTAGAGAGGGTGGTGAGGAGCAGGGCAAAGCAACCATTAAAAAACACATAAACTACCAACAAGTACGAAGCTTGCACATCATTCAAACTACCACTATACACAACAAAACATATTTACAATATTTACAAAGGTAGGAAGAGAACCCACCATAAGAACTAGAAGAAAGAAGAAGCTATGCAAATCCATTTACTGGATGGGAGAAGTAGGAGCCCTTCCAAAATAGCAAATCATGCCTCAATGGAATAGCTTTGAACCATTGCTTGCTGATGATTCTTTCAACACCAAACCTCAAACTGACAGCACACATATATATGTTGATCCAACACTCTTTTTTGAAAATCCATAGCTCATCATAACTTTCTTCTTCATGCAAAAGCTGATCTTTCAAATTCATAAGGTTAGATTCCACTTCAAGAAGAAGAACATAAAAGTAGAAATCTCACCAAGAAATGATGCACAATGCCCCAAGATACTGTCATGAAGGTTTCATTCCTGCACATAATCATAGTCAACTTGTAGCCATAATGGTGCCTCATCCAACATGGGATCAACCCTTGAGTATCTATTTTCTTCATTTCTCTCAAGAACCAAATGGTCATCAAACATGTCACAAAGTCCATCCTTTTCTCTTTCTAAAATGCCATCACATGTTCCAGCATTTATTCCATAATCCAAATCAGAAAAACTATGCATAGATGGATGAAAAGGAAAATTATCAATGAATACTTCATTCTCAATCTAATTTGAAAAAATACATAAGACATCATCAAAGAAATCATCTAGCTTTAGTGATGAAAAGAATGTGTTTATGATTTCTTCTTCTTCATTGAGAATTGCATTCTCCAACACATCAACTGAGTCACAACTAGATTGAAAATCAGCTTCATATTTCTTTGTCTCAACAAGAAATTCAGCGGGAGTGTCTTCATCCAAAATCCCTTTTGCCTCGTCTCTATGAAGAATTGAATCACCATCAAAAGGGATGGTTTGAGAGAGGTTCTTTGGCTGAAGATATAACAAGAACTCATCAATGATTTCTTCTTCTTGATCAAGTAATGTTCCTCTCCATGCTTCAGCTAGATAGTTTGCAAATGGAGTATTAATTTTAGCATCTTCATCATGAGAAAGAAGCTTTTCTTCATGCACTTTCACCTTGTCATAATTACATATTTCATCATCAAACTATACAAATCTTTGCATGGGTTGATTACTGGTTTTCAAGCACGAGGAATAATCTTCATTTTTCATGAGAATACGAAGTTCATTTTTAGGCTGCATGTTATTCTGAATCCTTTAATTAGGAAGACTTTTTAAAGAAAGATGGTCAATAAAAAAGGTGAAAGATTGAAAATTTGGATGCAAGATGTCTTTTTTCTCACCAATAGGAACTTTTGAAATGAAATGACCATCAATATTCTCAAAACTGAAACTTTCAAGATGTGGAGAAAAATATTTAGATGCACCTCCATTAAAATCAGCATTATCTATAAGGTCTGTTGTTGTAATATCTTCAGAATGAAAAGATTCAAGCATAGGACCTTTTTCAGCATTCACATTCAAAGAGCCTATACCCTCATAATGTCTTGTCACACTTAAAGATTCATTTTTAGATAAAGCACCACAAGGAAGCATTTCAATAGAATTTCCAACCAAAGAATGATCAACAAGATCCTTTACTATAAATCATTGTACATGAGATGAAGAAAGATCTTGAGATAAGATTTGATCATTATAGCTTACCATTTCTCCATTTTTGGCACATATATTCTCATCAGTTGAAACTAGATCAACATGAGGCTAGAGTAACTCTAGTTGTAGCTCTTTGTCATTCATGACAAGAAGGTTGAGATACATGGGTGAGACTAAGATAACGGGAGGTTCATCATCATCTACCTCCAAGTGCTTCTTCAACTGGGCCACCTTCTCTTCAAGATTTTGCAAATCTTTCAACTTATGAAATCTTTTGCAGAGGCCTTTCCATAATAGCCAATATCTTGCATCATCTTCAAAGCTTATTTTTTTTGGATATGCTTGGAAATAATTTCTCCAAATTTTTCCACAAATTCATGTAACACCTTATCTTAATTGACAAAGTTCTAGGAGAGAAAGGTCTGGCCTTGATCTTTTCATGACTTCTATATCTGGCATGGTCTTTGTATAGAGTCGCCAATCTCCTACACATGAAGATAATCATAAAACTAAGGAAGCAAAAGTTAGGCATGTTGGAAATGATTGAATAAGAATGATGGAACTAGCAAAGAATGTTTTAAATCATATTGTTTTGTCATTGATGTCAAACTTGCTACTTGCAGGAATGACAATTGTTTTAGTGATCCAAATACTATCAATTGGTTGATTGACAAGGAGGTGGCAATCAATAAGATGTAACTAAAGTACCTAGAGAAAGGTTGAAGTTATGATGTTGTAATGAAGTACAAGGATCAGCTAAGCCATTGATGAAATAGTGTATTGTTGACATACTCTAAGACACAGATAATAGGCACACTAAAACATATCAAAGATGTAAGGGTTTAGCTAAGTTATTTGTGAAAGCCTAACTAAGTTCATAAGAGAGTGTCAAAAAAATATCAAGTGCCGAGAAAATATCAAGTGCAAATCAGAAAACAAGTGCCGAGAAAATATCAAGTGCCAAGCAAAAAACAAGTGTCGAGCAAATATCAAGTGCCAAGTAGAAAACAAGTGCCGAGCAAATATCAAGTGCCAAGCACAAAACAAGTGTCAAGCAGAAAACAAGTGTCGAGTAACATAGAGAAAGCCAAGTATCAGTAAACCAATAATGTCGAGTTGCTGCATTATTTTGAAATCGAAGATTTGCCAGATCTAAGCCGACAAGGTTGTTACCTAGAGTTTTGTAAACCAGAAAGAAGATAAGAGTGATGAGCTAGTGGCACAGAACACCATGTAAAAAGATTTTTGGCAAATACAACTAGACGCTAGACAAGGATTTCTAAATGAAAAAGAGATATGGGGTAGATACATTGTATCCTACCTAATCCACTGAAACCCTAAAGTTGGAGAGGGAAAATTGAGTGGAAAAGGTATTTTCAAATTTCTATTTAAGAAGTCATAAGGTCATGAAGCAGAAGAGTGGTGGTGAGAAAGTATGAAAGGATGAGCTGCTCAAGAAAAGTGCTAATGAGAAAGAGAGCAAAGAATACTATGTTTTGCTGGATGACCACAGATATGATTGCATTGGTATGATGAGTTATAAGACTCAATGAAATGAAGCTTGAGAGGAAGAAAAGCTAACAGATTTGAAGTGATTAAAAGCCAAGCAAAGGATTGAACTGAAGTGTGATCTGTAATCTGCAAGTTGTGTTGTAAGTTGTATCAGATCAAAAGCCATTATTGTTACTTTCTAGCAATTGTAATAGTTAAGATAAATCCTATGGACTTAGGTTGGTTTAATAGCCATATTGTAAATCCTTTAATAGGGTGACATTCCAAGTGAATGTTCCAAAGTCCTTTAACTAGGCTCATTCCTAACAATTTGGTGAAATCCTTTAATAAGGTCACATTGTGTTGTAGCCTTTAACAGGGCAGGCTTTTCACAGGGAGACCATCAGAAGTCGTTGAAATCAATTGCATAGTTATTTTGTGGGTATCATCCCCACCCCATTTTTACCTTCTTATTCCTGGAGGGTTTCTGGGTTATCAAATTCTTAGTGTTATGGTGTGATGCATGTTTACTTTTCTTAGTTGTTTCAATATTTAAATTGCATGCATGATAAGCTCAGTTATGCACCATTAAGGATTTGTAGAGAAAAGAGAAAAAGTTTTATTATGGCAGTTGGACCTTGAATAACTGATTCACCCCCCCTTCTCAGTTATTCTAAAGAATTATAACAAGGTACTTAAATCTTCACTTTGTTTCCCTAGCAGAGTCACCAAAAATATGTTAGTGAACAGATTGTCCTCCAAGAATATCTGTGCAACTATAACCCTAACTACCCAAGTGGGAGAACTAATCAACACCAACAATTGGATAGGTTATCATTGGATTGATAACCTTCCTCTAAATTTTATCGAGTACAACTCCCTATGTAAGATATACAATGAATTAATTGTGGATTCTTTTAACCAGAAAGCACACAAGGATTTCAAGCATCTATCTATAAACATAGAGTAGACGCGAAAATCTAAATGACAACAAGAAAATAAGTAACAAATGACAAAAAGTCCATTTGCATGCACCATTACAAAGAGAATAAAGCCTAAGAAAGAAAAGAATTAGAGCTTTAAAAACTCTTTCAAATCAAATGTATTCAAAAAGCCATGACACAAATGCATTTAGAGAAAACTGAAACTCATACAAAGATAACAATCAGTGGAAACAAAATTGCTCGGACTCAAAGTTTTGGTATACAACTATCTCTCGAGTCTCCCTCCTCTAAAAATGCACAAAAAACAAATTTTTCATTATATTATGCATCTAAATCAATAACTAAAAAGGAAAATTGAATTCCCTCCCCCTAGTTACATTCAAAATCAAAATATCCCTTGTTTTCCAACTCACAGTTTAGAAAATAAAAGAAAATTTTGCTATTTTCTCTCTCAATAGATACAAAATAAAACTTTTGATCCAACTCCTCTATTCTATAGCCCAAAGTCTACAGCCTAGCCAAAAAGTGGAACCCCTTTTTCACATTTTCTGAGACATTTATCTTTTCTTGTTGTTGGTGGCTATTCAGTTTAGGTAACTAATTCTTGAGTTTATCTTTCTTTAAACTTATTTATTCTTGTGCCCCAATAACTTTTTCCCTTCTCAAACAACTTTCTCTATTACAATATCAATACTTATAAAATTGTCAACATTATAAAAACAAACCTTATAATAGGTGGATGTGACATTTAAAAAATTTAATAGAGAGCCATAGCGATAAGACTAATCTTCCTTGAAAAATTATCCTTCTTGAGATTCCCTCTAAGAATTTCCTTTGCTAGTTTATTATCTATGTTCTACTGAATTACTCTTTTTACTAGCCTTGCACCATAATTTGGATTACTACCTAGCAGTTCAATTGCATTGTCCATCACTTTAATTATTTTCTCTTTCTTTTCTTTTCTGTCTCTTAATCTCCCTTGGACTCGGTCAAGTTGTAATCTCATAATGCTACTTATTTTTTCATGGTCCAAAGATTGGAAGACAATATACTCATCAATATGATTTATGAACTCATGTCGGAGGGTCACCTATGCTACTTTCATGACTCTCTAATGACAGAAAATCCTTCCATTCTAATTGTTTCAATGGTCTTGAAGAATGCCTCAAGTTATGTACAAGTTTCATCAATATATTTGCATGCTCTTTTAGTGGGTGAATGTTGATACAATTCACTAGAGCTCTCTTTTGGAAAATCAATCCAAGCATATGTAGGATCGACCAAGTGCAAAGCATTAATAGTAGCACTGAGCCCCTGTAATCTTTCATTCAATGCAAAAGATAATTTCATGTGCACTCTCAATAGTCCTTCCTCCTTCACGCGAACAATATATCTATAAATGTAACCAGCTGCCCTATGCCAATTGTGGTGATATGTGTGGAATGCATATAAGAACTTGTAAGGATTTAGTTTTGTTGTTATATCTAAGCATTCTTCCAAACCAATTCCCTCTTTACTCTTTCCAAAAGGCCAACAAATGGTAGCTCACCATCACAAAGAATCTGAGTTGCCTTCCCTTCATAAAGCATGATTATAAACTGTCTCAGATAAATAAGCTTGCTCTCTTCATTAGGGTTTGATACTATTGCACAATATTCTTCAATATATTGTTTAAGATCTATTGAAAATTTGAAAACATTGGCCCAAAGACAAACTTCACCTATTATGGCATTTCATTACTTGTGATTTGCATGAGGGAAATGTATACAATCTACATGAATTCTTTTAATTTAATGTGTACCCATTGGTGAATACACCTCATGGTCCCGTAGGCTTCCATACTCCTCTTTTATGTGCTTGCACCCAATTCAATAATAAAGCAGGGAACTTTCTATCTAGTAAATTATGTAATACCTTTTCACATATTTACATGGGTTTATGTGATGCCTTTGATTGCTCTTTTTAAAACCTTTATAATGCATCTTCATATGTGGATGTTGTAGGTTTATGTACTCTGCATTCAATATTTTTGAGTTTGAACTAGTGTCTTAACTCATAAACACCCGATTGCTACCCTTGTTGCTTTGATATCATTCTCATGCGAGCTTTGTTTTCGATCCTTCAAGAATCTTTAGTATTTCTCAATTATTTGCAACTTTCTCAAATGACTAACATGTTGTCTTTCCTCCTTGAATCAGCTCCTCAATCTTTGCCATGATTTCATTAGATGTTCTTAACTTATTAGAATTTGGAAGTTGTTTGGTGGACAGTAAAAATTGTAAGGAAGCAAAGCTGTGCGAAATTGCTTCCTACGCTAATCTTTGAGAGGATGATTATGCAAATCCAAGTAACTATTGCAAAGATCTCAAGAAATGCATAATAACATAATCAAAATAAAAAATAACACACATCAAAGTGATTACCGTGGGAAAACCCTTCCAAGAGAAAAACTCCACCCTCCAAAACTCGCACAATGTATTATCAAACCAAGATGATTACAATACACTTGCAATGCAAGTTCTTACAAGAGCGAATCACCGCAACTCGAACTCGGAGAGACTCCTTCTAGCACCAGTCTTGCAAACTAAACTCAATTACACAAACACCTCCCCAAGCCCTCCTTTTATAGTGAATTTACAACCTGGAAACCACTTATGGTTTTACAAAACCATGGGCAAAACGACCATGCCACATGTTACCCATTTTTGACATTTACATTTCTAATATGGAAAAACAACCAGGTTAAAAATAGTCAACTCGTCCACAATTTTGTCTCTTAGTCTAGACCCCCATAAAAGTCACAAAATGAGTCATCAAGGCTCTAAAAATAACCTACCTATATTCTACTAAGGACAAGACTCATTTTAACAGCTCACTAACCATTTTCCAATGCATTAAACAAGTGGAAAACTTCCACAAACTAATTTTGGAATTTTCCAAGAAAGGATTGCAAGGTTGAGACACATGTTTCTCAACATTCTCCAACTTTTCAAAAACCTTGCAAGAGTCAGGGGATTCGAAATATCATGGACTTAATTGCTAGGGGCCGAGAGGCCCATAGACTCTGAACACCATCTAAATTTCTCTGTGCTCACAGGCTTACTTAATGCATCAGCAACATTCACCAAAGTCTCTACCTTTTCTAGCTTCACCTTGTCATCCTCGACCATATCTCTCACAAAATGATATTGTACATCAATGTGCTTGGTCCTCGCATGAAAAGTTAGGTTCTTCGCTAGGAAAATTGCACTCTAGCTGTCACTATAAATTGTCACTACACCCTTTTTGAACTCTATATCTGAACACAAACTCTTTAACCAGATGGCTTCTTTGCAAGCATGAGTAGCTACCATATACTCTACCTCAGTAGCAAACAAAAGCGACCATAGCCTATCACTTACTCATTTAACTAATTGCACCACCAAATAATGTAAACACATATGCACTGGTCGATCTTCTTCTATCAACATCACCAGCCCAGTCTGAATCCACATAGCCTCGAATATCCAAGGAATGCTCACTTCATGTTCCATGAAAACATATTGAGTACTCTGAGGTACCCCGCAAGTATCTAAAAACTCTTTTTACTACATCCCAATGTGCTCTTCTTGGATTAGACATATAACGGGAAAGTACTCCCACTGCTTAGGCAATGTCTGGTCTTGTACAAACCATAGCATACATCAAACTTCCAATAGCACTTTGATATGGTACTCGACTCACCTCTTCCATCTCCAATGGGGATGTAGGACACTATGAGCTAGAAAGCTTTGTTCCCATAGTAATAGGAACACTCAATGATCTTGCATCGTGCATATTGAATCTTTTCAAAATAGTACCAACATAGTTACTGTGACCTAGCCAAAGCTTTCTATTATGTCTATCTCTTATAATCTCCATTCCTAGAATGTGCCTAGCTGCACCAAGATCTTTCATTTCAAACTTTATTGAGAGTTGAGATTTTAACTCTGCAATCAAACCTTTTCCTTTACTAATAAACAACATGTCATCGACATAAAAGGCAATAACCAGGAAACCATCACCATCAGATTTGAAATATATACAATGATTAGATTTAGATCACACAAATCTCGAACTCAACACATATGTATCAAACTTCTGGTACCACATCCTAGGACTTTGTTTTAAACCATACAATGATTTCTTCAATTTACAGACCAAATGACTTTTACCTTTCACCACATAGTGCTCTGGCTATGACATGTAGATTTCTTCCTCCAAATCTCCATGAAGAATAGTAGTTTTCACATCCATTTTCTCGATCTCTAGATCATAAGCTGCTGCAATAGAAAGCAAATATCTAATGGATGTCATTTTGGCTACTGGAGAAAAATATCACCATAATCTACTCCCTCAGCCTGAGAGTAACCTTTTGCAACCAAATGTTCTTTATACTTCTCAATGCTTCCATATGAACCCATCTTCCTTTTGAACACCCATTTACAACCAACAGGCTTTCGTCCTTCAGGCAATGGTACAAGGCCCCATGTTTGATTCCTCTTAAGAGCTGCCATTTCTTCATCCATGGCTATTTTCTAGGACTCTAAATCATTCATAACAAGAGCCTCTTCTATAGATCTCAATTCATCAATGTTAGAATTCAATACAAATATGTACCTCAAATCATCAGGAGAATAACCATACCTTTCAGGTGGTTTCCTTTGTCTAGTACATCTTCAAACAAGATCTGGTTCAGGTTCAGGAGGTTCAAGTTTGTGATTAGGTTCTCTCTCTTCCTCTAATGATTTAGAACTCGTAGAGCTTTCTTCAACATCTTGTCTTTCTAAGGGCCTTGATTCAACTTTCCAAGGTGTAGCAGGAAGTTGAGTCACATCTTTCTTTTCTTTAATTTGTTCTAGCTGCACTGTAACAGAAGAAGGCTTAGTTTCTCTAAAAATAACACTTCTGGAATAAAATACCTTTTGTGCAATAGGATCTCAAAGCTTGTATCCTTTCACACCATAACTATATCCAATGAAGATACATTTGACAACTTTGTTGTCCAATTTTGTTCTCTTCTCCTTTGGCACATGAGCATATGCCTCACAACCAAACACTCTCAGATGTCTAAGTGAAGGCGTATGGCCTGAACACGCTTCCATTGGCATCTTATCAACAAGAGCTAATGTAGGAGAATTTTTTATCAGGTAGCAGGCAGTGACTACAGCTTCAACCCAAAACTTTTGTTCTAGTCCAGCACCACTCAGCATACTCCTAGCCTTCTCCATTAAGGTCTTATTCATTCTTTCTGCAACTCCATTCTGTTGTGGAGAATACAGAGTTATCTTCTCTCTTTTAATACCATACCACAATCTTTACAAAATGTGTCAAAAATATTCGAGCAAAATTCACCACCATTATCAGTTCTCAAGAATTTTATTTTCTTTCCAGTCTGCAATTCAACCATTTCTTTAAATTCTTTGAAATGACTAAAAACTTCGGCTTTACTCCTAAGGAAATAAACCCATGTTCTTCTACTAAAATCATCAATAAAAGAAACATAATAAACTGATCTACAATAGAAGGAACATCAACTGGACCAAATACGTCTGAATGAATTAGATCCAAAATACATGAAGACTTATGAGAACTCAAGTAAAACTAAATGCGGTTTTGTTTACTGTAGATACAATGCTCACAAAAATCAAACTCAAGATTGCAGTCATTCAACCCATCAACAAGGTTCTTACTTTTCAAGGTCCATAGACCCTTCTCACCTATGTGGCCAAGTCTCTGGTCCATAACATAGTCTTCTCTACAGGAAACTTTGATTTGATAGATAGAGCACCCTTGGGTACCCAAAAACCATGACCATCTGTTGAGAGAGAAACTCTCTCCTTCTCCGACTGAGTAGTCTTTTCCACAATCTTATCAAAATTACTATTGCACTCAACTGTGCATGCATCAAGTTGGTATAATGTACCCAATCTACTTCCTCTTGCTATTACCATAGCACCTATCACCATTTTTACACCTGCTTCAGAAAATTGTACATGCACACCCGCATCTATTAGCTTACTAACAGATAACAAATTCCTTGCTAGTCCAGGGATATGCAAGACACCATAAAATCTTCTAATTCTACCATCAAAAAATTTCACACGAATACTTCCACGACCAATAATATCAAGTACTAAATTATCACCCAAATACACCTTACCACCATCAAAATTTTCATACTTACTAAACTAGTTCCTATTAGGAGTCATGTGGAAAGATGCAACTGAATCTATTAACCATGCATTTTCACCTGTATGAGTGGCCAAGGCTTCAATGAAAGCATTTCCATCTTCCTTCTCAGACTCAAAATCAGAATCTTGCTTCTTCTTCTTCTTCTTTGTCTTCTCCTCTTTGCAGTCCTTTTAGAAGTTTCCAGGTTTTTCATAATTCCAGCAGATTGCCTTGGACTTACTAGGAGATTTTGATCTCCCCTTATTTTTTGACTTAGAATGGCCATGCTACTTTTTGTTCTTGCCTCTTTCTTTTGGTCTTTTGGAAACACTCAAAGCCTATTTGGCATTCAGAGAGACCTTCCTTCTCATCTCCTCAGAAAGTAGAGAACCAACAACATCCTCCATCTTCAAGACAACTGAAGCGCTCCCTATAGCCATCACAAGACTATCCCATGAGTCTAGAAATGAACATAACAAGATTTGACACCTTTCTTCTTCATCCATTGGCACCCCTACTGGGGTCAACTGAGTCACCAACATATTAAACCTTTCTAGATGCTCAAAAATTTGTCCACCTTCTTCCATTCTCAAGGAATACAACTTCTTCCTCAAGAAAATCTTATTTACAAGTCATTTCTCTTGATAGATCTCACTAAGCTTTTTCCAAAGCTTTTTTGTGGTAGGTTCTTCATGGACATTAATTAGAATCGAGTCTGCAAGACACAATCTAATGAGACCTTTAGTGTTGGAGTTGATGAAAGCCAACTCCAAAGATGCCCAAGATCACCTGCATGCGAAAACTTGTCAAAGAGAAGCCAAGGAGAGGAAGAGCATGGAGCAAGGGAAAAACCCTAAACAGACATGAGAGACAATATGTGCAAACACAAGAAGAAAATGTATTTACAATATGCACAATGTCTTATGTTATGTTATGAAAATACAATGAGAGAGAGCCCACTTATAAAGAGCTCATGGAAGCTTGTAGAACAAGCTGGAAGGTGGTAGAAGATAAGGATGACAACCCAACACATATCCACAAAAGGTGTAACATGCTAGAAGGGAATAGACTCCCGTGTTGTCAACAACTAACCACTACATGCATTAAATACTAAATATTAAATAAATGCATTTACCTAAGTAAGCTTAAGTAATAGAATAAATAATTAATAATTAATTATTTATTTACTCTAACATTTAGCTTTTCTATCATTCACATCATATTGTGTAACTAATGTCAGATCTATGGACCTTAGCTTGTTCTCATCAATCACATCCCATAGAACCTGATCAGTCAACAGATCTTCCATCTTTAGCTTCCACATCTCAAAGTTTGTGCCAGAAAACTTTTCAACATCAATTCTCCCTGACATGCTTGCCATCTTTTCAATCTTGCAACACAAAAATGAAATGCTCTGCACAAGCTCCCACTCAAACCTTGATTAGCTCAAAAAACCCTGTACCCAACAAATAGAACCAAAACTAGCCAGGCTCTGATACCACTTGTAAGGAAGCAAAGGTGTGCAGAATCTCTTCCTATGCTAATCTTTGAGAGGATGATTATGCAAATCCAAGTAACTATTGCAAAGATCTCAAGAAATGCATAATAACATAATCAAAATAACAAAGAACACACAACACAGTGATTACCATGGGGATACCCTTCCGGGAGAAAAACCCCACCTTCCAAAACTTGCACAATGTATTATCAAACCAAGATGATTACAATACACTTGCAATGCAAGTTCTTACAGGAGCGTATCACCACAACTCGAACTCGGAGAGACTCCTTCTAGCACCAGTCTTGCAAATTGAGCTCAATTACACAAACACCTCCCCAAGCCCTCCTATTATAGTGAATTTACAACCTAGAAACCACTTATGGTTTTACAAAACCATGGGCAAAACGACCATGCCACATGTTACCCATTTTTGACATTTACATTTCAAATATGGAAAAACAACCAGGTTAAAAATAGTAATCCCGTCCACAATTTTGTCTCTTAGTCTAGACCCCCATAAAAGTCACAAAATGAGTCATCAAGTCTCTAAAAATAACCTACCTATATTCTACTAAATACAAGACTCATTTTAACAGCTCACTAACCATTTTCCAATGCATTAAACAAGTGGCAAACTTCCACAAACTAATTTTGGAATTTTCCAAGAAAGGATTGCAAGGTTGAGACACATGTTTCTCAACAAAAATTTCATTTTTGGCATAATCCAAAAATCTGGTCATCTTTTTAGCTTAGAGTGCAAGATGCAAACTAAGAGGTTTGAAATCATTTGGCTACATATTCATTGATGAAGAGAACCAATTCTCTAGTGAAAATGTTAGTGAATCCATCAAAGTATGCAGTGAAATTGACACATGACCTAGCAGTTCAAAACATTTATTCTTTTCTAAAGTGGAAGAAGATTGAGATAGAAGCTCAAAAATCAAACCTCCATTAGCTTCACAACAGAAGGTGGTAGATTGTTTCCATTTTGACAATAATGACATCTATATCTCCTTTGCATGTGGAGCACAGCTCTTCTCATTATAGTTTCTCTACTTATAATATCTGATAAATAGAACACCATCATAATCCTTGGTTATGTGCAAGAACCTTGTGAGAAAACATTTGAAAATCTATCATTAATCTATTCATCTGTCTTGTGTCTGATACCTTTCTTTCATCTATCTACATTTTCTTTTGAAATATTATAACCATGATGATGACATCACCCTTTTATGACAAGAAACTTGTCCTCAACTTGGACATCACCAATTTTCATGATATGCAAGCCCAAAATCTGATGGATTAAGTTGTCCATTGATGACTTAAACAAATTTTGATCTTTTCTACTTTAATAATTAACTCACTAGCTCCATTAAACTAATATTTTAATCATAGTCCACATGTGGGAATGTTTGAGAGCTTATGAGTCTTTCCCTTAATCTATAAACTTGTGAATCATACATGCACCAAGTGATCTGATATTCAAAATCAAGACCTCTATTTATAGAATTTGAAAGATTTTTTACCTTTTCTATTACATTTGATTGCCTTAATATCATTAGGAAGAAACCCTAAACTTGGCTTTAATATGCACTTTGCATCACGGAGCCTTAAAATTTGTGAGCTAACGAACTATAATTCTAAACTGGGGAAATGAATCATTGAAACCAAGCCACCAAATTGTACATGTGAACCTCGTAGAATAGATCATTAAACCTACATGAACAAATTGAATTGTTTTGAACTAGTTTGAACTACTTTGAACTCAAGTTCAAAGTGATTCAAGACTTTGCACTTGAAATTCGAATTGTTGAACCGTTGAAACATCAAACTCATTGAACCTTTGCAACTACTGAAGTGATGAGAACTAATCATGGATTATGGACTTTCTGAGTTGACCATTCTGCACTTTGAACCATGAGTCTGAATTTTTCTTGTATTGAACCTACAGGATGGATCATCTAAACCACTGAACCATTTTGAACTACTTTGAACTAAGGGTGAAGATGATTCAAAAACACAAATTACATGTTTTAAAACCATGTCCATAGTGGGTACTAATAGTTGTTTACACTCTGAATCAAGTTCAAGTCAAGAAAGGTACAAATGTAACACCTTTTGAACTATGGTATGGTGACTCACCTAATGTAAAGCATTTTAAAGTATTTAGCTATAAATCTTATATTCTTAAAGATACTAGAAATGGAAAGTTTGATACAAAGAGTGATGAAGGCATATTCCTCGGATACTCCACTAGAAGTAAGGCATATAAGTGTTTGAACATTAAGACTGACAAAATATTGGAGAGTGCAAATATAAATTTTGATGAGGATGTAGAAGTCCAAGTTGATGAATCCAGGAAATCAAAAGATTATAGATCATTTGTATACTTCTACAAGGGAACGACTGTTGAAGATAATGTTGCCAATCAAGTTGGGAATCAGCAAAAAATTTCAATATCAACAAAGTCACAACCAATGAATGTCGAGCTACATTTAGAAGTCGAGTTGTAGAATGAACGTAATGCACATTTTGACTCTAAAAATAGTCCACATAGAAGAGATAATGAAATACTAGAAGAATAAGTGCAAAGTGACTCTGAAACTAAAGAACCAAACATGGAAAGAAGGACAGAACCAAGATTAGCCAAGTATGTGAGAAGACATCACCCTGCAGAACAAATCATTGGTGACAAGGATGTCAGACCAATGAAAAGGAACAAACTAAGGAATGAATCATGTCTAATGAGAAAAATTGAAACTAAAATAGTGAAAGATGCACTACAAGATGATGACTAGTATAAAACTATGAAAGAGGAGATAGACTAGATTGAGAAGAACAAAACCTAAACCTTAGTTCCTGGACTAGCCGATAAGAATGTAATTGGTACAAAATGGGTGTTTAGTAAAAAACTTGATGAGAATGGTGAGATAACAAGAAACAAGGCTAGACTAGTCTGCAAAGGCTATGCACAAGAAGAAGGATTGGATTGTGGGGAAACATTTTCTCCTGTTGCAAGAATGGAAAGAGTAAGAACACTACTTGCATATGATGCTTACAAAGGTTTCAAAGTCTATTAGATGGATGTCAAGTCTGCTTTTCTGAATGGTATACTAGAAGAGGAAGTCTACATAGAATAACCAGAGGGATTTGTAGATGATAGCAACAAGGATATGGTTTGCAAATTTCATAAAGCACTCTATGGTTTAAAGCAAGTACCTAGAGCATGGTATAAGAGACTGCACAAATATCTTGTGAAAATAGGATTTGAGAGAATAGATGTTAATAGAAACCTCTATATCAAGGAAAAAAAAGGTAAAGATATTTTGATATCTAAAATCTTTGTTGATGGTATAATATTTAGAGGAAAAGATGTTCTATGCAAAGATTTTGCTGATCAAATGAAACAAGAGTTTGAAATGTCAATGTTTGGAGAAATCAAATTCTTTGTTGGATTGCAAGTACATCAATTGAAGTATGGCATATCTATGACCCAATTAAAGTACATCAAGGAGATAATCAAGACATTTGGATTAGAAGACTCAAAACTAGTCAGTACACCAATGGTAATAGTATATAAGCTATCTAAGAATGATGAGTCAGCTGAAGTAAATTAGACAATGTATAGATCAATGATTGGAAAGTTGCAGTATGTTGTGCATAGTAGACAAAATATTGCATTAATAGTTAGAATCGTAGCAAGATTTTCTACAAATCCAAGAGAAAATCATTTGATGGCAATAAAAAGAATACTGAGGTACTTAAAAGGAATTGATGACTTTGGTTTATATTACAAGAGGAGTGAAAAGTTTGAGCTAAGAGCATACACTAATGTAGGCTAGGGAGGCAATATTGATGAAGGAAAAAGCACCAATGGAGGAGCACTCTTCTTAGGTAAAAGACTGATTACTTAGACTAGCAAAAAGCTAAGTTGTACCTCACAGTCCACAGTAGAAGTTGAATATGTTGTAGTTGCTATCAATTGCACCAATATTGTATGGATCAAACATCTATTGCAAGGTATGAAGGAATAGGTAACTGAACTTGTCATACTCTATTGTGATAACACAAGTGTCATAAACATTTCAAAGAATCTTGTGGTGCATGCCAAAAAAAAGCATATTGCAATTAAGTATCGCTATGTAAGAGAATTGGTGAAAGACAAGCAAGGATGGAATATGATAGTTCAAAGGAATAGATTACTAACATCTTCACAAAAGCATTACCTAAAGATGCATTTAAATATCTTAGAGGTAAGTTAAGGTTGATATCCCTAACCAAGGCCACTTAAGCAACAACAAAGATTGCCCTGCATCAAATGAGTTGATTGTTGAAATGTTACATTGATGCAAAGGATACTTACTTTAGGGTTCATGCCTGAAGTAATCAAACTACTAAAGTTCCAGATTAGTTACAAGCAAGGTGACAGAGTGAGAAATTGGAATACCTACAGCTACTACACTTGCATCATAAGATGCTAAAATAGTATGTCTTTTCCATTATTGTCAAAGAATGAGAAATAGAAAAAAATTGATCAACAAAAAGAGGGAGAGATATACAAACACTAATTAAACAACATTTGAGGAGAAAGAATAACTTATCAAATCTACAGGATCAAATGGATAGAGGGAGGAATAATGTAAGAGGAAGATAGGAGTAGTACATGTACAAGATCAAAGTGAATAGAAAAAGAGAAAGGAAATAGTAGCTAAGAGGGAGAAGAAAAAGTGAATTAATCAAGATACAGATCAGAGAAGGAGATGTGAAAATTGATGTGAACACATTTATCTTTTTGGCATTTGACTTACTATTTTAACCTAGTTAGCATTTTGATAACTTGGTTGAATAGTTCGGTCCGATGGTTTATTAGTTTGGTTTTCCATCAATGCAAAAGAGGGAGATTGTTGGAAATCTAGTTGAAAAGATCATTGTTGAAGATCAAAGAGGGAGATTGTTGAGAAGAAGGAGATTGATTGATAAAGAATGCTTGCAATCATTTTTTTGTCATTGATGTCAAACCTAATATTTGTAGGAATGAAAATTTCTTATAAGATCCTAGTACTATCACTTAGTTTATTGATGAAGAGGATTTAATCAATAAGATGTAATAAGAGCACCTAAGGGAAAGGTTGAATTATAGTTTTGTAATGAAGTACAAAGATTAGTTAAGACAATGGTAAAATGATGTATTTTTAGTATAACAGAAGATACAAATGTTGGCCGCACTTAGAAACCTAAGAAAAATAAGTTGTAACAAGGTTGACTACAAAGCTTAACTAAGTTCATTAGTGAGTGTCAAGAAAGCTAGTTCAAGTAGAGAAAATTTTCAATTGGAGTTGAGCAAATGCAAAATCTAATGTGTGTTGAGTAAACTATAGGTGCCAAGTGAAGTTCAAGTGTTGAGTGATATAGAAGGAGTCAAGAAAATAGAAAACATAGTGGATGCTAAGTGAATCCACAGTAGGTGCCAAGCATTAGTAAAATATAGTTGATGCTGAGTAGCACAGTATGTGTCAAGCACCAAAATTTCAGTAGTGTCGAGCTACTACATTATTGGAAAAGTTAGAGATTTGTAAAATCTAAGCCGACATGGTTGTTACATTGAATTTTGTGAAATAGTTAGAGGATAAGGATGATGAGCTGGTGGCACAGAATCTTATGTAAACTATTTTTGAGTGAATTCAAGAGGATTCTTCAAGATGTTTCTAAAAGGAATGAGATGTGGGTTGGATTCAATGAATCCTACCTAACCCATTCAAACCAAAATTAAAGGATGGAAGAATCGAGTGGCAAAGGGAATTACAAACTTCTATTTAAGGACTCATAGGCCAAGAAGTAAGAGTTTCTAATGTGCCAAATTATGAAATGGTTGAAGGGTGTCTAGGAGAAGACATCAAGGAGAAGGAAGAATAGAGCACAAAGACTCTGCTTCGATAAGTGGTCAAAGAGAGAGATGATTGCATTGGTACATTAAGCATGAAGACTCAAGGAGACAAAGCTTGAAAGGAGGACAAGTTGTCATAGATGAAGAGATTGAAAGTTAGGCAAAGTGTTATGAGCTGAAGAGTGATCTAAAATCTGCAAGATAAGTTGTGAATTGTAATCAGGTCAAAACCCCTTATTGTTACTCTCTAGCAATTGTATCAGTTAGGGTTAAATCCTATGGACTTAGGTTGGTTTAATAGCTATTTGTAAATCCTTTAATAGGGTGGAATTCTAAGTTAATGTTCTAAAGTCCTCTAACTAGGTCCACTTCTAACAGGGTGGATAAATCCTTTAACTAGGTCACGTTTAATAGTATATTGTAGCCTTTAATAGGGCAGGCCTTTCACAGGGCATCACTTTAGAAGAGTGAGAATTGAGTAGCATGTTACTAGTGGTTTTTCCCAAATTGGGTTTCTATGTAAATCACTATGTTATGTGTTGATTTTTCATGTGTTATGCTTGCATATTGATTTACAGTAACTTGCTAAGTAGGAAAATTTAAAGCTTGGATGAATGAACAGTTTGATGGGCACACTTTACTTGATGAAAGGTTTGAATTAGACATTTGGACCTTGAATAACTGATTTACACCCCCTATCAGTTATTCTAAATAATTTATATCATGTGTAAGGACCTATTTGGGTCTTGGTGGTCTTTCTTATGTGTATTTAATGATTTTTGTAAGCTGACTAAGGTATTTTATGTTTATTATGTTCTAATTTGCATTAGGTCAACTTGTGGTTGGAGTGTTTATTTAATATAAGGGTTTATTTAAGTTTTAACTTGCTAGGTTGACTTGTGGATTAGTTGGGTAGAAGTAGAGCATCTTATGGAGTCATTATTAATTTCAACATAAAGGAGCTGAGAGGAGTGAAGTTGTGAGTAGAGCTGGTAGTTGCAGTTTGGGAAACAAGGAGATTGTTTGGTGGCTTGTAAGCACAAGTTTAGATCTTGTTGGAGGTTTATAATAAATTATTGTTGTAGATTTGGAATAGGTAGCATTTGGTTGGCTCTTGAGGGATCTTGCAAAACTATTACTTGCTTTGTATTTTGCCATAAATAGGAAGGCCTCATAGCCCAACACATTGTATGTAATCAATTTATTTATGAAAAAGGAGTTGTGTTTGGTATCAGTTCTTGTATCTTGTATTGTCTTTCTATTCTGTGATTAATGGTTGAGGGTTAGTACATCTCCTTTGGGTATTGTCCTACCTTGCACTATGTCAAGTGGTATTAGAGTGAAGGTTGGATCTAGTTGATCTTATGGATTTGTTGTAGAGTGTTTTCAAAGATATTGGAAGATGCTTATGAGAAATATTGACTGTAGGGCCATTTCAGATCTCTATGATGTAGTAGAGAAGAAGATTTTAGATATGTTTACTTGGTCGGAAGCTAGTTTGACCAATCAAACCAAGGAAGGAGTGGTTGAGTTTTACAGAGCTTACCAAAGTTGGAGTTTACTGATTTGAAAGTGAGTGGTCTAGTCGATTAGAAGACTTGTTTGAGAGAGAAGAGGACATGATAAGGTTGAGGTTGAGGTTGGTTTTGTTGATCAGTTTGTGGAGTCTATTGCAATTCATGTAGACAAACTTATGGTTATTGTTGAAGTGGTTCCTAACCTTATTTATGCTAGGATGGATAAATTTGTTGGAGTTTATTGATTTGAAATTGAGTGGTTTAGTCAGTTAGAAGACTTGTTTGAGAGAGAAGAGGACATGATAAGGTTAATGTTGAGGTTGATTTTGTTGATCAGTTTGTGGAGTTTGATGCAAATCATATAGAGAAATTTGTGGTTGTTGTTGAAGTGGTTCCTAACCTTGTTTATGCTAGCATAGATATTTGTTTTCATGATTATTTGGTTCAGTCTGACATGGAAATTGTAGAGCACTTGGTCATGGACAATCACGTTGCTATGGGTGATGATTTTTATATTGCAAAGAATCTTGGTGATGGGAGTTTGGCATGTGTTGAAGAGGGATTGCATATTTCTACTAATATGGATCTACGTGTTGTGGATGAGCTTTGTATGTTGAGTTTGATGTACTTTTAGATTGTGGTGATAATTTTTAGACCTTATTTATGGGTTACTTTTTTGTTGATTGGTTGTTTGTAGACTTATAAAGGAGGAGTTGGTTGATGTAATTGTTCATCTTTTATGCATTGGCAAGCCTTGGATGAAGATGAAGTGGAAGTCTAATTTTCATGAAAGAAAAAAGTGTGGGACACAATTTTTTTTGTACCTTAGGAGTTTGGTGCAAGGGTATCTAAGGTTCCTAAAGATTTTGGCATTTTCAATGGAAGACTAGAGGTGTTCAGTCATCTCTATGGTATTTCTCAGCTAGAGGCTTGACCAAAGAGGCTTACTAGAGAAGCTTGGTGTCCAGTTGAAGTGTGTTACTTGTACAAAGAAGAGGTGTGTTTGGTAGTCATTGAGTTAGAGTGTTGATCAAGGAGCTTCGTCACTGAAGCAACTCCATATTCAAAGAAGCTTAGTGATATTTTTGGTGCTCGACACTATTTAGATTTCTCAGCCATGCTTGTGGGAGCTCATTGTCATCCTCTAAAAAATACTTGTCGATCTTGGCATACATGTCAAATTAGTAATGCTTAGATTTCTTTGTAGTTTTGCTAATGCTCAGTAGTTTGGCTCACTAAACGATGTTCTTATGGATAGGATTGGCTAACGTGGTGCATTTAGTACATGTACAATATTATGGTGACATCAAGAAATTGTAGGGATGTGCGAGGTACTATTTGGGTCTTGGTAGTCTTTCTTATGTGTATTTAATGATTTTTGTAAGCCAACTAAGGAAGTTTATGTTTATTTTTTTCTAATTTACATTAGGCTGATTTGTGGTTGGAGTGTTTATTTAATGTAAGGGTTTATTTAATTTTAACTACTAGATAGACTTCTATCTTAGTTGGATATAAGTAGAGGATCATGTGGAGTCATTATTTAGTTTAACATGGATGGGCTAAGAGGAGAAAAGTTGTGATAAAAGCTAGTAGCTAGGGCTTGGCAAATAAGGAGATTGTTTGGTGGCATATGAGCACAAGTTTAGATCTTGCTAAAGATTTCTACCACATTGTTGTTGTAGATTAGGGCTAGCTAAGGTTTAGTTAGATCTTGAGTGATCTTGTACAACTATTATTTTCTTTTTATTTGGCCATAATTATGAAGGCCTTACTACTTGGCATATTACATGTAATCAAGTTATTTATGAATAAAGAGTTATGTTTGGTATCAAATCCTATATCTTGTACTATGTCTCCATTATGTGATTAAATATTGGGGCAAGAATATATCCTTTTTGGATTATCTTACCTTACATTGTGTCATATTTACAAATTCCATGCAATATCACTTACATCTTGATCAATGTCTTCATTGCAAAATTATGAAAATAGACAACAACCTTGTCTATTCCATGGTTCTTTGAACACCTGCATATTTCTAGACTTCCATAAGAAATTTTTCTTTTCTTCTAACAAGCCAATATTTTAACAAAAATAATAGTCCTTCCATAATCATAACTATCAAATCCTACAAAAGGTTGTGGTGGAGGGTAATTGAAACATCCATTTTTTTAATGTGGTTTCTATATATATATCCTTAAACACTATTTGGATGGGAGAGGTTTTATACAAAATTTTACACATGAATAATCATCATATTCATTTGTGAATGCGCTTCTCTCACATGTCCATTCTTCTTTTTGCAAAGAATCAATGCACATATCTCTACAATGACCAATATAACTCTGCAAACTCCATGCAACCATCTTCAAATGGATCACCCCAATTTGTTTTTCATTGACCAACAATGTTGATTCATGGAAGAGGCTCCTTCCAAAAAGTCATGGCATCCACATATGCCAAAAAGCATTGGAAAAACTATGAGCACTTACTTCCAAAACAATCTAGAAAGTATTAGCTCATACTTAGAAAAATTCAAAAAATGCCCAAAAATGTTGATATCAACCCATCTCCAAAAGTGTTCCCATTGTAAATGGTCTTCGATCATTAAAATGGTATTACTCATACTTCAAAATCCTTTATTTTTTATTTTTGTATGCTCTAGATAAACTTTTTGATTCCAATGAAAATTGTCACTTATTGTAGGCCTTTTTTATTATCATCAAGGCTCCTTTCATGCATTGAAACCTTAAAATATTTGGACCCTAGTCACATTAAGGAAAGACCCAAGCCAATGATCATACCCTTTTTTAGTATTATCTATAATAAATGGCCTAACCAATCATAGGCACACACACATCACACTTTGGAAAAAAAATAGACTGGTGATAGGTTAATTATATTCATCTTTAATTAGCTATTTAGTCCATTAAGAAGTGCAGAAATAGAGCCCCATCCATTGTGTAAATACATGCCTCCGCAAACATAATTGGCAATGTACAAGCTCTATAAATATTCTATTGTTTTTAAACTGGGTACTTAGTACTATAATTAAGTTATTTCTACATGTCATGTCACATATGGTTTGACCCCTATACTCATAAGCCAACCATTAATTCATATGTTTATGTTATCATGAATGTTGATGTTATTCCTTTGTAGGAGTATCCTAAGAATTGCTAGAACACTTAGGGAGATTTTTAGCATGATTTACATATTGTATTTATTAGTGACATTCACTTAATTGGACTATAAATAACTACTGAGCTTATTGTATAGTTAACAATATTTTCCAAGTATTTCATTTGTTGTTGAGTTTTATAGTTACTACAGAGTCCTTTGGACAAATAGCAATATTTACCAAGTAATTACAGTTACTATGAAGATTAGTAGTGTAAACTGAGCATCTTAATGTATGTCAAGTTTACCAGTGTGAATTGAGTTGTTTAGTGCTTATAGTTTATGTGATGCAAGTCTAGTATTAACCAAGCTACTCAGTGTTAACCAAGTGACTTAGTTTATATTGAGCTCAAGAAGATAGTTTTTACTGAGTCATACAATATAAACCAAGAGACTTAGTTTATATGAGGAGTTTCATAATATCTACTGAGTCACCAGTGTAGACTGAGTTCTAGGCTACTTGGAAGCGATTAGCATGGACCAAGCTTCTACATCTACCAAGTATATGATGATGTCAAGTGTTGACAGTGGATGCCAAGTATCAAAACCTCACCAAGTCAATCTTGAGAACCTAAGTGTCTACATTTGAGCTGACTTTGTAATATTTGTGTAAACTTGTATTGTGGCTGACTTTGTAACTATGTAATTGGATTGGTATATATGTAATAAATTGTATCATATCCAAGTGTTTGAATGTGAATGTAATGTAATTGAATATAATCAAAGAAGAGTAGAAAAGAGTGAATTACAAAGGCAATAGTAGTAGAAGGAGTAGCAAAGATTCATCTATCATTGCAAGGTGATTTGTACACTTAAAGGAATTTTATTTAGCAAACCAAGTTGCAAATTAGAGATCAGCTACTATTTCATCCTAACAGGTGGATCAGTCAAATCCTTTAGCAAGGTAGACCTAACAGTCTTTTCTAAATCTCTTTATCGAGTGCATACTTCATTATATGTTTGTAAATCCTTTCACAAGGTGGACCTAGCATTCCTTATTTATTTGTAGATCATCAGAAGTGATCAATGTAAGCCTTAATAGGCCAACTTTATACTACACTACTAAAGCTTGTGGGTATCATCCCCACCCCAGTTTTACTTTCTATTAGGAAGTTTTCTAGGTCACCAAATCTTTGTGTCAAAGTGTTATGAATGCTTTCATGTTTTCAATTTCTTATGCATACAATTAGATCAAATTATGTATGAAGGATTAAATTCTAATTGACTATTGGATTAAGAGTTAAAATTGTTGAAGTTTTAGAAGTTACTGATTCACCCCTCCCCTCTCAACAACTTAGCCTAGTTAAGAATATTTCCAACAATCATTTTTTCTATGAAGACTAGTAGAGTAAAAGAAAGAAAACAAGGTCATAAGGACTATTCTATGAAGACTAGTAGAGTAAAAGAAAGAGAACAAGGTCATATGGACTATGTATTGATAATCAAACGAAGCATAGTTAATGACATATTCTACATTGCATCCTAATTATGTAGATAATTGTCCATATATAGAGTTCAAGACATGTAGAAGATACATGCTTGATTTATAGAAAATAGTAAGAAGACAAAAAACCTAATACATGGTTTCTAATGATTGATTTGTATCTATTAAATATGATAGAATTGTGATAAGCACAGTTAGACTGTGACAATAGATATTCTATTGATGACGTTAGTGAGTGCGCAAGGTTTGAGGTTGCTCATGTGAGAAATTGTAAAGACCATGAGCCGACAGTAATTTGTAATTGTGAAAAGATGTAAAGTTTTTTAATACCTTAATGAGGTCCTATTATAATTAATTGAGAAAGCCTCAAGGCCAACTCAAGGAATTTTTTTGAGGATATGCTATAAAGGAAGGATATTTTCCTTCTTATGTTAAATGTAGTTAAAAATGTGATATGCGAAGTGTTTGGTAAATGTGAGTAAGTGATCGAAGGGACTATTGGATGCAAAGTCAATGATCTAGTCTCTAGATTAGAAGAGGTTTGGTCTAGTCAAGAGGACAGAGAATGATCTTAGATTATTTCATTTCTATTATTTTACAAGCTCAGTGGTCTTTCACCTAAAGTTGTTTGGACAGTGGACCCATCTACCTTCTACAACTCCTAATAGGTTTGGAAAAACTCCTAACAAGGTTAGAATCTCCTAATAGGGATTCAAAGTCTCCTAATAAACATGATGTGTACTGAATGTATTTCATTACCTCCTAACATAGTCCATCCTTCAATAATGAACTTTAATATTAGTACATCATTTTGTGGGTACCATCCCACTAGGGTTTTCCATCAGATAAAGGGTTTCCCTAGTTAACATATCTTGTGTTATTGTGGATGAGCATCCTATTATGGTTTTTGATTATATTGTTCACATGCTTAAGGATAAATAAGGTTGATAAATATTTTAATAGTTGGATAACTGATTCACACCCCCCCCCCATCTCAATTATCTTGGTCGACTTTACTTTCTAATGTTTTCATCATTTGATCTCTTTGTTCTTGCAAATAGGTTTGAAAGATGATTAAGTAATTAGGGTTCTTGACTCTAGGGATATCATTGTCTTTATTTCATGGTTACATCTCACCAATTAAGAGCTCAATAACACAACATTTAATGAGAAAGGCTTAAACAATAGTATCAAATGGATGACTATTGATGAATTTGTTAGTGTAGTTTTTTATTTTTCCTATTTGGCTAGGTTTTTCCTACACTTTTAATAATCTCACTTAGGTTAATAAAGCATGTCTTATTAGGTGAATGGTTGTGAGGTGTCATCTTCCTACATGTGAGCATCCATTAGCTATCTTGGGAAGATACTTTGCTATCTTTAGTCTGATAGATGGTTGCTCCTCATTGGTTGGTGTTGCCACCTCCTCCCTCTTCCTAGCCTATATAAGCATGCTACCTGGCTTGTATTTGCATCTCTTATTTTTGCATCCTCTTAATGCTATTTTGCTTCTAGCATTTGCATTACTCTCTTGGAGACTAACTCTATGATGCTATTTTGATTTTGTATCATTTGCATTCATAGTTTAGATATTTACTCTTTGCACTAGTTTTCTGGGTTATTAATCTTTTCAGATCCTAACATGGTATCAGAGCTTTTCTATGTGCAAGAGTAGATTTTAGTTTCCTTATTTGAGAGATTTGGGGGGGGCAAATAAACTTTATTGTAGTTTTTTGAAAAACGAAGTATGCTCTTCTCTTGCATCTTTGGATGATCCTGAGAATCAGAAAAGTTTTGACAAAAACAGTTTTTCTCTGGGGTTTCAATCTCAAATTTGACAAGCAACTTGCATATTTGGAGTTTTTAATCAGTTTTGCAGGTTCCAGCATGCCATTGATGGACTTAAAAAGCTGATCCAGCATTTGCATGTCAAATTTTGGTTGCTGGGGTCGTTTTCTGATCTTTGGAGCCGTTTTTTACTGTTAAAGGCGTCTGATTTACACTACAGCAACATCTTCTGTTCATCAGCAAGAAAAACGCTTTCTGGGTTTTGTTCGCAGCCCCGAAAAACCATCTGGGTATCTTTTAGATTTTGCATGCAAGCTGTATATTTTTCAGGATCGAGCATGCAAAGCTACAGCCATACCCCTCTCCGTTGGCAGCCGCAGATCTGAATGCAGTTTTCAAATGTCTCGTTCTTGCTCATACGGACTCCGATTTTGACGATTCTTGTTATGAACTTGGCTATTTTTTTGTGCTCTATCCATTAATGGAGTTAGTTTTTTATTTTCATGCATGAATTCTTCAGAAATTGCAGATTCTCAGCCGTGACTGTGCACAGTTCTCGTTTTGGAAACTTCGGAGGATCATAACTTTCTCATACGACCTCGTATCGAGGTGATTCTTTTTTTGAAAGTGCATGATTTTTTGAATAGATCGCAGTGGTACTATTTGTTTCCTTGATTATTGTGCCCAAGTTTCACTTTTACCATATGCTCTTCATGAGGGTTTGTAATGCATTGAAATCAAGACCACTAAATATCTCTTTCTAGTGGTAATTGTAAATGCACTAAAATAAAGTGTCAAATCATATTTCTTTGGGGGGGGGGGGGTTCTTTGATTGAGTAAAAAGGGGGGGGCATTGTCGTGGCTGGGTTCTCTTCTTTTTAGCATTTCTTTACATTTCTTCATCATGGATCAAACAAATATGCCCATCCTAACTCCATACAATTACTTTGAGTGGAAATCACGCATGACAATTCACTTAAGGAAAGCTGGATTAAATAGGATAACTATGGGACTTGAAACTGAACCTGCTAAAGATGAAGATAAGCCTAAGTGGTTTAACAAATGTGATGAGGCATTTGGAACATTGTGTTTGTCTGTTTCTCCTGACTTGCTATTTCACATTGAGTCTTTGGATACACCAAATGAAGTATGGATAAAGCTAGAAACACTATTTGGCACACAAGATTCAATGAGGGGTCATATGTTGGAAAATGAATTAATAAGTTTGAGTCCAGGCAATTTCAACACAATCCAAGATTTCTTCACCAAATTGAAATCACTAAGGCTGCAGTTAAAACAATGTGGAATTGAAAAGAAAGATGAACAACTGATTCTTAGTATTCTTTCTAAGCTAAGTTCAGAATATTCTGTGTTTGTCTCTACCTTCTATGCTACTAAGGGTGCACTTGGTACTCAATTCACCATGCCATCTTTAGATGATTTTGCTATCAATCTCACTCGAGAACAGGACAAGCTAATCCAGGTGGGCATTCTTAAGTCCTCTAAGTCACATGCCTTGGCTGCCAACCAAGACACAAAAGAACAACAAGGACAAAGTAGTAACAATAATAGTAAGGACAAGAAACAAAAGAATAGCAAGGAGAAGAAGGATCAGATGCCGGTTTCTTCAAAAGCAACTATTGATACACCATCTTCCAAGGGTGATAAGCCTAAGAAAGAAAAGGTCAAATGTGCCTATTGTAAAAGACCTGGTCATGATGAACATAAATGTTTGCAAAAACAACTTGATCACTTGACATACATTCTTGAGAAGAATAATATCAGTGTTCCTGAGTCTATCAAACAAAGTTCTAATGAAGGGTCTAACAAAGAAAAAGAAAACAGCAAGGGGAAAGGAAAGGGCAAGGCCCTTTTTGCAGTTGCTTCCTCACCATCCACTTGGGTTCTTGATTCGGGTGCTTCACACCACATGGCTTCATCTAAGGAAGAAATTGCATCCTTGGAGCAATGTACTATGCCTTCTATGTTGATGGGTGACAACACTCCTATTGAGGTGTGTGGGAGAGGGTCTGTTGATGTGGGGGATGGCACATTCCATGATGTTCCTTATGTACCTTCATTGTCAACTAATCTCCTATCGGTACACCAGATCACTCACACAGGTTTAGGCAAGCGGGTTGAGTTCACTCCTGATTCAGTGGAGATACGTGAGTTGCACAATGATTCTACAATTGCAGTTGGGAGAGCAGATCATCAGTCAAGACTCTATATGTTTTCTCACCTTGTTCCTGATCCTCCTTTGACTATTTTTCTCACTCACTCTAATGATGTGAGCAGATTATGGCATGAGCAGTTTGGCCATCTTAACTTCCACTACTTGCATCAGCTTAACCAGCAGAGCATGGTAACAGGGTTGCCTTCTACTTTGACATTGGAGTCACTCGGAATACATGATAGATCTTCTGATGGGTTAGATTCACTTGAGCAGTCTTCTACCTCCACTTTTGATGCAGAGAGTGATTCAGAGGACTCACCTCCTTCCTCTCCTAGTCATCATTCACAGGTTGATGATTCTCCTCTAGATTCTCCATCTTCTGGTCCACTTTGGGCTAGACAGACCTTGCAGTTTGCAGGTGATTGGGTTGGGGATCCATCAGACACCAAGCAGACTCGTTCACAATTCCAGGATGCTCTACATATCTTCATTGCTACTGCCTCAAATCCACAGTCCTTTCATGAGGCTTCTGGTATTTTTGAGTGGGATATAGCTATGCAGGAAGAGTATAGTTCCTTGATGAGGAACCACACTTGGGATCTTGTCCTTTTTTCTAAGGGAAGGAAAATTGTTCGATGTAAGTGGATCTACCGGACAAAATTTGCAAGCTTTGCTGGAGGTGCAGGATGCTACATCTTTTGGGGGGGCCTCTTCCTCTCACTTGGAGTCCTAATTTTCTTTGGGGAGTCTCTTTTCTCTCTCTTTTGGGGGAATTTTATGTACATGGGTACCTCATCAGGCTTGACTTGCCGGGACCCATTTCTACATCCACCTAAGCTTCGCTTATGGGGGGGTGTTAGTGTAGTTTTTTATTTTTCCTATTTTGCTAGGTTTTTCCTACACTTTTAATAATCTCACTTAGGTTAATAAAGCATGTCTTATTAGGTGAATGGTTGTGAGGTGTCATCTTCCTACATGTGAGCATCCATTAGCTATCTTGGGAAGATACTTTGCTATCTTTAGTCTGATAGATGGTTGCTCCTCATTGGTTGGTGTTGCCACCTCCTCCCTCTTCTTAGCCTATATAAGCATGCTACCTGGCTTGTATTTGCATCTCTTATTTTTGCATCCTCTTAATGCTATTTTGCTTCTAGCATTTGCATTACTCTCTTGGAGACTAACTCTATGATGCTATTTTGATTTTGTATCATTTTCATTCATAGTTTAGATATTTACTCTTTGCACTAGTTTTCTGGGTTATTAATCTTTTCAGATCCTAACAGAATTGATCTTCAAAAATTGTGAGCATTGGTTACTTGTCAATATTTTTAATTTCCTCCTTTATTATTCACTTTGTATATAAAATCATATGCCAATTGATTTCAAATTATTATATGTGCATACTAAACTATTTTTCTTAAAATAAAGGGTACCATTCATACACAAACTTTTAACAAAATGTTTGCTACTCCTTTGGACACCTCCTTTTCAATATGATCATTTTTAATTAGTTCTTTTAATGAAATTCTCCTATTTCCAATATTTGACTTACTCGATTACAATACTACTTACTCACAATAAGATAATTTTGAATAATAAGATGTAGTATTCCTCATAAAGGAACAATATTTTGATGTGATGAGACTGGTCACAAAGTGACCGAGCTAAAACAAAATTGATTTAAAACAACTAAACTATCAACAATGCTCTAAATGATCCCTTACACTGACTAAAATTGAAATTTATCATTGATTGAACATTGGAAACTCATTTTTCAACTTTGTTGATAACTATCCATTTTGTGTCGAGAGGCCTCAAAACTGGCTTTAAAAATGATAGTCAAGACCTAACACTTAGCAAACTTATTACTAGTCCACAAAATTTTATGCTAATTTTTTTTGTCTCTTAAAGAACTCTTGGTCAAAATTTGTTAACTATCAAAGTTTCCCTTTTCATTTTATCTTGCAAATGAACATGCTAAAAACATATAATTGCATCTAGGTTTGGTTTTAAAAAATAGTCAAAAGATCACTTGTGGACTTGAAACCTGGGATATGGGATCACTTTGATATGGATAATATGTGGGTTAAATTTAGGTTTATGATGAATAAATGGGAATTATTTACAAGAATGCAAAGTTGGTTACAAGGAAATGCAGAACTAGGAAAATTTGTCAAAATAGTGATTATTACAAATAGAATAACTTTGGAAAAGTGCTCCAAAAGATTCATCAAGACTTGAAAATTAGAATGCATGGATTATTTTAAGTGTACTATATAGGAGTAAAATTCACTTAGGTTGATACATCATGGTTTCTCAAATATAGAATCACAAACATGCCTTCCAATCAATCTACAAATCTGAATTCTTGTAAAACCTTAGAAATTACAAATAGAATCGCATTTGAAAACTAGTCAAACCAATATTTCATAAGCTCAAATTTAAAAAATAATGTCTTTGACCTCGACAATACATTATAAAAATAATTTCTTGAATAGAGTCAACTAGATCAAATTTATAATCAATCAAACAGGGCTACTAGGTTGAAAGGTTGATCAAAAAGTGCAAATAAAAACTGCAGAACAACAAGACACAAAGATAATAGTTCACTATGGTTCACCATATATCATGGCTACATCTACACTAAGAGTAAGGGAATATTATTGATTGAAAAGATTGATTTTACAAATGGATATAATCAACATTTATAGATCATAACTAATTAACTAAAGAGACATATTAATTGGAGGGAAAATCTGAGGTGATCATTGGTCTTCACCTGAAGACAATAGATGCTTCAATTGATCACACATTCCCTACTCTACATGCTGACCTACTTATTTTTAACAAGGCCAAGAGTAGTCTTGGCTCATTTGAACATCTCCTTGGAAACAACCTTTATCAACATGTCTATGGGATTGATCTTTGTATCAATTTTTGGTAACCTTTAATATTCATTCTTCTACCACATAGAAAACATAATGAACATACTTGTCAATATGTTTGGAGCATTACTAAGAGGAATGATTTTGAGCCAAAAATATTGCACTCTAAGTATCAAAAAATAAAACATAATCATCATGTTGCCAATGTAGATCGTTGAACAAGCATTGCAACCAAATCATCTCTCTAGCACCTTCAAAATGAACCAAGTATTCGGCTTCAACAGAAGAAATAGAAACACAATTTTGCAACCTTGAGGCCCAACTATTGGTAGACCCAAAAAATATGAAAGCATAACCAGCAGTAGACTTGCATTTTTCTCGATCTCTGGCAAGATTTGAATCACTAAATCCTTGTAGTTGAGAATGATTTCTACCAAAACATAATGCATAATTAGAAGTTTCGTTGAGATACCACAATATCCACCTAATAACTTCCCAATGAGGCTTCTCAAAATTTCTCATGAATATATTAACTACTCCCACTGCATGAGCAATGTCAGGACATGTAGATATCATAACATACATTATGCTACCAACCACTAATTTATAAGGAATTTAATTCATACATTCCTTCTCTTCTTGTGTTTTTGGACACAAATCATAAGTTAGACGAAAGTGAGAAGCAAGAGGAATAGGAGCATGCTTTTCTTTAGCCATGCCAAATTTATCTACAACTTTGTCAATGTATGATTTTTGTGACAAATTAAGCACCATCTTTTATCTATATCTAGTGATAGTCATTACAAGAATCCTTTTGGTAGCCCCTAAATCTTTCATGGAAAACTGAGAGGCTAACTCTTTCTTTAACTTGCTATCTATCCAAGGAGATGAACTAGTAACTAACATGTCATCAACATAGAGTACAAGAATAGAAAACTCACCACTTGGAAGCATTTTATAGTAGACACATTGATCTAATTCACAATGGGTGAAGTTATGTTTAGTCATGAACTGATCAAATTTAATGTACCATTGCCTTGGAGTCTTCTTAATCCCATACAAACTTTGCTTTAATCGGTAATAGAGATGTTCTTTTCCTCTTTGAACAAAGCATTAAGGATGCTCTATATACCATTCTTCATTGGTGTCACCATGAAGAAAATTTTTCTTGACATCAAGTTGTTCTAGTTGAAGATCCCAAATGGCTACCAATCCTCAAATTACTTAGATTATAGTTATCTACACAACAGGTGAGAAAATATCTGCAAAGTCTAGCCCCTTTTATCTGAGCATACCCTTTGAAAACTAACCAAGGAAAGTATCTCTTTCTACCACCATCTTCCTCTTTCACCTAATATATCAAAAGAAAATTTAGAGCTTTACAATTGGGTGGAAATGGTACTAAATCCCAAGTTTCATTGGTTTTAAGAGATTTCATCTCTTCTTTCATTTCAATCATCCACTAATTTTTATTAGTACTTCTACAAGAATCTTTGAAATTAACCAATTCAATCTAATCAGAGATTAAAATCTCAAGCTTTTCATCCTCCAAGAAAAGTAATTCATAGTCTAACTATTTTGTAGGCATTCTTCTCTTTTTTGTAGACTACCTTAATTCTTGAATGTATTCTTCATTTTGAGAATTACTTCTTAGCATTTCATAATCACTGCCTTTTGAAGATGTGTATGTCCTCGATTGAATTTAATGACCAAAGGTATCCATTGAATCACCTAGATTATTTTGTAGGACCTGTGATGAACCTATAATGAAATAGAAGTGCCATGATATGTATTTGGATGCATATCTCCAATTGGACAACCAATGTCATTATTTAGCTCATGCTCTGCTGGATGTGATGCACAACCTACTTTGGTAGGAAAGAGAGAATTTTCAATACCAATTCTTGGTGTGAAGTATGTAGTGAGACCTTGTTTCCCATATTGTTATTGTTGACACAATGTTGAAGCATGTTGCATCTTGTTCTCTTGAGCATCCTACATAACTAGCTCTCTAATGTGACTTTGTGACTAAACACACCTAGTATTTACTAAGTCACAAGGTCATTCTACATTGGTGTGAGGCATATATCCTTTTGCAAAAATTTTATGTTTGATAGTTTTAATCTTCTCTATTGGATGACATGGACCAATTAGACAATGGATGAAGGTGTCTTGTCTCTTGTGCTCTATTGTTGTTTGGTGAAGAGCACTTGAACTGCAATTACTAGCTACATGGGTAGGAAAGTGTGAAGTATTAATGCCACTACTTGGTGTGAAGGGAATGTGGATACCTTGAATCTTATGACTATTCTCTTGACTAGAAATTGACAAGGGATTCATCTTGTGTCCTTTTTCAGGGTCATAGAGTCTAGAGTTAGTAAGAGGAGGACTCTTGATATGGTGAGTGCCCCACCCATCATGACCCCCATAGTCAATGTTATGAATGGTATTTTTTAAGTCACCACCCCATTCCTTATTGTTGTGTAACATAAGGTATGTTTCTACAACATTATTAGATTTGTCATTTTTAAATTGCTTTGTTGAGTAGCTAGATTTTGATGAAGGCTCTATTTGTGATAAAGGAAGTGAATTAAAAAGAACTTGTTCATTTTTTGGTCTTCTACAACACATTCCTTGTATTGGTGATTGTGTATTTGGAAAGTAATCCAAATTTTTGCAAGAAAAAGGAGTTTGATAGTCTTAACCAAAATTTAAAGGCTATGTGTTATCTTGGAAAGAATCGCTACTTATACTTTCTGATGACAAAGCAAGATTTGATGCCAAAATAGAGGTAGAAGTAGAAACCATAGTTTGAGGCTGAGATTTTATTGAAAAAGTGTTTTTATTAAATAGAGACATAGGAAAAAATTCTTTGGTAATTCCTTCCTATATTGTTGATTGATGAGTTGCAAACTTTGTCTCATTAAAGACCACATCTCTACTCCACACAATATTCTTTGCAATAGGATCCCATAATTGAAATCCAAACTCATCTTTAAAATATCCCATGAAGATATGTTATTGTGATTTTGAATATAGCTTTCTCCTTTTTTCTTTAGGAATATGAACAAATGCTTGACACCCATAAATTAAAAGATGTGAATAGGAAATCCTTCTACCCAACCATTCCTCTTCAATAATTCCAAAGTCAAAAAGAGATGAAGGATTTCTATTAATCAAATACACTATTCTATTGTAGGCCTCCACCCATAATTTGTTGCCTAAACCAACATAAGATAGCATGCATCAAACTTCCTCAAGTATGGTTTTATTTAGTCTTTCCACTACTCCATTTTCTTGAGGGGCGAATGACACAACTTTCACCTATCGAATACCTTGTCCTATACAAAAGTTTTCAAACTCCAACAAATAGAATTCACCTCCATTATCTAATTGTAAACAATTGATTGTGTGCCCCCTCTAATTTTCAACAAGACCTTTAAAAGATTTAAATTTTGAGAAAACTTCATATTTTCTAGAGATCAAATAAATCCAAAACTTTCTATTATAGTCATCAAGATAGGAAACAAAGTAATGTGTGCCTCTGTAGGAGGTTACCTCTATGTGACCAAAGACATTTGAGTGCACTAACTATTGGAAATATGGTCAGATAGATGTCTTCATAGTTTTCATTTATGGCAACATGTATTCAACATTTCATTTAAGAATTTGGAGTTAGAAAATGGTCTAAGTGTTTTTAATAAGAAAAATAGATTTTACAGGGATCCTGAAACCTAAGAGTTAAAACATATCGTAAGGTTGATAATAAGCAATTAAAGCCTAGCCCAAAAAAGAAAGCTAACCAAAGGGCTAGTTCAACAGATAAACAAAAAGCCAAAGGTTGATAATAACTAGTTAAATCCTAGCCAAAAAATGAAGGCCAACCAAAAGGCCAATACAATAGACTGACAAATTAACCAGCCAAAAAACTATAGCAATCTAATAGTCCAAAAGATAGGAAAAGAAAAAACCAAAGTTATTCCTCTACCTTCTCTCAAGCTCCTGCATCGCTTTTGTTGCTTCATAGGCTTTGTTAATCTCCTCAACCATCTGCTCATGCTTCTTTTGACCATCCCGCTCCATGCTACTAAAGGTAATATCAGTCATCACATCCTCTTCCATTTTGGCTCTTTCTCTATCCTTTTCCTCATTTTCATCCAAAAAACCTCTAGCTTTCAGAATTCTAGTAAGGGACAAGATATTATCATTGATAGATGTCAAAATGGATATCATCTGATTTGCTAGATTATGATTGTAGTTTTCCAAATTCTGGATTCTCTTCTTAGCCAAAGTAAGTTGATCTCCCTATTCATTCAAATTACCACAATCTAGCATCTTCCTTTTGATTTCCAACTGGCCTATTTTTTCTCTGAACTCCTCCAACTCATGGTAAAGCCATTTGATTGACCTGAAATGGCTAATCATGTTATTTCTAGCATTATTAAGCAAATCCATGCTAGTCTCCCTTGCATTATCTATTATGGCCACCATTGTTGGATCAGTGAGATCCTCCAACTGGAGATGACCCTATTTTTCTTCTAAAATTTGTGGGTTCATAGCCTCTCTTACTATACCCATTTTGGAAGTTCTAACATTAAAGTTTCTCTGGACCATGCTCCTATCCTTAAATGCCACCTCTCCTCCTTTTCAATATTTCTTCTCCTTTTCCTATTCTTGAGGATGAATAAGGGAAAGAGGAA
The DNA here is from genome assembly GCA_028749045.1 of Cupressus sempervirens. Lineage (NCBI taxonomy): Eukaryota > Viridiplantae > Streptophyta > Pinopsida > Cupressales > Cupressaceae > Cupressus > Cupressus sempervirens. The sequence goes on along the minus strand of CM053787.1, from coordinate 951,597,781 downwards.
CGACAGAGAGCTCTAGCCCAAAATCCAAAATCCCCCCTGCATCCTTCTCTTTAGAGCTCCTCTACTTTTTAGCCACTAGCTCCATTATCTTAGTTTCTACCTCCTCTTTAATCTCTTCATTAGTTTTCATATCATCCCCTTTCTCATTGTACTCTTCATCTCCTTGGCCTAATGAATTAGACCAATGTGCTCTAGAGCTCTTCTTGCTCAGGGTTTTGATTAATGTGGGTGATTTCTTATCTAAATCCTTGACCTTCTTTCCAAGTCTAATGTTCTCTTCAGCCTCCAAACTAATACTTTGGACATCCTCTAAATCAAATGAGAAGCTAGAGCTTCCCATATCCATAGAAGCATCTATGCCATGCATGGGGGTTTTTCTTATGGTCTAAGCCTTGAAATGCTCATATATTAGAAGCAATAACCCCTCATGAAGGGCTGGATTCACAAAAGTTTTATTCTTGTGCCTAGAAATACTCTTCCACATTGAAGTATATAAATAAAAAGGGAACAAAATCTTGACACTATAGAAAAAGTGAGTGAGTAAAACAAAATTATGTGTTCTTACTCCATCAAATCTAGTTTCCAAAGAAATATACTCTATAATGGCCCATAAAATATACCTCCATAACTTCTTGATAAAATCCATTTCATAGTAAGTTTCACACTTTATCAGTTCATTTCTCTCCTCCATATTCTTTGCAAATTCCTTCACAACACTTGCTAACACCTTCTTATCTCTATAAGACTTCAGCCCCTCTGTCAAAATGTTAGTTACAAGAGAAATGACTTCCTCAGTGACCTAAAATGAAACCCCATCCACTTTAACCCTCCCTTCCTTTCGTGAATCAACCATACTGTTAGTGATCGTAGGGTCAAAGCTATGAAGTTTAGAAATATAGTTGGCTATACCACCCTTCTCTAGCTTATCTTAGACTTTAGTCCTTTGCTTCCATTTTTCTACTTCACCAACAGGTTCCTTCCTACTTTTTTCCCCCACCATTTTTGAATTTTCAATGCTAACTATTCTCATAAACTCTAACCTTTGATGTCCCTTCTCCAACCTCTAAAAACCTTGATGGCCACCTCTCCAATAATCACTAATATGTCTTTCTTTCCCCAAAAATGGTAAAGAAAGAGAAAAAATTGACCCAAGAAATCTGTAAATTTGACACTAATAACCTCATCTGAATATGTTTTCCATAAATGCCATAATTATAAATACTCAAACCCCAAGTCTCATTAAATACCATTATAAAAATTAGATATCCATCATACCTCCCTAGATTTTTTTTAGCTCAATTAGGCTTTTTGCTTCTTCTAGGATATTTTTGCAAAAATTCCAAATCATCCCCTTTTCTTGCCTAATTGCTTCATTGGAAAACCAGTCTGCCATAGAATTTTCCTCCCTATATTCATGGGTGATGTGGACACTTTCAAAATTTCCAAGAAAGGAATAGGTCTCTTCAATAATATTAGCTATGGGCCATGATGGTTGGGAGACCCCTTTAATACATCTTATGATGTATTTTGAATCCCCCTCCAAACATAATTTTTTAACTCTCATGTCCAAAGCTAATTTCACCATGTGGCATGTAACACTAGCTTCTCCAAAATGGTTTGTCTGATAACCCAAAGGATGAGAAAAAGCCACCATCCCTCCACCATAGCTATTTCTAATGATATCTCCACAACCCAAAGGTTCGGGGTCTCCTTTAGTTGCACCATCAAAATTTGCTTTATACCATCACTCAAGAGGGAGCATTCATTTCACCTCCTATCTTTTAGTCCTCCTGTCCTTATCTTTCTCCTTCTTATTACAATCATTTTCAATATCTCCCCCCTTTCTCACTTGGTAATTTTCCTTCATGCTTTTATATATCTTATCTGCCAAAACAAAAGAAAGTTCCTCTCTATCTCTTAAGATTCTATTGTTTCTTTCCCTCTAGACTCCTCAAAAGAAATGAGGCAAAGACCAAGTACTTAAGTCCTACAAATTTATACCTTTAAACATACTATTTCATTGACAAAAGAAATCTAGTACATTACCTAGCTTGCACCAACTTACCCCAAGATTCTTGGTTAAGCTATCCCAAACCTCCCTTGAATAAAGACAATGGATAAACATATGATTAGCTGATTCCATTTGATTTTTACACAATATGCATCTATTAGGCATATAATGTCCTCTTTTAATTAAATTATCATAGGTAATAATTTTATCTTGTAAGGCCAACCAGAAAAAAATATTAATCTTTGGGGTAAGACTAGGTACCTAGGCTTTAGCTCAAGGGGGCTTCTCATTCAAACTCCAAAGGGAGTTATATCTAGATGCAACCAAGTAACAACCATTTGGGTTGTCTTCCCATGTTAACTCATCCTTCTTGTTATTAAGAAGCATAGAGTTCAACATTATCATAATCAGCTTGAGGTCATCTGAAATGAAAGACAAGTCTCTCTAACCTTCGTCAGTTCTATAATCACTAACTTTTAAACCAAATTTCCTAATACAAATATTTGACCAATTTTCAAAGATAGGATTATTTATAAGGGGGCCTTGAATCAACCAATTATCATGCCAGAGTAGAATATCCTCACCATTACCCACTTTCCACTTAATATTAGCTTTGGCCAAGTCCCTTGTCTTAAGGATTCCATTCTAAATGGTAGACCCATTTCGGATGTCTCAATTATTAAGCAAGAACTGAATAGTAGGTCTTCTGATATACTTATTAACAAAAATATCTCTCCATTCCCCTATACTATTAAAAATGCACCAAATCTATTTAGCTAGAAGAGCCTTATTAAGATGCTTTAGTTTCCTAATTCCCAAGCCCCCATAGCACTTTGGAAGATATATATTATAACTAGCCACAAGGGGATATCTCTTCTGACCCTCAAGGCCAAACCAAAGAAAATCTCTCTAGATATTTTATATTTTGTCAAAAAAATTAACCAATATTCCAAATAGGCTCAAGGCATACATTGGGAGATTTTGAAGAGTGGACTGAACCAAAAGACATTTGTCTTCTTGACTAAGAGAAGCCCCTTTCCACCCCACTAGATTCTTGCTCAACATGTCAAGAATCCCATTACAAAAATAATTAGGAGGCTTAGTACCCATAGGGAGACCAAGATAAGTAGAAGGATGCTTTCCCACCCACACCCAAGAATCCTCACTATTTTCCTTTGTCTGTCCTTTGCGGTATTAATAAAAAAGATAGAGCTTTTCTCCCAATTAATAAGCTATCTTGATCCTTTGATATACATATCAAAAATATCCTTCATCACTTTTGCCTTCTTAACTAATGTCTCCCCTCCCATAATAGTATCATCCACAAATTGTTGATGATAAAAAGATGCACTCCTCGATGACAGTTTGATCCCTTTAAGTCTCCCTTATTTCTTACTCTTCTCAATCAACCTTCCAATACATTCAACCATGATAATGAAAAAAATAGGAAAGATAGGATCCCCTTATCTTAACCCTCTTGAAGGTTTGAAAAAATTTGAGGGAGCCCCATTTATCAAGATTGCAAGAGAAGAAGTAGACATAAGTTGAGATATAAACTTGCAAACTTTCTAATAAAAGCCGAAAGCTTGAAGCACCAAACCAAGGAAAGTCCAGTCCACCCAATCATAGGCTTTATAAATATCCAACTTAAGAAGCATACCTTCTCTTTTTTCTACTTCCATGGAATGAATCACTCCATGAACCATCATGATAGAATCCAATATCTATCTTCCAGAGATAAAACCCATTTGTTGTTGTGATATAATCAAAGGGAGAATTTTAAGAATTCTAGAAGTTAACACCTTTGAGATAATCTTGTAGAAAGAGTTACAAAGAGTAATAGGTCTAAATTTATCCAAATAATCAGCCCCAAGGACTTTAGGAATGAGGACCAAGAAAGTAGAATTGATCTCCTTTAGAATACTTCTTTTTCTAAAAAAATCCTAAACAACCTTCACCAAATCTTCCATAACCACCTCCCAATAAGTTTGGAAAAAGAAAGATAGAAAACCATCTGGTCTATAGGATTTGTCAGTAGGAAAAGAAAACAAAGCTTCTTTAACTTCCTGCACTTCTGGGATCACCCTCAACATTTTGTTATGATGGGGTGAATACTATGTGGGAGACAAGAGACAATTTTGTTCTTGTCCACCTTCAATAACAAGGGATCCCAGGACAGAAGAGAAGAGAAATAAGAAACAACCTTAGTAGAAATATCATTTTCTCTTGTCAAAAGATGTTGTCCCTTTTTTAAACTTGATATTCTATTATTTTCTCTATGCTTAAGAGTAGAAATATGAAAAAAACCTAATGTTTTGATCACCCTCTTTAAGCTAATTGATTCTTGACCTTTGGCTCCAAAACTTTTCTTCTTTTCTTATAATATTGTGCAAGTCAGTCAAAATGGACATCTCAATGTTTCTATTCAAATTATTATACCCATCCTATTGAATAGTGTCTTGAATAAAAGTGAGCTTGACAAACAACTCCACTTTGTCCTAAAAAATATGGCAAAAAATCAGTCTTATTCTAGACTTTAATCATCTATTTCACATTACTCAACTTCTTTGCAACTCTAAACATAGCTATTCCTACCACTTCCATACCCCACCAATAGCATATCCTATTCAATAAATTAGGATGGGAAGTCCACATCTTTTCAAAATTGAAAAGGGAAGTTCCTCCTAGTTTCAAGAGAGACAACCGAGAGGGATATAGGGGAGTGATCCAAACCAACTCTTGGGAGTAGGGACAACTTACAAGAGAGAATTCAGCTAGTTTAGAGAACTAAGAGCTCTATCCAACTGTCCCTGAATATAATCACTTCTAATTCTTTTGTTCAACCAAGTGTAAGTTCCACCCAAAAGATCCACATCTAACAAAGCCAAACTATTAATAAAATTGGAGAGATCCATCTTGCTTTCCCAATCTGAGGCCAAACCTCCCAGTTTCTTCTCATCCATTAGAGGATTATTGAAGTTCCTCATAATAATACCTTTATTCAAATTACTGATCTGGACCCTATCACAAATCTTAGTCCAATAATTCTTCCTTTGCCTTTTATAATTAGGAGCATAGACACTAAAAAGGAAGCAATAATCATTGGAATGTAAGTGAAACTCTTTACAAGAGAGAATATTACCATCATTATACAATGAAGTAATTTTAAACTATTTATTATTAAAAAGAGTAAGCAAACCTCCCAATGCACCTTCAGAGTCTACTGCCTCACCAACCATATTATTGCTAAAGGACATCTTACCTAGAATCTCCTTCTTCATTTTTGTCTCTTGAGTAATCAAAATATCAGGTCTCTAATCTCTAATCACATTCCTAAGAATTTCCAACTTATGGACCCCATCAAGGACTCTTATATTCCAAGAAATTATCTTCATTTCAAATTAGAAGTACATTCCAAAATAGTTCTTTGGCTCCCATCCACCAAACTCCTTCTAGTCTCATCCTGAATGACTTGACTAACAAGCCTCCTTCCTGACCTTAACCTCCCTCCCACATTCAGTCTTCCATGACTCCTAGTTTGTGCTAGAGAAGCTAGGGAGGGTTCCCATCTATTTTTATTTTTATGCTTTCCTTTATTTTCCTTCAAAAATTCATCAATCCTTCCCATCTTAACTAGATATAAGGAATTGTCCTTCTCAAATCTCTCTTCCAAATTACATGAAAAAAAATGGTCCTACCTAGAAGAAGAAGGAACTCCTAATTCTTCCTCTTGATTTTTTCTCTCTAATTCCCCTTCATTGCTCAACACTTGCTCCCTCTTTCTCTTTGATACACTATCATTCTTTGTCCTTTTCTCCTTTATCTCCACTTGAGATGAAGCTAATATAGCCACCTTAGCTGGGGAATCCACCTCCTTGACTTCAAGGAAACCAGGGTTCTTGACTAGATCTTCCACCTCACTAAACTTAGATCTAGACAAAACCTTATGCACTATCTAGTCTACTCCTATGATAGGGTCATCCACTATTTTGAATGGATCTTCCACCTCAATAATCTTTGGTCCAGACAAGACGTTCTCCACTATCTTGTCTACCTTTTGTTTATTCTAGACTGGTTTGTTCTCTCCTATGATATGACCCATCAGGACCTCCTCTGAAATCTCCTAAGTATTCTAACCTTCCTTAATATCCTTTCTTTTCCAGATCTTTTTCTCCTTTCCAAGTTTAGAAAAAATTGGAATCCTTTGAGCTTTGGCCTTAGGACATTGATTCGCCTTATGCCTAGATTTTAGGTAATGGAAACAAGCAAAAGGAACACTTTCATAATCCAATTTCAAAAAATGTGTTCCAAGTTTTGAGAGAAAGCACACAACTTCCAGCATATCAACCCCTTCCCTCACTCCAATAAAGATCCTAGCATACATTAGTCTCCTTCTAGAAGCTATTATCGGGTCTATAGACAAAAGCTCACCAAAGGAATTTGCCACCCCCACGAAGACATCCTCATTCTAGAATTCCAAAGGAAACTCTAGAAGTCTTACCCAAATAGGTGCTTTATCAAAAAATGAGTCATTCAAATCCAGCTTTGAAGGCCACTTCTAGAGCACTAGAGTTGAGTGACCTATTCTCCAAGGCCCTTTACATAAGATGTTTGACAAGTCTTCAATGCAAGAGAAATTGAGAGATAGGAAGCCTTTCGCCATCACTGTTACATTAACCTGTCCTTTAAGGTTCCATTTCTTCTGAGTGAAAGATCTTACAATATCTATTTTTAGCCTTGGCCCAATAAACTTTCCCACTAGGGTTGAAGCCATAGAAGCAATGTTATGGTCTATCAACTTATCCAGAATAGCAATCATGCAAGAACCCTTTTCCAAGCTAGATAGTATTTTAATCAGAGGAAAGGAAGACTTAAAAGTAGGTTTAACTCCAAAAAGAGAAGACTATTTTGTCAAAAGTAGCTGAGACCAATCCATCTTGGGTGGTAGAAAATGCTTGTCTAAACTATTGCTCTTGTCATGTGGGTCCGCATCTTCTTTCTCTATCACATCTCTAATTTCTACTATCCCCTGACACTCCATAAACCCCTCTTGTGTTCAAGGCTTCTAATTTCCTCATCCCTAGGGAATATCGGCCAGGAAAAGTTTCAAATTTTGAAATTTTGCACTTCCCCATCCTCTTCCCTATCTGTTCCCACTCACCATCTTGAAGTCAGTTTTGAAATAAAGTGTTATTCAAGGGTTAATTGGTTATAGTGTCTTTAGGACTAAGTGTTAGACAGTTTGTAATAGTACAATGATAGATGTGATGTGTATGGATATCTCATTGAGAGTTAGCTTATGTGTAGTTAAGGAAAGATCTATGATAATGCCATGATGATGTGTGCCACTCCATAGGTGTGTAGAGAGAGTATGATGTGAGTTACTATTAAAATACTAGTATGTGTATTTTAAAAAGTAGAATAGAGCATACCAGTAATTAGAGTTGTACGACTTAAGGAATTATTTTTGTGACAAAATAATTACTAAGTCATGATGAGATGACTATGTGGATATTATTCCATGAATTATTTTATATTATGTCAAGTGTGTGATGACATGATGGTCCAACTGAGTAAAGATTTGCTAATATGCAAGGTATAAGTAAAGATCTTATCTTGAGCAGATAAAATGTGATATGTGTGATATGCTAGGGAAAGTTTTGTGATATGTGAACTATTTTCCATACTATCTAAAAGATATGCAAGCCTTATATGATGCAAGATATGATGTATGATCAAATGAAGTGTGAAGTACAACAGTGAGAAAGAATTGTACGTATACCTATTCTTGTGAAGAACTAAATTGTATAATTACATGTTAGGGTAGTAAGCTCTTCTTGCATACATTATATTTGATCTATCAACTCCTAATAGGTTTGAAAGCAACTCCTAACAATTTTAAGGCTTCTAAATAGGCCTAGTCCTCTAATAGAGACTTGAGACACTATTTGTATTTCATAGACTCCTAATAGGGTCAATATCCTTAATAGGATCCTATTGTTTAGTGAATCATCTAGTGGGTATCATCCCCACTAGGGTTTTCCCTTGGCCAAGGTTTCTCTAGTTAACAAATGATGGTGTTATGAGTTATTTATGTGCATGGTTATATTTTCTATTCAGCATTGTTGGTTTACTTTCATATGTAAGTTATAAAGTAATTAACAATATTCAATTGTAGCAAAATGTTTGTATAATACTAATTCACACCCCCGTCCCTATTAGTATTATCTATTTCTAACTATTGGTATCAGAGAAAAATTACTTTGAAGAGGCTTAACATCTTGAGTAAGACCCCTGTGAATATGGAACAGTTGAAGAAAAACCTTAAATAAGCTCTTGAATAGATTGACCATTTTACTAAAGAAAGAGATAACCTAAAAGACAAGTATGAGGATGATAATGTTTATATTGGCAAACTAAAAGAAAAGATTGATGATTTGGAATCTAGTAAAGAATAAATTGTGTAGACTAGTGAAAATGATGAGGTAGGAAAACTCAAGAAAGAAAATTAGATCTTGAAACATGAATTGAAAATTGTTGAACTTGAGTCTTAAGACTAATGACAGTAAGAGTGAGCCTGATCTAAAATATGAGAATCTAGACCTTAGTTCCCAGTTGAGTTAAGTGACATATAAATTAGATTCTATTAAGATAGACCAAGTTGAGTTGGAAAAACACAACATTACTGTGAAGGAGAATTGACACAAGCCAATCAGTAGTTAGAGAAACTTTACACAAGTTCTAAAAAAATTGATGAACAAATATTTCATCAGAGACCCTCTTATGACAAGATAGGTCTTGGATACCTTATTGGAGAAAAAATAGCAAAAAAAGTTGAGATTAGGAAAGAACTAGATCCAAACCCCTAAGGAAACTAATTAGAATATGATCCAGTCATCTAAAAAAGTTGAGGTAGCTAATTTGTTTAAGAATTCTGATGAACCTAAAATAACAAAGCAAGTTGATCAACCTAAGGGAGATGATTCACCCAAAGAAGTTAGACATGAATTCAGAGTTATATTTTTTGTATGTAATGAATTTGGACATATGAAGAGAGATTTCATAGGTAAGTCCTTTAGACTATTACTAATTTCTATTGTTAGAATTGTCATGTTTATGGACATAAAGCAATATAATTTAAGAAACCTAATTTTGATGGTGATAATGGGAATAGTAGAATGTTTAGGAATACTAACCCTATAGATAATGAAAGAGGTAGATTCCAAAGCATATCCAGTAATGAAGAGAGACCTAATAGTGAAATGAAGCATATTGTATGTTACAAGTGTAGCAATCTTGGACACATTGCAAGGAATTACAGAACACTTGAAAATCAGAATGGAACCAATCAAAGGAGAAATACACTTATATGTTAGTTATGCAATAAGTTTGGACACACAGCAAGATATTATAAAATGGATAGAAGGAACTTTAATAGGAATCCTAATAATAGGAGGAACAATAACAAGAATGGTAGAAGAAGTGAAAATGATAGTGACAATAGTTAGAAGGAAGCAATTAAGGAACATGTTGATGAATTCAATAAAGCATTTTTTGCATCTTGTAATCTAGAGAGATCTTTTATAGTTTTGGAACAATGGTACTTTGATGCATTTGAAGGAAGATTAAAGAGTGACATATTGTTTGTGACTCATCCTTCCTAAATTAAGCAGTTTTAGAAGAGTGAGAAGTGTCAGTTGGTCAAAACTATTGTTAGAGAGCAAGTTAGAAGTTGCATAGTTATCAGAAGGTGTTAAGATAATGGGTGTTGTACACATTGCATAATATTGTTATATTGTATTATTTTATTTTATTATGTAATATTGCACCTAGATGGACATGCAACATGCAAAGATTCCCATGGGATATACTTAATGAGTTGTATTATAACATTATGATAATATTTCATGTAATTATTTAATATTGAGGAAAAGAATTAAATTTACAATATTAAATGTGGGCTCAATGGGTTAGGTAGCACATAGTTTATGTAATACCGCTTGGTGGTTTTGTGGGACTTGCTACTATATCAGCAAGCATGAGGGTAGTTGTTGTGTGAGAAAGATAGAAGGAAAAAAGACAAGAGTTGAGTGGGACAAGGCTTGACAGGGTAGCCAAGGGAGCATTTGTGGAGCTTGGAAGAATGGCATGGGATGTGTGGATTCATGCTTGTTCACATGGATTGCTTGGTTGTGGGTATGGCTTTGAAGGCTTCCATGGTTGTATTACAATGGTGTTTTTTACTAGATAATAGATGGTTGCGGATGCTTTTGTAGGTTGGATTTTTCCCTTAATGAGGGTTTCCGAGGGTATATCTGGTGTCACATTTTTGTGGGTATATTTTCTATTCTCTTGCATGTGAATTTTAATTCCATATTTATTTCTAATCTATTATGGGTTATGTGGAAACAGTTATATAATTTGTTGCAAGTTTCCTTGCAAGTGGTATCAAAGCTATGGTTTTTTTGTTGTAACCCTAGATCAAATCCATGGGAATGCATGAGAGGATAAAAGAAAGGGAAAGATATATGAGTTGTTTATTACAAATATGAGGGTTTTGGATTTGTTGTTATCATGGGATATTGGTAGATTTTGGGCATGTGAAATTTTTGGACAAAAGGGTTTTTTAGATGTTTCATTTAAATGAGGGTTTAATGAAGAGCTTGCAAAAATGACTCTTAGGTAAAAATAGACCTAACCATTGGATCCAGGTTGACATTTCCATAAATTTTGATATATAATATGTCCTAGTTTGGCCATGTTCAAAGGAAATGAAAGAGGTTTTCAATTTAAACCTATAATGGCCATCAAATTTAATCTTGTCAGAATTTTTGTCACGCAAAAGAAATTGTAGTGAAAATGGTAAAATGACTATCTTAGTAAAATGGTCATAACATTCTCTCTAGATGTTGGATTTTAGACTTCTTATAGGCATTGGAAACCTAATTTATAGCACTAAAACTTGGTGTAGGTTTGGTTATGTGATTTTGACATTTTGTTAGGTTTTAAGAGCCCAAAAGTTAGATGTTATTTATTTTGAGCATAGATTAGGGCATAACTTTGGCATATGGAGCCAGATTTTGGACTTCAAGTAGTCAACATAAATCTCTTGGAGATCTCTATACATTGGTTCAAATTTGGTGTAGGTTTGGCATGGTCTATTTGGTGATATATTAATCTGAATAGTTTATGGTTTAAATTGACTATGGTACCATTGTGAGTTTATGACATTGTATGTTTGGAGATTTAAGATTTGATGTCATTGTATACTCAATTCATATTTCAGATTGGTCTCATGATGATATTGCTATTAGTGTTCAGAAATGGATATCTATGATTGTCTTATTAGGTCTACAAGTTGTGTAGTGTTATAAGAATTCTATACTTAGATATTGCATTTATAGCTTCATTATGGGTTGTCTTTGCCCATTGATCTTTCATTATTGATGCATATTTAGATTGGTGGCTTGGATTTGGGTTGTTTATGCCCTAAGTCACATGATTTGTTGATTTTTCTTCATGTTGAAGGGATAAGATGTTGTTACTATGTACAATCATGGAGGAGAATTGTGGTTGACTATTTTATACTGACAAGTTTGACACTTTCAAAATCAAAAGCTTGATTTATAGATGTACACACCCCCACTTTTCACTCAATCAAAAGATGCCCCCAAAAAAAATGCTTTTGGCACTTTATATGTAGTGCATGCACAATAGGCCTCTTGTCAAAATGAACAAAGTGGACTTCTATTTTTTGCTATTACAACTTCCTTTTGAGGCCAAAATCTAGAACTAAACATTGTAGTTAAGATACACAACAATTTTGAAAAGAAATGAAAGCAATACAATGTAGAAAAGACCCTAGCTCTAAAAGTGATATTTGTGTCCACACAACCCTAGAATCTAACTGTAGATCTGGAAGGTAGATAAAAAACAACACACTTTCAAAAAAAATGGAACCTAAAAATGTGTTCATATGAGCCTATATGGAGCATTTGAAGTTGCAAAATACAGGATTTAATAGGTATAGTCACCAAAAACTACAATTTTTGATAAATCCTTGCACAAAAACTAGAAAAGAACATCACCACTAAAAATTTCAAGAAATTCTACCGAAAATCAAAAAAAATTGCACCTAATTTGGAGTCTAGATAACCAAGTTATGGCCTCTCAAAGTTAGGCTGCCAAATCAAAAATGCATCTGAAGAGGGGCTTGGGCGTAAAATTTCTATCTTAAATTTGATGGTCAAATGGCCATCACAGTAGTTAGAAAATGCCTAGGAATGATAGTCAGACAGTCGCCAAATTTAACCTCATGTCTGGCTAACGTCAGTGAAAAAAGACTCCTCTACTAACATGGCATGCTGACTAGATGTATGGTCATAAAAAATTATTACATGTCTGACTGACATGGAGTACAGACTTGACATGTGGATGCTGACTCAACTAGTGTGAACCCATCAAATTTTGATGATTGACTAGTCACTAGTGGAATATAGTAAGTCGGATGTCGAATTTAATTGTGGTCATCGTAAATTGCTTAATGCCTGCAAAATAATAAATAAAATATTCCATACAAGTGCAGGGCTAGGCTATGACAACTCTATTCTGCAAAAAAAAAAATTCTTTGCAAGCCCACCTAGGTGAATTTTTTTACAAAAATACCCAATTTGAAAAATAATGCAAAGAATTAATTTAATGCAGATCTGAAACAATTGAAATGTGCAGATCAAATAGATCATACCCAGTTTGCAAAGTGGTGCCTTTGAGTGCCAGTTTGCAAAAAAAATTGACCCACGATCAACTTTAGCCCAACATAGGCAAATTTATAGCTAATTTTCACCAAATTGATGTTTCAAACATAATGGCAAGGTCCTGATTTGGCTCTAGATGCTCCCAATGACTGTGATACTCTGGATTTGGGCCAAGGTGCTAAAGCAACAATGGTCTCAAATGGCTATGTGAAGATAAATTTTCCAAGCTTTGATGCCATGTAAGAATTTGTGTTAGGACAAAATTCATCTAAGAACAAAGAACTCAAATGCAAACACAACTGTAGACCAAAAGGAGTATTATCAAAATATCGATATGTATTTGATTCAATATGAAAGTAAACTAGGAGTGCCTGTATATAAAAGCCTCTGAGATGCATCTAGAATTCCTAAAAATTAGCATCATGATAAGTCATAAAACTAGGCACATGTCAACCAGATATAGATTATCCTCCATTAAGCACAAAAGTAAGTATGATGATGAGAGGATAAGCCTACAAGGTGTATCATGCAAAATAATGTTGTAAACACCATGTGCTAAATTAGGAGTGCGAATAATTATGTTGTCTACATTATAAGTGAAGTAATAATGCAAACTCTAATGTTGTAGACACCATGTGCTTAATTAGAGTTGTGTACTTCTGTGTTGTCAACATGACAACTCATAAAGGTATGCGAACTCCTAAGTGTCTCAAAAAATAAATAATAAAATAATACATTAACCTGAGTAAACTTAAGTAAAGTGTAAAAAGTAAATATGTATTTACACCAACACTCTTTTCCACAAGAGTCAAAGTTATAATGTTCATCATGGTCTATAACTTAAAATACCTAATTAAAGACCTTTAACAAAAATGCAAACCTGTTACATTTTTTAGCTACACCTGATGTTGTATGCATATGAATTGAGATTGCATATTGAATTATGGCCTCCTTCTACATTGCTTGAAACCAAAAGATTCACATAGTTAGTTGTAATGCAATCATAGGTTAATGTTGAGCTTCACTTGGTTTCAAGAATAGTTTAATATTCTCTACTAATCAAGGCCAATCACGTGAAGGTAGAAGCTCATTTTCCCCACCCCCCAACATCTAAATTCCCTGTTAAAATGTAAAATTTTTAATAAAGGATCAATTTTTAAAGTACTTTGAATGTCCTCATTACCTCCTACTCTTAGGGGAAGTCCATCTTCATTTCTCATGAGTAATTCATCACAATTCTTTAGTGATTCTCCTACATCTAACACAGGTACATCCAAGAATGTCCTCATTGCCTCTTGCATAAAATGAGTCTGATACTACAAAATGCCCCCTAATAAATAATAGTTCAAGTGAAATAAACACATGAAAAATGAGAGAGAGAAAGAGGAATCTACTTACCAATAAGTGTTGCCATCGCGTTTGTGGACATGTTATGTGTTGAGTGAGTTTTATTGTTTTTATGTTGTGCCAAGATCTCTTTGTTTATATACATAGACACACGTATGTATGTATGTATGTATCTATGTATGTATATATGTATATGTATATGTATATACATATGTATATGTATATGTAACTATACATGTACATGTACATATACATACATATATGTACATATACATATACATGTGCATATACATATACATATACATATACATATACATATACATATACATATACATATACATACATACATACATATATATATATATATATATATATATATATATATACATACATATACAGAGATCACAAGGGCACAACAATGAAATCCTAGATCTCCATTGAACACCACAATCCATAAGATCTCTCTCTATATATATAAATACATACATACATACATAGACACACACATATGTGTGTGTATGTATATATACACACACACACATATATACATATACATGTATATATACATACATGCATACATATATATACATACAAATATACATACAATGATACATCCTTTGCATGGTTTAGAGGTAATATCATTGTGGCAGAGGCTTCTCCAAGGGAATGAGCCTCGAGATTATGGAATTTATATAGAACTAGAACTTGCTTCTTCAACTCATTACACTCAACTCTTCACTAAAGTTATTCTTCAAGTAGTGATTTTGTTGTCATGCCCTTGTGATCGCTGCATTTCATTATCATGCTCTTGTGATCTCTGCATTTCATTATCATACCCTTGTCATCTATGTGCCCTTTCTCTATGATTTTTTTATCATGCCATCACCTTGAGATCTATGTGCCCTTGCTCTATGATTTTCTTCAAGGGGAGAAGAGGTACCTATTGGTCTGATTTTTCACGATATAGAAAAGGTCTAAAATTTTGGTGAAAAATCATTTAGGTCATTGTATTTTGCAAATTAGGGTTTCATTCAATCATAATTTTCATCATGCCTTGATTCATGTGTTGTTTAATTCTATTAAATTCTCTAGGTTTGTATCTCAACATAGCCATTAAAATACCCTAAGTCTAAAAAAAATCCTAGGTCTCTTTTCAAATTTTTGAAAGGGTTTATAAAGCACTTAAGTTTTGCCCTTTATGGACTTATGAGGTAGGGTTTCACATAAGAACAAAAAACCTTCTTCCTCATGTTTCCATGGTTTTTTTTTATCATGAAATGTAAGAGCATGAAGAAGTTTTTATTTTAAAAGGATAAACTTTTGTCTTTCATAATAGGGGAACAATTCATTTTGAGGCTCCCCGATCATATGTTTGGTCTTTAAGTGACGAAGCATAAAGGCTTTTTGTGCCTTGGAAGTGGTATTATGCTTTATAGTGAATAATTGTGCAGGTAAGCAAAAGAATCTCAAAGAGGCATTCTCAGTCATACGATAGAGTATTAAGTGTGTGATTGTAAAAGGTTTTAAAGGAGATGTGTCATGTTTCTTTACGAGACTACAAGTAAACAGTTGAGCAAAAGGGTGGAAAGTTGTTCAGTTTTGATCTATGCATCTATATTCTAATGGATGGAGTAAGAGCATAATGCCCTAACATAGCATAAATGATGGTTTGTAAGAATGCATAAAGTGTTTTACGATTCTATGGGTAAAAGGAAGTCGTAAGAACAAAAGTAAGGTTTAGTTGTGTTTACGTGCATAGGTTCCTTGGGCTCGCAAACAACCGTAAAGCCATATCATAACATGATTGTGCTAAGTGGGACCTGTTGAGTTTACAGATTGGCCCTAGTGCAAGCAAATCAAATGGTGACATATCACAAACATTAGATGTGCCCAACACACATGACAGACAACTTAAGTTCTTAATTTTGCATGTGCTTGAAATCAACGGCGATGTTATTTTCTATTTTTCTAAGAATCAATCTAAGTCGTTGATAAGTGAAAGGTGAAATTTTATCATTACGCTTTTATAGTTGTAGGGTGAGTGTAAATTTTCTACTAGGCCTTGCAGGATGTATGACCCTAACAACTACATTACCAATGAGGTCAAGGCCATTAGGGGATACATCCTACCTCCAAACAAGCCAATCCTTGTAGAGGATTTAATTGCCAACATAGTAGCAATAGGGGAGGCTGATGAGCTATTAAGGATGTATGAAGAGATAAGGAAGGTAGAGGAGGCTTTGAAAAGGATCAACCCTAATTTTAAGGGATTTTATACAGAGGTTCCATACCCTGGTAACCTAAGAAAAATGGTGGACAATTTTGATTACATCATGTCACAAATGCCACATGAGCCAGATGGATAGGAAGCCACTATAAATAGAGGATCACCTAAGCTAGATGTAGAGTTGGAGATTGAGTTAGAGGATGAACAACCATCAACTTCAACTTGGGTGGAAAAAGGAAATAAAAGGCAAAAGACAATGCACATCCTAGAAAGGGTTGTAAGCAGAGCCTTACAAGTGATGCCAAGAAATAGAGAGTATTTTGCTAATATTAGGAAAAATTATTTACATAAAAGGGCTACAGAGGCAAGAAAATCCTCTAGTGATCTTCAAATTGCAGCATCAAGAATGGATGAAAGGCTCATCCAATCTAAAAAGTTTATGGAGGATGGTGATTTCATCAAATCATCAGAGTTTAAAATTTTTTTTTATAAGATAAAACAATATGAGCTCACATTGAGTCCCATGCCAGGAGAGGATCCAAATAACAAAAATTTAGTTGAAAAGCTATTAGCCTATGATCTTAAGAGTGAGACAATGACCCTTGCAGAAGCCAGGGAGTTAGTACATAGGAGTGGTATGATTTTGATACCCAATTGGGATATTGAGAAAGCTTGTGTCCTTGATCAAATGAAAAGATAGGATAAAGCCATCAATTATGAAGCCAATAGCAATAAGAGGCTGAAAAGGGGGTTTGGATTTAATGTAGATACAAAAACCCTATCAGTATGGAGTGTTGCCCCTGACAACAAAAAGCCCAGAATGATGGATATATAGGAAACTGCATGGGGCAACATGATTGTGTGGAAAATGGAAAACACTACTGGGAAAGAAATCTCTAGCCTAGTCAAACACTTTGATCTCATGAATGAGGTAAAGGTGGATGAAATTTAGGATAGGCTAGCTGTTGTGTACAACAAATATATTGATATCAAAAAATTGTATAAAGAGGAGCTCAAAATGAGCTATGTACAAAAACAAAGAATAGAAGAGTTGGAGGGAAAAATTCAAAGTTTAGAAGCAGAAATAACATCCCTCAAGGAGTAATTCAAGGCTGTAGCAGAGGAAAAACATGCACCTAGGTAGGTGGAAGAAGAAAGGCACACTATAGAAGTAGAGGCCCAAATAGAAGAGATACCTTTAGGGGTAATAGTGCTAGTGTCTATAGTAAATGTGGAAAGAAAGGCTCCTCAATCTGATATTGAAACAAAAAAGAATGTTATGATGAATATACTAAGTCACAAAATAAGTATTTTGAAGAGAATATCTCAAGATGTTTATAGTGCATTCATCAATCTATAGTGTGTAGAATAGGTATGTAGGGATTCAATAAGATGGCTTGATCCTATCTTTCAACAATGGGGGCCATATATGCAATTTTTTGATAGATTGATACCATTGTTAGCCAAAAAGCCAAATCTCCCAGATAAAGTTATTGTTGTCAAGGAGGGTATGGACAAGGTCAAAGATCTATTGCAATTTTTCACAAGGAAACTAGCAACCATTCAAAGCAACATGAAAGTATTGACAAGTGGCTTCTATTCTTTTGTTCTTCTTGTTCTTGATTGTGATAATAAACTAAGGGATTTCAATGAATGATCTAGTTCTTTTGACCATATTGTAGACTTGCCATAGGTGGCATCTATTTTCCAAGATAATTTTTGTATGTTTCCAATTTTCAAGAAAGTACATTCGATGTAGTCATGTGTAGTTTCTTTTGAGTTTACTTTTAGTCATATACTTTTTTTATGACAAATAAAAAGGACATAATTAGTATGAATTTCTAGGTTCTTTACTAAGTTTCTATTTGTTATTGTATTAATCAGCAAAAAAGATAATGTAAAAGGGTATTTCCACCAAATCTGTGTCACCATTTTCTGTCTCCCTTTCATGAATTTTTTTATTTTGAGATCACTTGAATAATGTTCATTTGATTGAATGCATTTTGGATGGGTTGTGTATTGGTTATATTGTTTCTTTTAATTCAATGGATTATGTAAATGCTTTAGTTAATCAGTAGAATTCATAAATTTATGAAGAGGATATCACATAAGAATGGAACTAGGTGATTGGAGTTGATAGATTCAATTACAAGTTAATTAAACAAGATCTTCTACTAATAGTTGACTCTTGGCCCCCAGGGATAAGGCACTAGTCATATAAATCAGAGATGATTGAGAGTGAATTCTGCCTCTACGTGTCAAAACAATTCAAAATTCAAAGTCATTTTCATTCTATTTTGTTCAAGGTTGTAATGCTGGTCACCACTCATTTATATTTAGTGTTTTGAGTCTTGGATAGTTGTTATTTCTAGGAATACTTGTAAACTCTAGGAGAATTATGACCAGATCTACTTATAGGGGATGCATATAAATTTGAGAGTATTGAAGAAATTGGTAAATTGTGTATGTGCATAAGGATAAAAGATGAAAATTAGAATGAAACTAAGATAGTTTTAATACATCATTTTGCATTAGAATTCATCCCTAGGTATACCCACCTTGGTTTTGCAAATCTTAAAGAGTAGGAAATCATCCTTGGTTTTGTTGAAGTTGGGTCCAAATGGTTTACTTATGTAATTGTTCATGGGAATTGGCTAATCCTTAGGTTGTATGAGTAATTATCATTCTAGGGTTGAGCATTTTGTTGCTCAATAATTTTAAACACCAACAAAATGGTAACTTTGCTGGGAAAAATAACATTGTAAGTATCAACAACCAGTGTATCATTTAAGATCTTTGCTTCCCTTGGGTAGATTCTAAGGTAGGTCTTTTCATGAGAACTTTTTTGTGGTCCCAAGGGTCATTTATATTTTTTCTGTGTTATTTCAAGAAAGAATTGTGATCCATTTAAAAGGTTTTCCCATTTTGATAGGGTGGGTGGTGACTCATAAGGTTTTAACTAGTGTCATTATTTAGAAGTTTGTTGTCTCAAAATCATGGAAAATAAAAGGAACACGAGGGAAAATGTGGGGAAAAACCTAGGAATCAAATAACAAACTTATCTCCCTCCAAAGGAAAGGCATAATTGGGCTATGAAAAGATCTCAGATGCATAGAGAAAACCATCCCCAAGAGCAAGTAATAAGGGGAGAGAATGTTCATTTTTCTACTATAGAAAGGGAATCATCTTGCCAAAGTTCTAGATCCCATATTGGACTGTTTGGTAATGACTTTTTCAGCACACCCAAAGTAATATGCTAAGAAACTATATAGCTACACAATACACTCAATTTAGACAAAAAGAATAGCAACAATTTTTTTAGCAAAGTACGAACCCTTTCTTATCTAACTATTTTGAAGGAGAAATAGCACCAAAACATATAGATCCTAAGAGTTTCAATGATGAAAAAACTACTAGTTATGAGTTTACTATCCCATATCCTGATGAGATTGAAGTCTTGAGAATGCAACTTGCTAAGCAAGAAGTCATAAATAAGAAATTGCAAAAGTAAAGGGTGGAAAAAATCACAAAAGCCTTTGAAGAAAAGTAGACATTACTTAGGAAAATTGCTACCCTTAAAAAGAAAAATGAAATAGTAGCTAATGCAGGGCAACCAAAGATTATAGGTCAAGTTGAACAACTTAAGATGCAAGAACAAAAGCTATTCCAAGCTCAAAATATAAACCTTTTAGGACCTGTAATACAACAGATTAAGGACTATAATGCTCTAGAAGCTAACAACAACAAAGAAAAAGGTGTAGGGCAACCTATAGAAGCTAAAGATAAGGGCAAACAAAAGGAGATTGGTGTTAAGATTAATGAACCAGCAAAAATTGTCCATATCCATGATTCCATGTCACTTTTAGATATTGAGCTAGAAAAGAAAAGGAAGGATAAGGATGCTCTGGTAAAGAGACTGGAGATTTCAGAAAATGAAGCAGCCATAGCTGAGATAAACAAGAAGATCAAATTCTTTGAGAATACTAGAAAGCAATCTACAGTTATGCCTAAAAATGATGATGGATCTAATGATGCAAATCAAAATACTAATAAGGTACCTACTCCTTTATTATCCTCATTTTCACATAAAGTAGATCTTAACAAATGTTTTAGTGATGCTAGCACTAGTAATACTATGGGTAACACTAGGAAAGATATTGACCATCATCATAAGTTTGATTTACATAGAACACCTGTCTAGTTAGAGGGTTATAGGAAAATATGTTTTTATGGAATCCCTAGTTACCCTAATCTTATTCCATAAGAAATGAGAAAAAGGTTATCTAAATTTGTCGAGAACATCGCTATCACTTGTGAAGACCATTTGAGGAGTTTTCTTGATATGATGAGTGATTATGAGGTTGAGGCTGAAGATGTTATTATGAAATTGTTTGTTCAGTCCTTAACTAAAGATGCTAGAGAGTGGTTCAAGAGACTTCTTGAATTATCTATTGTTGATTGGAAGGATATTGAGTACTATTTCAATGAACAGTATGGTGACAAGAAAAATTAGAGCTACATTTTGAGTGAATTTGATAATATTAAGAGGTTACCCAATTAATCTATCACTGAATTTAACATTAGATTCTAGAAGAGATGTACAAGCTAATGTAGGCCATATGATTAGAGGACAAGGTATGCTTGATTACTTGTTTGAATACTTTTGATGGTAAAATGGCATACCAGGTTAGGGATAAAGAACCTAGGACTTTAAGAGATGCTTTCAGAATTGCTATAAATGTGGAAAATAATTTTAGAATTTTAGAAAGGCTTGAAAGTAAGAGAGATAACCCTAGATTTTTTGGAAATAAGGGAAATAGAAAGGAAGACAGCAAGGGTGGAGGTGAAAAAAGGCAAGAGCCTAGTGAGATAAGTCAAGTTCTAAATGCTATAAAGAATCTAAATATCCTTTAGGTAAAAAATAATAGGAATCCCACTAAAAATCAGGCCCCTTACAAGTCAAATTTCAATAGACAAAATAGGTTGCAAAATTTCCCTTATACTACCACTTGGAAAGATGGTTAGCCTAACTTTCCTCCTCCCAAGAATACTAACAACAAGGTCACCACTAATCCCTTATCAAATGCTATAGGCCATAAGGTATGTTGTAGTGCAAGGTCAATTATGGTGGAGAAATATGGAAGGGGTACTTCTAAAATGTGTAGATGAAATTGAATCTAAAAGGATTTTGAAAGATATTCATGAAGGTGCATGTGGTGGTAATTATATGGATAAGACCACTACTCATAAAATTCTTAGGGGTGGTTTTTAGTGGTCAACACTTTTTAGAGATGCTCATGAGTTTGTAAAGTTTTGTGATGCTTGTCAAAGGTTTAGTGGAAAGTTAATTTTTTTGAGAATCTACCATTAAGACTAGTTGAAGTGCAAGCACCTTTTTAGCAATGGGGAATTATTTCATAGGTGAGATCTAAAATAAATCCAGTGGTGGACATTCATGGATCCTAGTTGCTACTGATTACTTCATTATGTGGGTTGAAGCAATTCCTACTAAGAATGCAACAAGTAAGGTGGTGATTAATTTCATCTTAAATAATATTGTGACCAGGTTTGGGTGCCCATAGAAAATTGTAACTAATAATGCTATGTGCTTTAGATCTGAGAAGTTTAATTTTTTTTGTAAAAGATATGGCATTACAGAGTGTACATCATCACCTTATCATCCCCAAGGAAATGCTCAGGAAGAATCAAATAATAATAGAATATTGAAAATCATCAAGAGGATTTTAGGAGAAAATAAGAAGGCCTGGGATTCAAAGTTTCCATTAGCTGTGTGGGCTAATAGAGTTACTATGAAAAAGTCCATTGGATGTGCTCCATTTGATTTAATTTATGGTATACAAGCTAGACTTCCCCAGGCTAGACTTTAGTTTATGGTATACTATTGGTCTAATTTTTCACAGTATAGAAAAGGTCTAAAATTATGGTGAAAAAGCATTTAGGTCATTGTATTTTGTAAATTAGGGTTTCATTCAATCATAATTTTTAAATTTTTAGGTTGCCCTAGTCATGCCCTGATTCATGTGTTGTTGAATTCTATTAAATTCTCTAAGTTTGTCTCTCAACACAGCCATTAAAATACCCTAAGTATGAAAAAAACCCTAGGTCTCTTTTCAAATTTTTGAAAGGGTTTGTAAAGTGCTTAAGTTTTTCCCTTTACGGTCTTACGGTGTAGGGTTTTAAGTAAGAATGAAAAACCTTCTTCCTCATGTTTTCGTCGTCACGTTTTATCATGCAACATAAGAGCATAAAGAAGTTCTTGTTTTATGAGGATACACTTTTTTCTTTCATAGTAGTGGAATAGTTCATTTTGAGGTTCCTCGATCATACATTTGGTCTTTCAACGAAGAAGCATAAAGGCTTTTTGTGCCTTGGAAGTGGTATTATGGCTTTATGGTGAACAACTGTGCGGGTAAGCGAAAGAAGCTTGAAGAGGTATTCTCGATCATACGATAGAGTGTTAAGCATGTGATCGTAAAAGGTTTTAAAAGAGATGTGTCATGTTTCTTTATGGGATTACGAGTAAACAATTGAATAAAAGGGTAGAAAGGTGTTGAGTTTTGATCTATGCATCTACCGTCTACTGGATGGCGGAAGAGCGTAATGCCTTAGCATGGTATTAAGGATGGTTTGTAAGAATGCATCAAGTATTTTACGATTCTACGGGTAAAAGGAATTCATAAGAACAAAAGTAAGGTTTAGTTATGTCTATGTGCATATGTTCCTAGGGGTCGCGGACAACCGTAAAGCCATATCATAACATGATCATGCTAAGTGGGAGCTGTTGAGTTGACAGATGGGCACTGGTGCAAGTGAATCAAATGGTGACACATCACAAACATTAGATGGGCCCAACCTACATGGTAGAAAACTTAAGTTCTTAATTTTGCATGTGCTTGAAATCAATGGCGACGTTATTTTCTATTTTTCTAAGAATCAATCTGGATCATTGATAAGTGAAAGGTGAAATTTTATCATTACGCCTTTATGGTTGTAGGGTGAGTATATGAATGAAGATCTATTTCATCTGTCTCTTCATGGTTACAAGGTTAGGGTAACTCGTGCAAGCATAAAGGGGCAATAAAGAAAAGATAAGAGGTATTATGATACCACGAGGAAAGCCTAGCTCGTATGACTGGAAGATGGGTATATAAAGAGTTACAATTACTCGAGTAATGCAATGAGTGGAGCAACATAAAAAAAAATTTAAAGGTTTTCGATAATACGTGTGTGTATGAGTGTAAAGGGGTAAAGAGAGGGTTGCAACAAGGGCTTTATTCTCTCATGAGGAATGTTTGATGCATAAGAGCCAAGGTATCAATTGAGAAGGCTTGAGATTCTATAGTGTAAGTGGTCTGTAACCTAGTCTATAACCCATGGAATAGTAATATGGAAAAGCTGATATTCCCAAAAGTGTTTGTTGATGTGGACCTTTTGAAAGCATTGATAAATTCCTACAATCTAGTCACTAGAACATTTCAAAGACATAATGGGAGTTTTTTGTGCACATTGGATAAAACTTCTTTTATAGAAGCCTTCGGACTGGAAGAGAAAATGGATGTGCCTATTGATATTGAAGACTTGTAGAGGAAATTTGGGAGAAATAAGACCTATTTTTTGAACAATGTCATGTTGCCCCACATCCCTTATAATGTGAAAAAGGCAGGGATGATTCCAAAGAAGGTGGGGGATATTTTTCTCTTGAGCAGATTCAAGAATTATTTCAAGAACACTATATGTGGGCTACACAAAGTATTGGGAAGTGATGGTGTAGAGGATTGTGTCTATGGATCCTTATTTTTTATGGCATGTGATATACAAGACCCCTTTCACCATAAAGAGTATGACTATGTGGCCTTTATAAATCATGGATAGCATGCACAATCAGCTTGTCAGTGCAAAGAAGGGAGAAATGAAAGATTTAAAGTTCCACCATTACTCACCATTGATGCACCTTATCCTATATCACAACATTGGTTAAATCAGCCCAGACTTCATTGATCAAACCTATGATGAATTTGGTGAGTTACCTGTGCAACTATGGACTCGCATTTGGGATAAAAAAAAATTCATTATTCAAATGCACTTATCTTTTTTAATTTATTCAGTTCTATTATCATAAGGCAATTGGACCATACTTTCTTTAGGGCACCAAATATTTTGAAGACTTTTCTTAGGCCCTCATTTTTAGATGAGAAAACCAAATTAGATCATAACTGGGGAACATCTTTTTATTCAAAGAGTGCACATTGATAAGAGTATATGCATGCCCACAACCTCCTCACCTTCTACCTAAATATTTACCCCCTAGATTGGCCATTATTAAGTTCTTTTGCCAATTTTTATTGATGAATAAAGAAATGATCCCTCTTTTTCTACACAAGCCTACTGTTGTTACTAGAACTTTTTAAGTGGAAGATTTTGAAATAGGAAAAAATGCATATGAAGATTTGAGTGAGTACCTAGGGCAGTAAGAATTTGCTATTGGGCCTTACAAGATGTATGACCCTGACAACTACATTACCAATGAGGTCAAGGTCATTAGGGGATACATCCTACCTCCAAGCAAGCCGAGCCCTAAAGAGGATTTAATTGCCAACATAGTAGCAACATGGGATGTTGATGAGCTATTGAGGAAGTATGAAGAGATAAGGAAGGTAGAGGAGGCTTTGAAAAGGATCAACACTAATTTTAAGGGATTTTATATAGAGGTTCCATACCTTGGTAACCTAAGAAAAATGGTGGACAATTTTGATTACATTATGTCACAAATGCCACATGAGCTAGAGGGAGAGGAAGCCACTATAAAAAAATAATCCTCTAAACTAGATGTACAGTTGGAGATTGAGTTGGATGAGGAGCAACCATCAACTTTAACTTGGGTGCCAAAAGCAAATAAAAGGCAAAAGACAATGCACATCTTGGAAAGGGTGGTAACTACAACCTTACAAGTGATGCCAGGAAATAGTGAATATTTTGCTGATATTAGGAAAAATTATTTACATCAAAGGGCTACAGAAGCAAGAAAAGCCTCTAGTGATCTTTAAATGAAAAGTTTATGGAGGAGGATGATTTCATCAAATCATCAAAGTTTAAAAGTTTTCTTTACAAGATAAAACAATATGAGCTCACATTGAGTCTCATGCCAGGAGAGGATCCAAAGAAGAACAAAGAGTTAGTTGAAAAACCATAAGCCTATGATCTTGAGAGTGAGACAATGACCACAGTAGAAGGTAGGGAATTAGTACATAGGAGTGGTATGATTTTGATACCCAACTAGGATATTAAGAAAGATTGTATCCTTGATCAAATTAGAAGATATGATAAAGCCATTAGTTATGAAGCCAATAGTAGTGTGGGGCTGAAAAGGGGGTCAATATTTAATGTAGATATAAAAACCCTAGTAGTATGGAGTGTTTCCCCTGACAAAAAAAAGCCTAGAATGATGGATATACAAGAAACTACACAGGGCAACATGATTGTGTGGACATTGGAAAACACTACTAGGAAAGAAATCTCTAGCCTAGTCAAGCACTTTTCTCTCATGAATGAGGCAAAGGTGGATGAAATTGAGGATGGGCCAGGTGTTGTGTAGAATGAATGTCTTGATAGTAGAAAATTGTATGAAGAGGAGCTCAAAATTAGCTATGTACAAAAATAGAGAATAGAAGAGTTGGAGGGGAAAATTCAAAGTTTAGAAGCAGAAATAGCATCCCTCAAGGAACAACTCAAGGTTGCAGCAGAGGCAGAACATGCGCCTAGGCAGGTGGAAGAAGAAAGGCACACTATAGAAGTAGAGGCCCAAACAAAGAGATACCTATAGGGGTAATAGTGCCAGTGCCTGTGGTAAATGTGGAAATAGAGGCTCCTCAATCTGATATTGAAACAAAAAGGAATGTTATGATGAATATAATAAATCACAGAATAAGTATTTTGAAGAAAATATCTCAAGATGCTTATAGTGCATTCATCAATCTACAGTCTACAAAATAGGTATGCAGGGATTCAATAGGATGGCTTGATCCTATCTTTCAACAATGTGGGCCATATATGAAATTCTTTAATAGATTGATACCATTGTTAGCCAAAAAGCCAAATCTCCTGGATAAAGTTATTGCTATCAAGGAGGGTATAAACAAGGTGAAAGATCTATTTCAATTTTTCACAGGGAAACTGGCAGCCATTCAAAGCAAAATGAAAATATTGATAAGTGGCTTCTATTCTTTAATTCTTCCTATTCTTGATTCTGATAATAAAGTAAGGGATTTCAATGAATGGTCTAGTTCTTTTGAGCATATTGTAGACTTGCCACAGGTGGCATCTATTTTCCAAGATGATATTGATGAATGTGTTTTCAATGAATTGATTGATACCCTATTCAAGATAGAAACTTAAATGAATAGGTTTACTATAGAGGGGAAAGTGATTACTTATGCCAAGTGGCAGAAGTCTGTTAATGAATTAGCAAAAATCAAGACATGTGAGTGGCCCACCAAGAGAGAATTTATTGTCTGGGAGGCAATCACAGAAATCAAAGCTTTACCAACATGGAGCAGTTAGAGAAAAGGACAAAGATAAAGATTTTATGCTCCAACTATCATTTGCAACTGCCTTTTATTGTTTCTTTTTTATTAAGGTGTCCAGATATTTTTGAAAAAGTTGTTATACTCATTGTTGTAAAAGGACACTTGTCAATCACAATTGTCCTTTGCTTGTTGCATCTCATGTTATATAAATGAGTTTTCAAGGCTTTGTGAGGGTTTAAAATTTTTGTATGTTTTCAGTTTTCAAGAAAGTACATTTGGTCTAGTCATGTGTAGTTGTTTTTGAGTTTACTTTTACTCATGTACTTTTTTGATGACAAATAAAAGGACAGAATCAGTATGAATTTATGGGTTCTTTACTAAGTTTCTATTGATTACTGTATTAATTAACAAAAAAAATAATGCAAAAGGGTATTTACACCAAATCTATGTCACCATTTTCTATCTCCCTTTCATGAATTTGTTAATTTTGAGATCATTTGAATAATGTTCATTTGATTGAATGCATTCTGGATGGGCTGTGTATTGGTTATATTGTTGCTTTTAATTCAATGGATTATGTAAATGCTTTAGTTAAGCAGTGGAATTCATAAATTTATGAAGAGGATATCACATAGGAATGGAACTAGGTGATTAGAGTTGATAGATTTAATTACAAGTTAATTGAACAAGATCTTTTGCTAATAGTTTACTCTTGGCCCCTAGGGATAAGGCACTAGACATATAAATTAGAGATGATTAAGAGTGAATTATACCTCTACATGTCAAAACAATTATAAATTCAAAGTCATTTTCATTCTATTTTGTTCAAGGTTGTAATGTTGGTGACCACTTGTTTACATTCAGTGTTCTAATTCTTAGGTAGCTGCTATTTCTAGGAATACTTGTAAACTCTATGAGAATTATGACCAGATCTACTTATAGGGGATGCATATAAATTTAAGAGCATTGAAGAAATTGGTAAATTTTGTATGTGCATAAGGATAAAAGATGAAAATTAGAAAGAAACTAAGATAGTTTTAATACATCAGTTTACATTAGAATTCATTCCTAGGTATACCCACCTTGATTTTACAGAGCCTAAAGAGTAGGAAACCATCCTTGGTTTTGTTGAAGTTGGGTCCAAATGGTTTACTTATGCAATTGTTCATGGGAATTGGCTAATCCTTAGGTTGTATGAGTATTATCATTCTAGTGTTGAGCATTTTGTTGCTCAGTAGTTTCAAACACCAACAATACTTATATAAATGTTATTATCCTTCTAAACTTGTATCTCTTTATATTTCCCCCAGCAGGTGTTTAGAGAAGCTTCTCTTTATGTGTGTGTGTGTGTGTACAAACATACACACACGTATGTGTGTGTCTATGTATGTGTGTGTGTGTCTATATGTATCTATGTATGTATGTATGTATGTATGTATGTACATAAATACATATACAAAGATCGCAAGGGCATGACGACAATATGTAGAGATTGCAAGGGCATGACAACGAAATGCAATGATCACAAGGGCATGGCAAAAATATCCTAGATCTCCATGTATCTCCACAATCCACAAGATCTCACTGTATATATACATACATACATTGATATACACATGTGTGTGTGTATATGTATGCTAGAGAACCTAACCTATCAGGACCATGCATAAACAAGAAAATATCAGTTGCACATATATATCAAATATTCAAAAGAAAGAAAAATACATTTAACACTATGCTTGAGTTTTACAACTCAATACAACCAAAAATAAACATTCTCATGCAACCTCAAAGTAGCTCAAAAAGGGCACCCATAAGATGCCTTGTCGATGTTCTTAAGTGTGAGGGATGTAGATGTGCTCTCCCAAACACAACTATGAATGGATCCCTTGATGATTAAAGTATGTGAATATGATATGAATCTAAGCTAGATGAGTGAGGAATGCTTCAAGAGGAGGTTATGGAAGAAGCCATTCTTAAAATATTCTAGGAAATGGAGATGAATGCAAGAAAGTAAACTAGAGAAATCTAGCAACTACCAAAGGGTTAGTAACAATACATAAAATCACCAAAATCACTACAAAGCTCTAACTCTAAACTAGCATGATAACAATGCAAATGAGGGAGATGAAAAATGCTTGAGATAAGGGCTCTATTTATAGGTTTGAGAGAGGCCTTGGGGAAGTGGCATCTATGTGGCATCCACATAGATTCGACAAGGGAGACACATGGGCTAAAGGACAAGCCATGCAAAAGTCACAAAGAATTTTTATGGTTGAGAGGCTCAAGGTGTGCTCCCCCATGTGTGAGCAACCTTGGGGAAAGGAGTGGGAGACAAAGGTGTAAAAGGTGTAAGAGGTGTAAATGAAGTAGAAGCTTTGATCATGAGCTTCTCACACATGTGTGAGCAAATGCTAAGGAGCTAAAAGGTGTTAAGAAAGGTGTTTAAGATAAATAAGTGGGATTAAGTAGTGAGCAGGCTTAGAAGGATGAGAGTGATAGGTGTAGACTAGGTTTTAAGATGGGATTAGGATTAAATTAAGTAGGATTTAACTTAATCATAGGATTAAAAAAATTAATAAAGTGGAGGGAATTAAATAAATTAGAATTTATTTAAAATGGGATTTATGGAGCACTATGCATTAAATGAATTTAATACATTGGAGGGGATGCATTTAAATTAAATTTAAATACATTAGGGAAATGAACCTATTTAATTAAATAAATTTAATTAAATAAGTAGAACAATATAACAAATATAATGTCAAAAAAAATATTAAATGAAGTAATATAACATTTGGGACTATTTTAAGCATCTACAATATACATATATATACATATACATATGTATATATATGTATATACATGCATACATACATATACATACATGTATACATACGTACATACATATACACATACATATATAGATACATACATAAATATCCATACATACATACATCTACATATGCAATTTATCACCTTGGAAAATTGTATTTAATCCCACTAGCTATGAACAACTAATTGTTCATTTTATTGTACCTAATTTGATGACAATTCTATTGGAAATGTAAGAGGAGCAACTGAGAGTGGAGGGGTGAATTACTTACCATAAAATAAAATAAAATCAACACCAAAACTCTATTGAAGCTAAATACACTATTGTAACTCAGTTAGCACATAATCACTTGGTTGACATAGTAAGTCAGTTTACACTAAGAATGATTGTCACTCGGTAAACACTTAGTTAATATTGAATATATGTATTATTACTTGTTAACACTGAACATGCAGATCTTAAGATATTAAGTGTGATTAACCTTAATTAATTTAGTTGCATAAACAAAAAGAAATAACATGAACACATGAGAACCAAGATTTAATGCGGAAACTCAATTTGGGAAACCACCAATTGCAACTAGTTACTATTTTTCACTCTTCTGAAGTGAGCACTATTAGGATCCAACCTTGTTAAAGGTTACAAAACACACTGTTAGGTGTGACCTTGTTAAATGAATTAGATCACCTTGTTAGGAGTGCCCTTGTTAGAGGTCTTCGAACACTTCAATCTATAAATGCCACCTTGTTAGACGATTTAGAAAATGGATGTTAAACTACTTCAATCTATAAATGCCACCTTGTTATAGGATTTAACAAATAGATTTTAAACTAACTCTATTAGGAGATTTGATTTACTATAACAATTATTAGAGAGTAACAATGACTTGACTTGATTGTTGATTTCAGATCTCTTTTTTGGCTTAATTTCTCAATCCTCCTTGATCAGAACATTCTTTGCACCTTGCTTAACTCATATAGTCTTCTATCCTTCTAATTCACTTCCTTTACTCATTTTCTTCTTTCCACACTTTCACTTATTCAATCGTCAATTTAACCTTATACCCATATGAATTGCATTGTCAAATCGGCTTAAATACACTTATGAACATTCAAAAATCAACCCTTTAGTGAGTTTGAACTAACAAAATAATCCAATAGACTCAATATGCTAATACAAAAAAAATCCTTTGTCAGCTGACTCAACTCGGTCAACACTAACTCACAAAAGACTTTTCTTTTTTAACCAAGTGAACTTTGTTAACACTACATCTTGAACTAAATTTCCTTTGGTAATCGAGTGAGCTCGGTTAACATTGGTTCCATGCCAACTTTCCTTTGGTACCCAAGTGAACTTGGTAGATAATGACTTTGAATTTTGTTATCTCTAGAATGCTCAACATACACAAGAAACTATCTTCATCACCCAGTGAGCTTAACAAACATTGACAAGTAAAGACTTAACATTTTGTGTAACATCAAAGACAATATACAATTGAACAATTGGTTTCAACGATCTCCCTCTTTGGCATTGATGGCAATACAACTTGTCATAATACAATGAAACTTTTAGAGTAAAAAAAGTAAGGATAATATCCTTAGTTTGGTTCTAATTCTCATCCATGAGAACTCCCTCTATTAGTGTGAGTTCCCTCTGACATCAATCTCTCTCTAGAATTATTCTCTGATTACTCTGATTGAAGTTTCCCCCCATGTTAGCAAAATTTCTCCCTCTTTGACATCTTCATTCCAAAAGCATAAACTCTCCTTTCATAAATTTTCTCTAATAAAATTTCTCTGATATGACCACATAATTTCTCCCTCTTTGGCATCTCATGCCAAAGACAACATTCAATGGACTTCCCATGTAACTGATGTATTGATTCATATACAATCTACTCTTACAATACTACATTAACCTTGACTAATCTTCAAATGCTTAGTTGATGCATCACTAAGTATTGTTTAGTGAACTTCAAATAGGCAAATAACCCCTAGCTTACCTCTTAGATACAAGAATGCATCCTGAGGCAATGACTTGGTGAATATGTTTGTAATTTTTTCCTTTGTATTCACATGTCCCAATCTCACCTCTTTGTCTTGCATAATTTCTCTCAAAAAATGAAACTTTAATGCAATGTGTTTAGTCTTGGTATGCATCATAGGATTCTTCGAAATGTTGACTGCACTAGTGTTATCAAAGAAAACAACTACTAGATCCTTGATTTCTTCCTTCATACCTAACAAAAATTGTTTGAATCACACAATATTGGAACAATTTACTATTGCTGCAACATATTATGCTTCTATTGTAGATTGAGAGATGCAATTCTACTTTTTGGTTGTCCAAGACACTAGCCTCTTTCCAAGAAAGAATGGTCAACTACTAGTGCTTTTCATGTCATCAATACTTCCTTGCCAATCAACATCAATACAAGCTTTCAATTCAAAGTTGTCTCCTTT
This sequence comes from Cupressus sempervirens, assembly GCA_028749045.1. NCBI lineage: Eukaryota > Viridiplantae > Streptophyta > Pinopsida > Cupressales > Cupressaceae > Cupressus > Cupressus sempervirens. Next base: position 951,565,600 of record CM053787.1, on the reverse strand, counting down.
CTTATACCACAAACCATAATCTTGTTGGAATGTTCAAATATGGAAAGAATACTTATGAGAGGGTGGGGGAGTGAGGTGAATCAAAAGTATCACACTTTAAGCAATAAAACTTTTAACTGAAAGTAAATTGCATGCATCAAATAAACATGAAACTAATACATGCATCAACAACACATAACACTGGAATTTGGTAACCCAAAAACCCTCCAGAAATAAGAAGGTAAAACTGGGGTGGGGATGATACCCACAAAAATCACTGCAGTAATATTGTTCAACCACTTCTAATGGTTTGCCTTGTTAAAGGCCTGCCCTGTTAAAGGCTTTACACTGTGTCAGTAGTGACCTAGTTAAAGGATTTACAAACACTTAACATGAAGTGTCACCTTGTTAAAGGATTTAATCACCTTTTGATAAGGATCTACAAATAGTTGTTAAGCCAACCTATATACATAGGATTTCCTTTCTAATACAATGGTAAAAGAGTATTAGGTATTATAAACCTGATTGTTTGCAATCCTTGATTGCTGAATGCAGGCACTTGTTCTGGCTCTCTCTCTCATTTTGATCCTCTAAGATCTAATTTTTGTTCATCTCCTTTGCTTTGTTCTGATCAACTGAATACTGAATTGTTGTTGTTACACTCTATGTCTCCTTTCACTGAATTCCATTATGTTTTTCCTTTAACACTATTCTTCTTCACTCATCCTTATTAAAATGAAACTTTTCATCTTCCTTAAAAAGACTTCGAAGACTTAGGGTTAGATATGGATTTACGATCCATATTGAATCTCAATTTCCCGCTCAATACTTCCCTTTTGGCTGATTGGTTGCATGCCTTTCCAATTTTCCAATTGGATGCATGTAGATTGCATAGGAAGTGTAAAAGATTCATTCTTATCTCTAGATCTTTCAAGATTTACCTTGTATCAGCTACAAAGATGGTTTACATCATAGTTTGTGCAATCACAAACTCTTATGCTAATATTTTGAGTTACTCGGCTCATGAAGCATTACTGATGCTCGACACATGCTGTTTCCTGGATAGCTCAGCACCTAAACAAAATTATATCACTTGACACCTTATGTTACTCAACACTTGATATTACTCGGCACCTTATGTTACTCGGCACTTGATATCACTCGGCACCTTATGTTACTTGGCACTTGATATCACTCGGCACCTTATGTTACTCGACACTTGATATCACTCGGCACCTTCTCTTTGCTTGGCATGTATAGTGAAAAATGGTTAAGTGTATTGACACTCAGCTGTCAAAATTATTCTTTAAACCAACAAATCTTCAGTACCCTTTAGATACCTCATGATTCTCTTAATTGCCATCATATGATTTTTTTTGGATTAGCAGAGAATCTTGCCACCATACCAACTACAAGTGCAATATCAGGTCTTGTATACACTACATATTGAATTTTTCCAATCATTGATCTATATGTAGTATGATCTACTTCTTTGGACTCATCATTTTTGGAAAGCTTATGTCTAGTAGACATAGGTGTTCCAACTAGTATAGAATCCTCCATTTCAAACTTTCTCAGTATCTCCTTGATGTACTTTGATTGAGTGATGTAGAAACCATCTTTCTTTTATTGAATTTGCAAGCCAACAAAGAATTTAGTTTCTCTAAATATTGGCATTTCAAATTCCTTACTCATTTCATGAGAAAAAGATTTGCACAAGTCATCATGTCCAGTAAACAATATATCATCTACAAAGATTTTTTCTAGCAATATCTTCTTCTCTAGTCCTTCCTTGATGTATAAGATGTTGTTGTCATTTTTTCTTCAAAAACCAATCTTTACTAAATAACTATGCATTCTTTCATACCAAGCTTTGGGGCTTGTTTGAGACCATACAAAGCTTTATGTAATCTGCAAACCATATTTCTTTTGTTGGGATCAATGAAACCTTCTGGCTACTCAATGTAGACTTCTTCTAGAATTTGATTCAAGAAAGATGACTTCGCATCCATTTGATATACTTTGAATCCTTTATGTGCAGCATAAACAAGTAGTGTTCTAACACCTAGTCTAGCAACATGAGAAAAAGTTTCTCCATAGTCAATACCTTCCTCTTGAGCATAACCCTTGCATACTAGAGCCTTGCCTTATTCCTTGAAACTTCTCCATTTTCATTCAACTTATTTCTAAAAACCCATTTTGTGCCAATTAAATTTCTATCCTTGGGTCTAGGAACTAGAGACCAAGTCTTATTTCTTTCAATTTGTTCTATCTCTTCATTCATAGCCTCAATCCAACTTTCATTGTCTAAAGCATCTTTAATAGTTCTAGTTTCAAACTCAAAAAAGAAAACATATACCTTTAAGTTTATTCCTTGTCATAGTGCCTTCTGACTAATCTCTGAAGGATTTGATCAATACAAATCCATAAAACCCTCAAACACCTACATGTAAAAACCCTATCACAGAAGAAAAAGATGAGAGGAGGCCAAGATTTTTCTCTGAAAATTATGCAAATGTATTCTCAGAAATGAAAGAGATCAAAAAATAATTATGAAAGATCAATCCTTACAAAAAGGGGATTGAAACTCCAAAGGGTAAGCTAAAAAGTTACAAAGGGTAACCTAAAAGGTAAATGTGATTTAATAATTACAAATTAATTATTAAATAAGAATGCAAAAGGTGCATAGAGTGAAATCTTAAGAAGGGAGTAAAGGGAATTTAATAAATTAAATTAAATTAACACTTTACTCTAACACCCCCCCTTTAATATGAGCAATAATGTAGCTATAAACAATGTAAAAAGAGCAAGGAAACTACAATGCAATGTTGAAAAAAAACCTGGGTCCCAACAAAAAGGCTTGATGAGGTACCCAATCACAACTAAATATCTATGAAATAGAGAAATAGAGAAAACCTAGTGGGAAAAACTCTACTCCAAAGAGAGATAGTAGTAAAAAGAAGGAAGGACTCGTCATTAAGACCCCCCAAGGACAACTTCCTTCACCCCAAGCATATAATGCAACTAAAGATATTGCAGGGATGCAAAAGGTTTAGTGAAGATGTCTACAACTTGCTCAGTAGTATGAATATACTCCAAGCTCAAGGCATCATCCTGAATGAGATGCCTGATGAAGTACATGTGAAGCTCATTGTGCTTGGTCACTGATGATCAATTGGGCTACATGAAATGTGTATAGCACTTTGATTGTCACACCACAGAAAGGTGAGACTATCAAAAGAAAATCCAAGCTCTATCATCAACTATCGAAGCCACAAAACCTCTTGACTAGCCAATACAGCTACCCTATATTCTGCCTCAGTAGATGATAATGTGTGAGCATGCTACTTCTTGCAAGACCATGTGACAGGACTAGAACCAAGATAGAATACAAAACTATAAGTAGACTTGCAATCATCAATATCACCAGCCCAATCTAAATTTGTGAAACCAATAATGTGAGGATCCCCTAATATGTAGTGAATGCCATAACATGTTGTACCTCTAATATACCTTAAGGTACATTTGGAACCTTGCCAGTGACTCTCATGAGGATCATGGGAGAATTGAGAGACAAGTCCAACCGCAAAGGAAATATCAAGATGTGTGTAAGTCAGGTACAACAAACTACCCACATGTTGTCTGTATAGAGTGGAATCCACTATAGGAGTAGAGCAAGTGGTAGATAAAACAACATTTGATTAAAAAGGTGTGGGGGAAGGCTTGCAATCAAGCATGTTGAATCTCTAAAGCATATCAAGAGCATACTTTTATAGGAGTATGGTTATCCCATCTGAAGACTAAACAACCCGCAAGCCCAAAAAATAGTGTATAAGTCTAAGATCTATCATCTCAAACTGCTCTCTCAATGCTTGTTGAACACCTTGTATCATGGAGACTAAGCTTTCTATGATGATGAGGTCATCAACATAAAGCACAAGTATCAATAAATCAGCCCCATGATGCTGAATACAAATTGTAGGATTGGAATGACACCAACTAAACTATGAAGCAAGCAAGAAGGAATCTTTCTTCTCATACCAAGCCCTAAGGGCCTATTTGAGACCATATAAAGACCTCTAAAGTTGGCATACCAGTGAAGTGTCCTGCACAAAACCATGAGGCTGCTCCATATAGATCTCCTCATGAAGGTCTCCATGCAAAAAGACACTCTTTGCATCCATCTGAAAAATTGCCCATCCCTGTGAAGCTGCTAAAAAGAATACAAGGCAAATAGAATTAATCTTGGAAATAGGGGCAAACGTCTCAAAGTAATCAATACCCTCAACTTGTGATAAACCCTTTGCAACAAGATGTGCCTTGTACCTATCAATAGAACCATTTGCAAAAGACTTGGTACACTACACTCAATGACACTAAATTAACTTTCTTCCTCTCAGAAGAGGACAAATATCCCATGTTTTGTTCTTCATCAAAGAAGAGTACTCCTCATCCATAGTCCTATCCCACTTTGAGTGTCCTATCACCTATGAAAAACTCTGAGGATCATCTAAAATGGCATGACTCAAAATGTCACTACCAACAATTTGAGCATGAGTGTGACAAGTATATGTAGGATCACCTGCCAAAGGTCTAGCTGTATTAATAGTATCATGAGCCCACTTGGGCACTTGTGGAACATCTAGTGGAGGTAGTGAAGGGGGATCAATATCAAGATCTTCCATAGAGGATGCATAATCTGGTAGAGGAGTAGATGAAGTACTAGGTAGGGAGGAAGAAACTTAAGATGGATGATCGATAAGAGGATAATGCTCATCAAATTGAACATCTTGCCAAAACAAGACATCTTTGGGATCATGATCAAATGACCCATGTGCCTTCATATCCTCACAGTAGCCAACAAAAATGAGTGGTCGACTCTTCTTCTCCATGGCATTCCATTTAGAATCTAGAATAAATGCCTAATACTCACTACCAAAAATGAAAAATGCAGAAACATCACGCTTAACATTAGTCCAAGCCTCCTCAAGAGTCAAGTGTCGTAATGCCTTGTAAGACAACTTATTCTAAACATAGTTGGCACAATTGACAACCTCAACTCAAAATGAAGAACTCATAGCTTGAGATTGTATCATACAATTGGTCATCTCTCATAATGGCATGTTCTCTCTTTGTAACCCCATTCTATACGTGTATAGGGAACAAAGAGTTGATGTTAGAAAACCATGCTCAGTAGAAAAATCTCTGAAAGACCGAATCACATATCCCCCCCATTGTTAGTGCATATATGCTTGATAGAAAGACTAGACTACTTCTCCACAAATGTCTTAAAGATTCAAAAGGAATCAAAGACACTAGACTTGTACTTTAGAAAGTACACCATGTGCATCTAGAGAAGTCATCTATGAAGGTGAACACATATCGAGAACCTAAAAAAGATGGAGTGGGAAATGACATAAGATCACTATATATCAACTACAATGGTGCCTTAATGCATGTGGATTTACCTATCAGAAAAGGATCTCTATGATGTTTTCCAAGTGCACAACCTTGACACACACTGTCAGTACAAGAGATCCAGGGTAACCCAATCACTAGCTCCTGTGTACTCATCTACTGTAGATATCTATACTTGACATGGCCAAAACACTCATGCCAAAGTTTTCTCAATGTGTCTACATGAGAAATGAGAGAAACACCTATAGAATTAGAGTTCTCAAAGCCAACGAACTAATATAATTGAGATTGAAAATCAACACTCCTTGTAGCAATAACCAAGTTAGGATCATAGAGGTCTCAAATAATCACATCATGTGTTGAGAACTCAACTATCTTTCTAGATCCTGAATAAAAATTTTGAAAGATAGATATGAGGTTTGTAGAAATGGTCAGAACCAAGAGAACATCCTATAGTGAACCACCTTCTAAAGAGATAGTTCCTTAACCTATGAGTGAAAGCTGGGAAGAATCACCAACTGCAACCTATGTAGTAACACTCTGAGAAAGTGAGGTGCACAAATTAGGTGAGTGTGTCATATGATAGGAAGCTCCAGAATCAAGAATCCAAGAAGCTATAGAAGATAATGCTCATGCAGAAAGAGCATGTCCTTTCCCTGTAGGTGGAGGTGGAGGCTTCAGAGAAGAAATTGGAATGTTACATGGCCTCCTCTAATGCCTCAAGACGTTTCCAACACCTAGAAACTAGATTTCCTTCCTTGCCACAAAAATTGCAAGCTTCACCTATGTACTTAGTCATGGAGGAAGACTCGCTAGACTTAAAAGTATTACCCTAATGAGAGGGCTTCCAAGAATCTGATTTGGGAGAAGGCTTGGAGGAACTCTCACTACCTATTGAATCTGACTTATGCTTTAGTTTCTACTTTGGCTTTCCTATAGATGTTTGAGCTACCAATGCCTTCATCTTAGAACCAGTCATAGTATCCAACTATGTAAGCTTTGATTGCTCTCTAGCCAAGTGATTGCAAAAGACCTCAAAAGTAGGCATAACAAATATTAATTAATTACAAATAATTATTAAATAAGAATGCAAAAGGTGCATAAAGTGAAATCTTAAGAAGGGATTAAAGAAAATTTAATAAATCAAATTAAATTAATGCTTTACTCTAACAATCTCCAATGATCTACTCAGGTGATGATATTTTCTAACATATCTAGCAAATACATGTTCCTTCTTTTTTATTTGACTCGGTTCACCATGATCATTTGAATCATGCTCGGGTCCTAAAAAGTAAGCATAAAAAATATATTCCCCAAAGCATATTTGGTAGAATAGAATGTGGAAGCAAATATATGAAAATTTCCTCAAAGCTTAGAGAGAATCAAATAGATGCACTCATCATTAGTCATCATCTTTCCACAACCCTAGAACATGGATCTTTGTTGATTAAACTTCATCAAGAAGTCATCAATAGTTGAAAAGGAATCTAACACAAGTGACATAAACTCTACCTCTATTTAAAGTGCCCTGAACTCATGCACATTACCAAACAAGCCATGAAGCTTGGTCCACATTGCTAGAGGAGTATTGCACCCATCTAAATGAAACTGTAGACTATCTGATATCTAAAATGCAATCAATCCAATTGTCTCATCCGTTTTGTTCTAATGTTGCATGATCTCATAAGGCCTTTGAAAATTAGGTTGCATGACATCTAAATATGACCACAACCCTTTTGACCAAAGAAGCCAAGTCATCAAGGTCTTCCAAGTGTGGTAATTGTGAGGGGTTAGAAGTTCTAGAGAAGAAGTGGTCCCAGCTATTGTTTTAGAAATAGATTTTCAAGTTTTCTGATATAATAATACAATAACAAAAAATAATATAAAATTGTCCCCCACAATGCAATAAACCAAACCCCAGCTTACAAATAGATTATGTAAATGAGAGAAGAGCAAAAAAGCTTTAGATATGAATCACAAATACCTAGTATAAAATACTAGTGAAATGATAGAGAATTTGGAAAGTGCTCAAGAAGAACATTCTGGCACTTTTTTCAAAACAAAAAATAGAGCTATAACGAAAAAGTTATGCCTCCTAGAAGATAGAAGTAATCAACAGACTTCAAGCACCAAAATAGTTACCAATCAGGAAAAAAATCCCAAAATTCATTGTCCATCATCTCCATTTTGGAACTAACTCTTCAGTGCTTTTTTCAGATCCAAATGAAGACCCTACTATGCTCAAGATATCTCAAAAAAACTGACAAGGCCCCCAGAAGCAATACAAAATTATTTAAATAATAATAATGACAATAAATTTTAACCACCAATGAGTGGCAGCGAAGTGACATCTAGGTGATAGAGCCCCTAGCAAAGCGAAGCCACGGTAGTGAGCGGGAGGTACCATTGATAATTGTCAATTGTGTAGTTTTTTAAACTGTAGGTTGCTAGTAGTAAGCATTGCGATGACCACGATAGTCCTAATGTGATTAGTTAACCATGTTGGTGGCCACTAGTAGTTTTTTTAACTGCAGTGGTGCTGCTAGGGCCATTTTTGGAAAACTTTTTAAAAACATGCCTCAAATTGCGTATAGAGACTATATGACCTTTCTGTGCAAAAAATTTTTGCCTTCTGGATCAATGTTGTCCAAAATGGACAAACTTTATATAGAAATAGAAGTTTTGGCACCTTCTAGATCCAACCGTGATGTCTATTTACCTCAAATTGCCATAAAAATTAGTGAACCCCCTATTTTTACAAGAAATACCTTAAAAACTCTAGATCTATTTTGTCAAACCCTCATTCTCCTTTTTCTACAAATAACAAATAAGTATAGAAAATTTGGCTCTAATACCATGAAGGACTTGATCAATACAAATCCACAAAGCCCTTGAACACATGCATGTAAAAAACTTGTCATAGAAGAAAGAGATGAGAGGAAACAAAGGTTTTTCTCTGAAAATTATGCAGATGTATTCTTAGAATTGAAAGAGATTAAAAAATAATTACAAAAGATCAATCCTTATAAAAGAAGATCAAAACTCGAAAGGGTAACAGAAAAGATAAATGCTATTTAATAACTACAAATTAATTATTAAATAAGAATGCAAAGGTACATAAAGTGAAATCTTAAGAAGGGAGTAAAGAAATTTTAATAAATTAAATTAAATTAATGCTTTACTCTAACAATATTCAATAATTTTCTCAGGTGATGATACTTTCTAACATATCTAGCAAGTACATGTTCCTTCTTTTTGATTTGATTCAGTTCATCATGATCTTCTGAATATGCTCGAGTCCTAAAAAGTAGGCATAACAAATATATTCCCCAAAGCATCTTTGGAAGAATAAAATGTGGAATCAAATATATGAAAGTTCCCTCGAAGCTTAGAGAGAATCAAATAGATGCACTCAACATTAGTCTTCATCTTTCCACAACCCTAGAACATGGATCTCTATTGGTTAAACTTCATCAAGAAGTCATCAATAGTCGAAAAGGAATTTGACACAAGTGAAGTAAGCTCTACCTCTATCTGGTGTGCCTTGAACTCATTCATAGTACTAGACAAGCCATGAAGCTTGGTCCACATTGCTAGAGGAGTATTGCACCCATCCAAATGAAACTATAGACTATTTGATACCTGAAACACAATCAATCCAATTGCTTCATCCATTTTGTTTTGATATTGCATGATCTCATAAGGCCTCTGAAAAATAGGTTGCACAACATCTAAACATGATCACAAGCCTTTTCACTGGAGAAGTCAAGTCATCAAGGTCTTCCAAGTGTGGTAATTGTGAGGGGTCAGAAGTTCTAGAGAAGAAGTGGTCTCAACCATTCTTTTGGAAATGGCTTTTCAAGTTTTCTGATATATTGATACAATAATGGAAAATAATATAAAAATGTTCCCCACAATGCAATAAACCAAACCCCAGCTTACAAATAGATTATGTAAATGAGAGAAGAGAAAAAAAGCTTTAGATATGAATCACAAATACCTGGTATAAAATACTAGTGAAATGATAGAGAATCCGAAAAGTGCTCGAGAAGATATTTCTAACACTTTTTTTTGAAACAAAAAATAGAGCTATAACAAAAAATTTATGCCCATTAGAAGATAGAAGTCATCAACAAACTTTGAGGGCCAAAATAGGTATCAATTTGGAAAAAAATCCCAAGATTCCTTCTCCATCGTCTGTGTCTCAAAAACAACTTTTTGGTATTTTTTTTTAAATTGAAAAGAAGACCCCAGTATGCTCAAGATATCTCAAAAAGACTGGCAGGGCCCCCCAGAAGCAATACAAAATTATTTAAATAATAATAATAATAATTTTTTTAATTGTCAGTGTTTGGCACTGGAGCGGCAGGGCCTCTAGTAAAGCGAAGCTACAGTGGTGAGTGGGAGGCACTATTGGCAATTGTCGGTGATGCAAATTTTTAAATTGCAGACTACTAGCAATAAGCACTGTGGTGACCACAGCGGTCTTGATGTGATTAGTTAACCGCGTTGGTGGCCATTACCAATTTTTTTACCGTAATGGTGTAGCTAAGGCCATTTTTGGCAATTTTTTTAAAAATCATGCCTCAAATTACGTGTAGAGGTTGTACGACCTTGCTGTACAGAAAAGTTTTTCTTTTTGGATCAACATTGTCCAAAAAGGACAAACTTTATATGGAAACAAGGGTTTTGATGCCTTTTGGATCCAACCATGATGTTTGTTTACCTCAAATTGCTTCAAAAATCAGCGACCCCCTTTTTTCACAAGAAATACCCAAAAAACTCCAAACCTATATTGTCAAACCCCCTTTCTCCTTTTTCTCCAAATAATGAACAAGCTACAATAGATCTGGCTCTGATACCATGAATGATTTGATCAATACAAATCCACAAAGCCCTCGATCACCTACACGTAAAAAACCTATCATAAAAGAAAAAGATGAGAGGAGGCAAAGATTTTTCTCTAAAAATTATGCAGATGTATTCTCAGAATTGAAAGAGATTAAAAAATAATTACAAAAGTTCAATCCTTATAAAAGGAGATTGAAACCCAAAAGGGTAACCTAAAAGGTAAATGCTATTTAATAATTACAAATTAATTATTAAATAAGAATGAAAAAGGTGCATAAAGTGAAATCTTAAGAAGTAAGTAAAGTGAATTTAATAAATGAAATTAAATTAACACTTTACTCTAACAATCTCCAATGATCTACTCAAGTGATGGTATTTTCTAACATATCTAGCAAGTACATGTTCCTTCTTTCTGATTTGACTTGGTTCACCATGATCTTATGAATCATGCTCGGGTCCCACTATCTATGACTCAGGTCCTTTAGACCGTGAATCCATTTCCACTATCTGAAACTTGAGTCCTTCTAACAAAGACTCAAGTCCTTCTAATTGTGACTTGGATTGCACTGGCTACAATTCGAGTTGAATTAGAGATTTTGGGGACTTGGGTGGTGAAAACTGTTGACTCTTAATTGCATTGGTTTGAATTCAGGTAAAGTATTAGGTTCATAGTAAACAAAGTTTTTGTAGTTTTTAGGTACTTTACTACTTTGTTCTTCACTCTTTTATGGAAACTCATCAACATTTACATGTGCACTCTCTATAACTTTGTGAGTAGTTAGATTCAAACATTTATAAGGTTTTCTTTTATTGGATTATCCTAGAAATATGCCTTCATCACTTTTCATATCAAATTTTCCTTTCCTTGTTTCTTTTAAGATATAACCTTTACTTCTAAATATTTTGAAATAATTGACATTAGGTTTATAGCCATACCATAATTCATAAGGTGTTTTCTCTGAATCTTTCTTTACCTGAACTCAGTTCAAGGTATGGACTTCTGTGCTAATTAATTCGTTCTAGTATTTGATTGCAACATTTTTTTTTATCATCATTGTCCTTGCAATATCCATAATGGATCTATTTATTCTCTCTGCTATGCCATTCTGCTAAGGTGTACTAGGTGTAGAAACCTGTCTTTTCATTCCTCTTTCATTGTAGAATTCATTGAATTCATTTGAGATGAATTCTCCTCCTTTGTCTGATCTTAAACATTTTAGTTTCTTTCTTGTTTCTTTTTCCACTCTAGCTAGATACCACTTGATTTTTTAAAATGCTTTAGATTTATCCTTCAAGTACATTATTTTCATCACCCTAGAATAGTCATCAACAAATAAAATAAAATACTTATCTCCACAATAGCTTTCTATGCCAATAGGTCTAAAGAGGTCTATATGAACTAGCTCTAGAACTTCTTCAGAATGATATTTCTTTCTCTTGAAGCTTGTCTTTCCCATCTTACCAATTTGGCAATTCTTGCACATACCCATGTCAGGTTCCTTGAGGCTTGGAATGCCTCTCACTCTTATGTTCTTGCTTATGTGGACCAGGTTATCAAAATTCACATGACACAACCTTTTATGCCATAACCAACTTTCTTCTACTTGAGCTTGGAAACATGAACTTTTAGTTAGATCTAGATAGAATAGATTACCTTTTGTTTGATTGACACTCCCAACTAGATTTTCTTTCCCATCCAACAACTTGGCCTTTCCATCCATGAATTCTACCTTGAATCCAATATTCTTCAACTGTGCCACACTAAGTAGATTATGTTTCAATCCTTCAACCCAATAAGCATTATCACATCTAAGTTCATTGGTCAATGCAATGCATCCTTTTCGTTTTACATAACAAGTTTCACTTTAGAACTCACTGCTTTGACTCAAAAAAATGAATCCTTGAAAGAAGAACTTGTAACCATTGAATCAAAAATCTTTTAACTTACTCAGCAACAACATCATGAGCAATAAAAAATATTGACCACAATGAAATTTTAACAGTGACAACATTTTCATGTTTGTATGGTTAAAACTCAATATATAAAATATAATACATAATGTTTAAAAAGCTTGAATATACTTATCCAGTGAAAGTTATAAGCTTTTGCATTGAAGACTAAAACTAATATTTAAATGAAGACAAATACTTGTTATCTTCCTCATTTGAAGCTTGATGGACTTGTTAAGCATAATCTTGTGAGCTCCAACAATGCAATTGAACTATTATGTTACTAAAGATAGAAAATATAATGGCTTTTGCTAATTGATATTATGAGTTTTTACTATTTGAAATTGTAAGAATTTGGCTTAGGCCAGAATTCACCCAAGAACAGAAGAACTCAACACAAGCACACAGTAGACCAAAATAGGCAAAGTATGATCAGAATGACGATATTCATTCAATAATTGGATGCAAGAGTACACTAGGAGTGCCTGATTATTAAGGCCTCAAGAGAGCTTCTAGAATGCATAGAAGTCAGCACCATGACATGTCATACAATCAGGCACATGTCCACCAGATATGGATTATACTCCATTAAGCAAGGGATTAAGTGCGATGATGTGAGGATAAGACTACAATGGTGTAGCACACAAATCTGTGGAGTAGACAACATGTGCTAAATGACGAGTGTGAAAAACTCTGTTGTCATCGCAACAACTCAGTGAATGATGCATACTCCTGTATTGTAGACACCATGTGCCTAATTACAGTTGCTAACTCAATGAGAGTTCACAAACTCCTAAGTGTCTCACCTAAAATAATAATAAAATAATTCAAAATAATTAAATAATGCATTAACCTAAGTAAAACTTAAGTAAGTGTAATAAGTAAATACTTATTTACACCAACACCCCCCTTAAGTGCAAGTTAGGGGAATGCCCTTAAGCTTACACAATCTAGGATGAAATGCAATATGGGTCCCGGCTACTAGGCCATGTTAGGTACCCATGTACATAATGATATGCAATCTCCCATAAAGCGAGGAAAGAGGGAAAACCTCATGGGAAAAACCCTCCCCCAAAAAGAGAGATAAAGGTGGATGCATGGATGGATGGAGTAATCAGGACCCCCCCATTATGACATACATCCAATATATACATAAGAGAATGATGAGAAGAGGTAGAGAGACAGGATGTGCTCCCCCCCCCCCCCCCCCCCCCCCAAAGAAGAATGTTGAACAATGAATGCTCCAATGAAGAAGCTGATCCAGGACTGTAGAATGGTGTTCCTCCCCTTAAGAAGAAACAATACCAAAGGTACAAATGAGACGCTTCCACTGTGTGTGGAAAGAATCCCATGAATAAGTGATGTCTCTAAAACCTACTCAACTAGCTGAAGAACCTGTCCCGAAGAACTATATGTCCCTGCAACTAATGAAGAACCCTGCCACAACTGTTGATCATGAGTATCCACAATCACTTTAACCTATGACGATTGATCATGTAGAGGATGAACAAGAGAGTCTGAAACCCTCATGACAACTGAAGAAGGAAATTTTACATCAAGAAGAAGCAAATCATCAATATTGTCTCCCAAATTTGTCACTAAACATGTATTTGGAAGATTGAAAGTACCTTGTTGTTCTAGACCTATCAGTGTGGCTATGTATGCATGCAGACTGAACTGATGAAGTGACCTCTCACTGTATCTATCAACAGAACTCCATGTAGCTAAATTTGTTGAAGCACTATCGCTGGTGTCACTATCAGTATCCACACTGTATGATCTGTGAAGAGGAGTAGAGGACAAGCTGGGTGAACTTTCCTCAAAATGTACATCCTTTTCCAAAAATACCTGATGTGTCTTAGGATCAAGAAGTCTATATGCCTTCACACTGTCTTCATAACCAATTAAAGTACAAGGCTGAGATGTTTGTGCCTTGCGACCCCTAGAAGATTTATTTTTCCATGCTGGACAACCAAAGACTCTGAAGTGTGTCACAATAGGTTTTTTGCCGCACCATGCCTTAAAAGGAGTTTTTCCATCTAAGGTTGGATGAGGAGAATGATTAAGAATGTGACTGGCACTAGAGATTGCTTCAACTTCTAATGATGGATCTAGAGACTTGGCATGAATCATGCAACTTGCCATAGACTTGAGAGTTCGGATCCTCAATGCTGCAACATCTGTCTTATGCGGACTGAATGTTGAAGGAGTCTGAAGATCAATTTCCTCATGTCTGCAAAAATCCTTAAGTCTTCTGTTCACATCCATGTTTCCATTATCCATGCGGAGTACTTTGATGGCTTTCTTGGATTGTCGTTCTACATGAGCCTTGAAATCTAGAAATGTGTCCAAAACTTCACCCTTACTATGCAGAAAGTAGACCCAAGTGAACCTTGAAAAGTCATCAACAAAGGTAAGTATGTAGCGACCCTGGTTGAATGCAAAAGGATATGCTAATACCATGTGAACCATTTGAAGAACACTTGCTGCTCTAGAAGACTTCCCTCTTTGTAACTTCCCCTCTGGATGCATATCCACTGAATCTGATGAACATTTACCCTTAGAAAAGTTGATTTGAGGTAGACTTTTGACCATTTGGTATGTGCAAAGTTGCTGAAGATAGCGATAGTCAAGATGACCATACCACTCATGCCATAATTGCATGTTTGAATTGGATTGTGTTAACAAGGCCTTTAAAGGAGTCTTGGGTACAAAATGCGAGAAAGAGTACAACCTCTTGTGATCATTCACTTTCCCTACTGCAACCAAGGAATCATCGTTAAGACTGTGCACTTTTACTGAGTCAGGAAGGAACTCAACTCGATGTCCATCTCCAAAGTGAGTGACTTGGTAGATTGAGAGGAGATCCGAACTTAGATTTGGAACATAGAGAACCTCTTGAAACTCTCCATTTTCCATTTCCACGTTGCCTTTTCCTTCAACTTCCATCTTGCTATCATTCCCCATGAAGATGTGTGGTACCCTTGAGGGATTCATCGAAGAAAAATCCTCCTTTGAAGAACCCATATGATATGAGGCACCTGAGTCAAATATCCATTCTTTCGAAGAGTTTAAATTTGCCATGAATGTTTGCCCTTTGCCCTTTGAATCTGAAGAAGATCCCTTCTCCTTGTAAGCATTAGGCAATGGAACATTATGCTTCTTTATGATGTTGGTTAATTCATCAATTTGCTTACGATAACACTCATGCTCTTCATGACCAGTTTTCTTGCAATAAGCACACTTCTTCTTCTCCTTATTATTGTTCCCTTTCTTGGAATTCGAGGACTTGCCTTGTTGATTTGATTGAGGTGTTGTCTTTTTTGCATCCTTAGATTTGCTCTTCCATTTCTTCTTACCCTTTCCTTTATTTGAAGATTGTCCAGCTAAATTTTGAGAAACCTCATTGGCCACCAATGCTTTGGACTTAGGTGATTTGAGAATCCCCATTGTTTTCAACTTCTTTTCTTCATCATCCAACAACTTAGCATATTCATCAAAAGTGACTTTCTTGTAAGAAAACCCTAAGGTAGTCTTTGAGGTGTTAAAAGAAAATATAAATGTGGAATATTCGGATGGCGGCTTGTTATGAATGAGATAGACCAGTTTGTCATCTTTGATAAAATTCCCATAATCAGTAAGCTTTGTCCTTAATTCATTCACCTTGATGATGAAGTCCTGTATAGAGTCATACGACTTAGGATCTAAGGAAACTAGCTCATCTTCTATCTTGAACACATCTTCTTCAGACACTTTACCATAAAGGCTTTCGAGGATATCCCAAGCTTCCTTGGATGTAGTACATTTCTTGATTTCATACATGATTTTATCATCTACCCCCAAACATATATCACCTAGGGCTTTTCTATCTATGGCTACCCATTCTGAAATTTCACTTGCTGATACATTAGCACCTGCTGGTTTAGGAAGAGTACCATCTACATATTGTGAAACTCCATTATGCATTAAGTGATACAACATTTTGATAGACCATGTAGCATAGTTATGAGGAGTTAACTTAGGAAACTTAAAGTTGCCCATAATGCAGAAAATGAAAGAAATATGCAGAAAAGAGAGAACACAACACCAAGAATACCCCCCCTTTTCACTAAATCAAGAAACCCCCCCAAAAAAGATGCTTTGGGCACTTTATCAGTAGTGCGATTATAATGGGCCACTTGCCAATTTTGGCCTTCGTGGACTTCTGATTTTGCTTGTTACAACCTCTTGATGGAGTACAAATCTAGAACTTTACAATGTGCTACAATACTGAAGCATTACAAAGCAAAGAAAGGCCCTATTACTGAAAGTGACAATTTTTTCCACATAACACTATAATATGATGCTAGATCTGAAAAGTAGACAAAAAAATACACACTTTCAAAAAAAAGGAACCTGTTTTTGACTCTAGATGTGCCCGTACCAAGCATTTTAAGTGGCAAAATTCGAGATTTTGGAGTTGTAGAATAATTCATAAACAAAGATCTCAAACCACCTACACTGATGTGTAGATCACAAAATCCTATCCCAAAACAAAAAAAATTGCTCACAAAAAGGAGTCCGTATGAGGAAGATATTGCTGTTTGAAAATCGCTGCTGCTGTTATTTTTTCTGAATCGCCGCCACGCCTCCAAAAAACAAATGGCTCTAGATTTTGCCTTAGATGTCCGATTTGGACAAAACAAAATCTGATCTGGGAGTTTTGGACCTTCTGAATGTGATGCAAATATCAGATTTGCACCAACAAGCTTCAATCTTCACCTGCAAAAAATCTCCCCTATGGCCCTATGGCCAAATTTTTTTTGAAAAAATGATGCAAATCCAAAAAAAAATAGTAGAGATGCAAATGAAAAGAAATAGATCTAAGAATTAAATGTACAGATTTGAAATGATCATACCAATTCTGCAAATCGGTCCTTCGGGTGCCGATTTGCAAAAAAAAATTTGCCTCCCGATCAACTTTCACCCAATATAGGCAAATTTATAGTCAATCTTCACTGAATCAGAGCTCCGGATGCAACAGAGAGGTCAGATCTGGCTTTAGACACTCCCAATTTTTGTGGATACTCTGAAATTGAGGTGTTGAAGCATAAACGGTCTCGAACAGCTACATGATGAGAATCCTCCTCAGCTCTGATACCATGTAAGAATTTGGCTTAAGCCAGAATTCACCCAAGAACAAAAGAACTCAACACAAGCACACAGTAGACCAAAATAGGTAGAGTATGATCAAAATGACGATATTCATTCAATAATTGGATGCAAGAGTACACTAGGAGTGCCTGATTATAAAGGCTTCAAGAGAGCTTCTAGAATGCATAGAAGTCAGCACCATGACATGTCATACAACCAGGCACATGTCCACTAGATATGGATTATCCTCCATTAAGCACGAGATTAAGTGCAATGATGTGAGGATAAGACTACAATGGTGTAGCACGCAAATCTGTGGAGTAGACAACATGTGCTAAATGAGGAGTGTGAAAAACTGTGTTGTCATCACAACAACTCAGTGAATGATGCATACTCCTGTGTTGTAGACACCATGTGCCTAATTAGAGTTGCGTAACTCAATGAGAGTTCACAAACTCCTAAGTGTCTCACCTAAAATAATAATTAAATAATGCATTAACCTAAGTAAAACTTAAGTAAGTGTAATAAGTAAATATTATTTACACCAATAGAAACTCTAGCTACAAAATGAACTAGGGCTAGAGTTTGGCAACATTAAAATGAGTATCATCTAGATTAGAACAAAAAATGCAACCATAAAAAATATGCATGTAAAATATCAGATAGGTGAATTAACATAAAGATGTTGCTTGCCAAGTGATTCCTACTAAGTGCAGTGTTCAATAAATTTCCAAATGTTCCCAAATAAAATTTCCTAAATTTTGCAATTGAAAAACAAAAAAAACCTAGTTGAAAAATCAACTTTGGCTAATCAGAAAATAAGAATTAACTAATAAAATCTCACTTCAATAAAATAATACAAGCAAAACTTTAGTCTCCTCCATTTTTAGGTCGGACTAATGAGTAATCTAAAATAGAATATAAAAGAATTGAAGCAAATACCCCAAAAAAATGACCATTACAACAATCAAATTCCAAGCCACAACTTGATCTCCTAATTATCCTTAAAACTCCTACACTCACTCTGTCATTATTAGTCCCTGCCTATAAAATGTTTTCATTAGACCTCCCTCAATTAATTTTTTATTTAGAAACAATTCAAAAATCTAAAGTTTGGTGAGCTTTATTTTTAAAATGTATTTTTGTAAATTAATTCTTAATTTCTTATTGGTTTACAACAAATTTTCTGTAGTTTTAACAATTTTTTAAATAAGAAAAATAAGGAAAAAAATCAAAACTAGATTATTTTGCATTAATTGTAGTGGTGAACTTTATCTAGTTATATGCCATGTGTGGTGCACTAGCTACGAAGCTTATAATGGATATAATTGTGGTAGGTCGTTGATTCCATACAGATTGTTAGGTAGTTTGTTGATGGCAATATAGGGCTATCTCCTTTAGCATCACATTATATTTCTTCCACGTATTAATAGGTGGGCCCAAAAATAGTTCGACTCTTGATTTATTTATTTGTAATATTTATTTATTAAAATATTAAAATAATATATTTTATTTTATTTTATTGTCATAAATATGTTAATATAAATATTTTAACATTTAGAACAACTATATTTCTATATTTTTGTATTGATGTGATTTAAAAATATATATTTATATAATATTAAAACAATTATCTAGTACAAATCATAATTAATATTAATAGATTTTTAAGTGATCAAATTTCATTTTAAATAATATTAATAATATTAATCATATGAAGATTTAATATTTAAGTGATAATGATATAATTGATATGAATCAATAAATTTGAATAAAAAATTACACATGTAAATTCTTATAGCAATATTACAATTTAATATATTTCTTATTTTATCAAATTAACTTCATAATACATAAATATTAATTTATTTTTAAAAATTATAAAATAAATATATAAAATGTATAAAAATAATATTAAAATATTAATATTATATATTCACATATTATATCTCTAACTAATATTATATAACATCCTTCATGCTCCAACTGGAGCTCTTGTTTCTAATGTCGAACATCAACATTTGTAAATACTCGTGAAATATCAGCATCAGAAATCTAATTAATAATAATTAATAATTCAAAAGCTAGCAGGAAGAGCCTTTCTTTCGCTACAACCGCTTCCGCAACGTCACCTGCAACCAGCAAGAATAAAGTCAAGCCTGCAAAGTCGAACTCTTTGAAGTTTGTAGATCTAATCCAAGACCGGCCTGCAGTTAATTTAAACTTCAAAAAAGAAAAGCCCCAACGCGAGGGCTGACTAGCATTATCTTGCAAAGCTTCTCCACCTGATTCGATGTCGAGACATATAAAAGTTGTTTTATTCAAATTTAGCTGGTGTTTGAGCATACTGTCATTGTATTTCAAAACTCTTTTGAAAATGAAGTATATAGGGGATGTCAGACGTAATTTACCAAGGAGGAGAAAAAAGGCGCAGAAGGAAGAAAGGATGTCGAGAAATTCAAAGAACTGGGTTTAAGGTACGCATGTTATTTTAAATCGTGGCAGAATTTAGACTGAGTAAAGAGTGCAGGAGCTCATAATAAACATTTTATTATGAGTGCTTTTGTAAAGGCAGGGGCGTGCTAGATAATTAGCATTATAATTTGATTGAATTTGCAAGGACAGGTGTTTGCTGGATAATATTTCATTTACTTTAAATCATTTAGGAAAGGTAGGGGTTTGCTGAATAATTCACATTTTATTCTGAGTGATTTGCATAGGCAGGGATTTGCTAAATAATGTGCATTTGATACTGAGTGATTTTTGCAAAGCAAGGGTTGGCTGGCTGGATAGTGTTTTTATTCTAATCATAGATGGAAAACTCACAGTTTTAATCGTGGAGTTTCAAGAACTTGTGAGTTTTTCAGCTCGCCGAGTTTTTGAGAGGAATTCGCAGAGTCAAATTATAGGATTCAATATGCTTCCAACAACGTTATCTTCCATAACCTGTCCTGGCTATTCGAGGTCAAATTAAAGCTGGATCAAAGATTTTCTAATGATTCTAACTCATTTTCTCACAAATTACTTTGTTTCAGTTCTATATTCTTGAGTCCTGATAGACTTTGCTCAGCCACTTGTTCTCACCCAAGACAAGCATTACTTTCCAGCAGGCCATAATGTGCTCACACTCACTCTCAGACTATTTTGCTATGATGTATTTACTTTAGTTTTTTAGAAACTATTTACTATGGCATATTTACTTCTGGTTTTATACAAACTAACTACATTGATGTATTTACTTTTAGTTTTATAGAAACTATACACTATTTGGCTTCCCCCCATCAGTGTTTCACATGAAAATGTGATTTTGCACCCACTTGCATTTATATGTATAAAGTCTGCTTGTTTCTTTTGTGTTTTCATTAACTTATTGGATGCATCTTCTCATTGAATTTTGAAACAAAAATGTATTTTAAATTAAACTTAAGTTGTTTTTAGGTTCTCAACTTTTTCAAAAAACTGGCTGAATTTTTTTGAAGTTTTTTTGAGCTTGGTGAGTTTTTGCCGAGTGAGAGTTTTCCATTAATAAGTGTGAGGTATTGATATAGAATAAGGCAGTTTAATTTGAGTGATTTTCTTATGGTAGAGGTTTACTGGCTGATCAGAAGAGGCAGTTTTATTAAGTGAAGGAACATCTAAAATTAGTTTTGACAGATTTTGTAAAGGCAGAGGTTTGAGAGATTAAATTCATAGGCAAAGAGAATTGTATTTGAATTAGAGAGAATTTGTTTTTATAGGTAAAGGGAAAGATGATCTGTACGGGATAATTACCGAGAGGCTGTTATATGGGCAAAGGGAAATTTAATTATAGTCTCTATTTTGTCTAATTTTGTAAAGACAGGGTTTTGTTAGATACTTAGTGCAGGAGTAGAACACATTTCTTGTGTGTTTGTTAAATTAGGATATTCTATTAGACTTGCAAAGGCTGAGGCTGGATAGTCAGTGAGAGATTATTTTAAAGAGAAGGGTAAAGGCAGTTTTTAGTTTGTGTTCTGAGACTGCCTTTATGTAAGCATTTCACAATGACAATGTTTTTTGGTTTACCATCTATATTGTTCAATTGAGGTGGACAACCATGACTCACATTTTGGATTTGTCTTTGTTGTTGGTAAGTGTCCTCCATATCCCCTTGAGATTTATGACATCGTCTAACAGCCTGTTGTGAGATCCTTAACTGGGATGGTACTTGTTTCCTAGACAGATGCATCTTTTGGTAGAAACAGCCAGCTCAACTGCCTTCAACTGGTATCAGAACAGGGTAATAGGTTCAAATTCCCTTGGGTAATGCTGAGGGGGAGATTGTTGGTAAGTGTCCACCATATCCCCTTGAGATTCGTGATTTCCTGGACAGATGTATCTTTTGGGAGAAATGGCCAGCCCAACTCCCTTCATTTGTGACCTCTAGTTTAGAGTATGCAAGATTTTCACCAGTAGGCCTAAGTTGTTTTCCATTCATCTTACATAATCAAGGGTGAAATTTCAACAGGGATGAGGACAGCAGTTAAGGGTTTTAACTGGATTATTGGTTTTCTAATTTTTAGTTTTTAATTTTAAAATTGTTGTAGGTTTGGTACTCTATTTGGAAGTATGCCTTTTATGCACAGTTTTAGGTAGGAAGCAACTTTTGTGTTAGAACGTGTTTAAAGTCATACTGGAGCAATCAGAAATGTCCAACTACCATATTGCAACAGATTTGAATCCTTCCACTGAGCTCTTGCTTTTACTGTTTCTCTTTGAATAAAAGGCGGATTAGAAGTGTCCTCCCTTCTGAGTCCTGACTGATTTGAAGCTTTGAATTTGTTAACTGCTAGACAGGATTGAGTTTGATTTAGTCTTGTTTAGCAGTTTGAATTTAGTTAAATCTTTCAGTTAGTCAGATAAACCATAAATAAGGTCAGTCTGTCATCTGGTTTATAGTTGTCCTTAGCCAAGAAGGTGGGAATTAGTTATTCAACTTCCAGAAATCTGTGGGAGTTGTTTGAATAACAGTTGATCTAGTATTCCTTGAATTTTGGAGTTTCTTGCCATGACTTTGTGCCATAATTTTATGATTGCAAAAGTAGTAGTTTATAGGTAGGATTGAGAGAGATGACTGTTTATCTAGAAAATTACAAAAAATAGAAACCTCGTTCTGTAAGCGACACATCTACAATAATCTCTTGGGCCTGGGACAAAATCTCGTAGGTACGATCACAGTTGGTTCTGAGGACATAAGCCTCCAGTAGCCATTACCATCTCAGTCATGCAATAGTAATTAGCAAGGTATAGGAAAGGAAGTTCCAGGAGTATCTGCAATCTATTAGGGAGTAACAACCATTATCAACCAAGCCCTCATCTGGCAATTGTGGATGCTAACCTGTACCCGGTAAGGGTTAGACTGTAAAGGAACCCCGGGCAATATATGAGATGCCTATTTGTGCCCTCAAACTGTGCAAATATTGGCACCAAAGTTGAATATAGAGATCAGGGATTTGGTGATGCCTCTCTTGTTTATAGCTTTGAGATATGTAGACATCAGCATGTTCTAATCATGTATCTAGGGATGTGTGGGTTGTGATTATGTTTTGCCTTGGTGTGACCATTATATATTATGCTTCAATGTGTATTGGGTGCCTTTATGTATAACGATGGGTATGGGCTGCCATCAAATCATTTGATGGTATGATACTTCATCATTGATCAAGATAAATATTAAATGTCAATGTATAGTTCACTAACAAGCTATGTGAGTATCATATATGTCTATGTTCATGATTTCAATGCAAATCAGAAAATTATTATAATTACAAAATCAAAATGTAGTTCATGATTCAATTTTCATCAATCAGAATTCAAGATTCACTTATCATAATCATAAGGATTCTAAAACAATGTGATGTCTCCACTTTTGGATTTTATTTGAATGCTGTAACCTGTAACAATTTGTTAGTACAATATAGAAAAATGTATTGTAAACATGTTAGAAATATTGAACTAATTAAACATTAGGCTAACTACTACCCTTGCTAACCCCTCCTAATCTCCCGGAGAGAGACTCTTCTCAAATCACCTAACCCTCTAGCGAGAATTACTTCTTGATTAGGAAATCATCATATAAAGAGTGTCTTCGTAGGCCTCTATTTGGGATCTCTGATTAAGCACTTTATTTGCTAGAGATCCCACCTCTAACTAAGTCTCTTATCTTTGACATATGCATATGTTTGACCACTACAATATATATTGTCTCTAAGAGATTCTCTACAAATCTCTCTTAGGGTTCCAACTTGGAATCTTGACATTCATGACGAATGGCCTCTGGCCTCTATGAGTTCTCTTTAAGAGAAGAACTCAACATTCATAATGAATGTTCTCTACCAAGATTACCTCAGTCTATGAAATGATCGCAAATCCTACTAACACTGAATCATACTTATCTCTAGGACAATTGTCATTCAATTATATGAATTATAAATGTCTCATATCTTTTTCTTGTAATTATTCCTCTACATAATTCTTCTTTGCAAAATGTTGTATATTAGTTCTTATTCCACTTTTTCTATCCATGTTTATCACTGCCCTATGCGTTGCTAATTATCAGGTCCCTCATTGCTGCTTCCTTTTGGAATATTGATGGCTTGAGGATTATTGTTATTTATGTGTTATTATTTGTAGCATTTATTGGCTTTGATAATACTCTTCTATCTATTCCTTTATTGTTCATGCAAGAATTTGGCTTAGGCCAGAATTCACCCAAAAACTAAGAACTCAAACACAAGCACAACTGTAGACCAAAGAGAGAGTATGATCAGAAAGACGATATATTCATTCAATATGCCATATATAAGTACACTAGGAGTGCCTATATATAAAGGCCTCTGGAGAGCTTCTAGATTGCATAGAAGTTAGCACTATGATAAGTCATATAACCAGACACATGTCCACCGGATATGGGTTATCCTCCATTAAGCACGGAAGTGAGTGCGATGATGTGAGGATAAGCCTACAATGGTGTATTACGCAAATCAATAGTGTAGACAACATGTGCTAAATTAGGAGTGTGAATAACTATGTTGTCTACATGACAACTCAATGAATGATGCAAACTCCAGTGTTGTAGACACCATGTGCTTAATTAGAGTTGCGTACTTCTATGAGAGTACAAAAACTCCTAAGTGTCTCACCTAAATAAATAATAAAATGCAAAAATAATAAAATAATGCATTAACCTAAGTAAACTAAAGTAAGTGTAAATAGTAAATACTTATTTACACCAACACCCCCCCTTAGGTGCAACTTAGAGAAATGCCCTTAAGCTTACGAAATCTAGGATGAAGTGCATGATGGGTCCTGGCTACTAGGCCATGTTAGATACCCATGTACATAATGATATGCAATCTCTCATAAAGCCGAGAAAGAGGGAAAACCTCATGGGAAAAACCCTCCCCCAAAAAGAGAGATGAAACAATGTATGGATGGATGGAGTAATCAAGACCCCCCCATTATGACATACATCCAATATATACATAAGAGAAAAATGAGAAGAGGAAGAGAGACAAGATAGGCTCCCCCCCCCCCCAAAAGAAGAATGCCTGCCAGTGACTACTCCGATGAAGAAGCTGATCCAAGATTGCAGAATGGTGTTCCTCCCCTTAGGAAGAAACAATACCAAGGGCACAAATGAGACACTTCCGCTGTGTGTGGAAAGAATCTCATGGATAAGTGATGTCTCTAAAACTTGCTCAACTAGCTGAAGAACTTGTCTCAAAGACCTGTCTGTCTCTGCAACTGATGAAGAACCCCTCTGCAACTGCTGATCATAAGTATCCACAATCACTTCAACCTGTAATGATCGATCATGTAGAGAATGAACAAGAGAGTTGGATGGAGGCCTCATGACAATTGAAGAAGGTGCTACCACATCAAGAAGAAGAGGCAAATCATCAATACTGTCCCCCAAATCTATCACTGAACCTGTACCTGGAAGACTGAATGTACCCTACTGTGATGGACCTATCACTATGGCGATGTATGCATGTGGACTGAACTGATATAGTGACCTTTCGCTGCAACTGTCGATAGAACCCCACATGTTTGAATCTGTTGAAGCACTATCGTTGATGTCACTATCAGTTTTCACACAATATGATGTGCAAAGAGGATTAGAGGACAAACTTGGTGAACTATCCTCAAAGTATACATCCTTCTCCACAAAGATTTGATGTGTCTCTGGATTTAATAGTTTGTATGCCTTCACATAGTCTTCATAACCAATGAAAGTACAAGGTTGAGGTGACTGTGCCTTACATCCTTTGGAAGATATCTTTGCCCATGCAGGACAACCAAACTCTTTGAAGTGTGCCACAATAGGTTTTCTGCCGTACCATGCCTCAAAAGGAGTCTTTCCATCTAAGGCTGGATGAGGAGATTGATGTGAGTGGCACTGCTAATTGCTTCGACTTCTAATGATGGATCTAGAGACTTGGCTTGTATCTTGCAACTTGCCATAGACTTAAGAGTGCGGATCCTCAATGCTGCAACATTTGTCTTATGTGGACATGAATGCTAGTGGAGTCTGAAGATGAATGCCGTCAAGTCTACAAAAGTCTTTAAGTCTTCTGTTCACATACATGCTTCCATTGTCCATTCGAAGAACTTTGATGACTTTCCTAGATTTCCATTCTACATGAGTCTTGAAGTCTAGAAACTTGTCCAACTCTTCATTCTTTTTATGAAGAAAGTAGACCCAAGTGAACCTTCAAAAGTTATCAATGAAAGTCGGTATGTAGCAACCCTAGCTAAATGCAAAAGGACCTGCTAATACAATGTGAAGCATCTGTAGAACACCCGATGCTCTTGAAGACTTCCCTTTCTGTAATTTCCCCTCTGGATGCATATCCACTGAATCTGTTGAACATTCACCATGGGAAAGGTTAATTTGAGGTAGACCTTTGACCATTCTATTTTTGCAAAGTTGTTGAAGGTAGCGGAAGTCAAGGTGACCATACCACTGATGCCATAATTGCATTGTTGAATTGGATTTAGATAACAAGGCCTTTGAAGGAGACTTGGGCACAAAATGGGAGAAAGAGTACAACCTTTTGTTATGATTCACTTTCCCCACTATAACCAATGCGTTGTCTTTAAGACTATGCACCTGAACGAAGTCTGGAAGGAACTCAACTCTATGTTCATCTCCAAGGTGACTGATTTGGTAGATTGAGAGGAGATTAGAACTTAGGTTTGGAACATAGAGAACATCTTGAAACTCTCCATTTTTCATTTCCACGTTTACTTTCCCTTCAACTTCCATTTTGCTATCATCTCCCACGAAGATGTGTGGTACCTTTGATTGCTTCATTGAAGAAAAATCCTCCTTTGAAGAACCCATGTGATATGAGGCACCTGAGTCAAATATCCATTCCTTTGAAGAGTTTGAATTAGCCATGAGCGATTGCCCTTTGCCCTTTGAATCTGAAGAAGACCCTTTATCCTTGTAAGCATTAGGCAGTGAAATATTATGTTTCTTCATGATGTTGGTCAACTCATCAATCTTTTTAAGATAACACTCATGTTCTTCATGACCTGATTTCTTGCAATAAGCACACTTCTTTTTCTCCTTATTGTTGTCCCCCTTCTTGTTGGAATTTGACAACTTGCCAAGTTGATTCGATTGTGGTGTTGGTTTTTCTGCATCCTCTGATTCTTCCATTTCTTCTTACCCTTTCCTTTATTTGAAGACTATCCATCTGAATTTTGAGAACCCTCATTGTTGGCCACCAATGCTTTAGACTTAGGTGATTTGAGAATCGTCATTGATTTCAACTTCTTTTCTTTAGTATCCAACAGATTAGCATATTCATCAAAAAGTGACTTTCTTATAGGCAGACCCTAGTGTAGTCTTTGAGGTGTTAAAAGAAGATACAAATGTGGAATACTCTGATGGCAACTTGTTATGTATGAGATAGATCAATTTGTCATCTTTGATTGAACTCCCACAATTAGTAAGCTTTGTCCTTAGTTCATTCACCTTGATGATGAAATCCTGTATTGAATCATATGACTTAGGATCTAAGGAGATAAGCTCATCTTCAATTTTGAAAACATCCTCTTTAGACAATTTACCATAAAGGTTTT
Source organism: Cupressus sempervirens (assembly GCA_028749045.1). Lineage (NCBI taxonomy): Eukaryota > Viridiplantae > Streptophyta > Pinopsida > Cupressales > Cupressaceae > Cupressus > Cupressus sempervirens. The sequence continues at coordinate 951,538,156 of CM053787.1, read as the reverse complement.
CAAGGGTATCCCACGCTTCCTTGGATGTAGAACACTTCTTAATTTGATACATGATCTTACCATCAACCCCCAAAAATATATCACCTAGGGCTTTCCTATCCATTGCTACCCAAGCTAAAATTTTAAATATCACTTTCTAAATTGTTTGTCTTTGCAACTGATGAAGAACCCCTCTACAATTGTTGCTCATAAGTATCCATAATCACTTCAACCTGTAATGATTGATGATGTAGAGAATGAACAAGAGAGTCGGATGGAGTCCTCATGACAATTGAAGAAGGTGCCACTACATCAAGAAGAAGAGATAGATCATCAATACTGTCCCCAAAATCTGTCACTGAACTTGTACCTAGAAGACTGAATGTACCCTACTGTGCTGGACCTATAACTGTGGCAATGTATGCATGTGGATTGAATTGCTATAGTGACCTCTCACTACAACTGTCGATAGAACCCCACGTGTCTAAATCTGTTGAAGCACTATCACTGATGTCACTATCAGTTTCCACATGATATGATGTGCAAAGAGGATTAGAGGACAAGCTTGGTGAACTTTTCTCAAAGTATACATCCTTCTCCACAAAGATCTAATGTGTCTCCAGATCCAATAGTTTGTATGCCTTCACACCGTCTTCATAACCAATGAAAGTACAAGGTCGAGGTCAGTGTGCCTTGCATCTCTTGGAAGATATATTTGCCCATGTAGGACAAACAAAGACTCTGAAGTGTGTCACAATAGGTTTTTTGCTGCACCATGCCTCAAAAGGAGTCTTTCCATCTAAGGCTGGATGAGGAGATCGATTAAGAATGTGAGTGGCACTGCTAATTGCTTCGACTTCTAATGATGGATCTAGAGACTTGGCTTGTATCATGTGACTTGCCATAGACTTAAGAGTGTGGATCCTTAATGCTGCAACATCTGTCTTATGTGAATTGAATGCTGGTGGAGTCTAAAGACCAATGCCCTCGAGTCTGCAAAAGTTTTTAAGTCTTCTATTCACATACATGCTTCCATTGTCCATTCAAAGAACTTTGATGGCTTTCTTGGATTTTTGTTCTACATGAGTCTTGAAGTCTAGAAACTTGTCCAACACTTCATTCTTGTTATGAAGAAAGTAGACCCAAGTGAACCTTGAAAATTCATTAATGAAGGTTAGTATGTAGCGATCCTGGCTGAATGCAAAAGGACCTACTAATACCATGTGAACCATCTGTAGAACACTTGGTGCTCTTGAAGACTTCCCTTTCTGTAACTTCCCCTTTGGATGCATATCCACTAAATCTGTTGAACATTCACCATGGAAAAAGTTGATTTGAGGTAGAGCTTTGATCATTTTGTTTGTGCAAAGTTGTTGAAGGTAGCAGAAGTCAAGGTGACCATACCGCTGATGCCATAATTGCATTGTTGAATTGGATTTAGATAACAATGCCTTTACGGAGACTTGGGCACAAAATGGGAGAAAGAGTACAACCTTTTGTTATGATTCACTTTCCCAACTGCAACCAATGAGTTGTCTTTAAGACTATGTGCCTGAATTAAGTCTAGAAGGAACTCAACTCTATGTCCATCTCCAAGGAGACTGATTTGGTAGATTGAAAGGAGATTAGAACTTAGGTTTGGAACATAGAGAACATCTTGAAACTCTCAATTTTCCATTTCCACATTTCCTTTCCCTTCAACTTCCATTTTGCTATCATCTCCCACGAAGATGTGTGGTACCTTCGATTGCTTCATTGAAGAAAAATTATCCTTTGAAGAACCCATGTGATATGAGGCACCTGAGTCAAATATCCATTCCTTTGAAGAGTTTGAATTATCCATGAGCACTTGCCCTTTGCCCTTTTAATCTAAAGAAGACCCTTTATCCTTGTAAGCATTAGGCAGTGGAACATTATGTTTCTTCATGATATTGGTCAACTCATCAATCTTTTTAAGATAACACACATATTCTTCATGACCTGATTTCTTGCAATAAGCACACTTCTTTTTCTCCTTATTGTTGTCCCCCTTCTTGTTGTGATTTGAGGACTTGCCTTGTTGATTCGATTTTGGTGTTGGCTTCTCTGCATCCTCTGATTTATTCTTCCATTTCTTCTTAACCTTTCCTTTATTTGAAGACTGTCCAACTGAATTTTGAGAATCCTCATTGTTGGCCACCAATGCTTTAGACTTAGGTGATTTGAGAATCCCCATTGATTTCAACTTCTTTTCTTCAGTATCCAATAGATCAACATATTCATCAAAAGTGACTTTCTTATAGGTAGACCCTAGTGTAGTCTTTGAGGTGTTTAGAGAAGATACAAATGTGGCATACTCTGATGACAGCTTGTTATGTATGAGATAGATCAATCTGTCATCTTTGATTGAACTCCCACAATCAGTAAGATGTGTCCTTGGTTCATTCACCTTGATGAAATCTTGTATTGAATCATCTGACTTAGGATCTAAGGAGATAAGCGCATCTTTGATTTTGAAAACATCCTCTTTAGACACTTTGCCATAAAGGTTTTCGAGGGTATCCCACGCTTCCTTGGATGTAGAACACTTCTTAATTTGATACATGATCTTATCATCAGTCCCCAAACATATATCACCTAGGGCTTTCCTATCCATTGCTACACAAGCTAAAATATCACTTTTTGAAACTTTATCACCTGTTGGTTTAGGAAGAGTACCATCTATATATTGTGAAACCCCATTATGCATTAAGTGATACCACATTTTGATGGACCATGTAGCATAGTTAAGAGGAGTTAATTTTGGAAACTTAAAGTTGCCCATAATGCAAAAAATGAAAAAAAAGTCCAAAAAAGAGAGAACACAACACCAAGAACACCCCCCCTTTTCACTAAATCAAGAAACCCCCCAAAATATATGCTTTTGGGCACTTTATTAGTAATGCAATTACAATGGCCACTTGCCAATTTTTGGCCTTCGTGGACTTTTGATTTTTCTTGTTACAACTTTTTAATGAATTACAAATTTGGAACTTTACAATGTGCTACAATTTTGAAGCAATACAAAGCAAAGAAAGACCCTTTTGCTAAAAGTTACACTTTTGTCCAAACAACCCTAGAATTTGACTACAGATTTGGAAAGTTGACGAAAAATAACGCACTTTAAGAAAAAATAGAACTTTTTTTTGAGTCCAGATGTGCCCGTACGGAGCATTTGAAGTTGCAAAATGCAGGATTATGCAAGTATAGTTGCCAAAAAACACATATTATGACAAATTCGTGCACCAAAACTAGAAAAAAGTTGCACCACTAAAAATTTTAGGAAATTCTACCCAATTTCAAAATAATTGCACTTGATTTGGAGTTTGGATATCAGCAAAAAAATGGGGTTAATTTTGATGGTCATATGACCGTCGCAGCAGTTCAAAATGGCCTTAGAATGATGGTCAGACGGTTGTCAAATTTAGGCTAGTGAAATGATGACATCAGTGTACCCTTGGCCTGTGATGACGTCAGTATGATGCTATGATGATGTCAACATGTACAGATCGTCCGTACTATATGGATATGGCAGGCAAAAACTAGCGTGTCTGGGTATGTCTGCTGACTGGATGCCACATGTCATGTTGTCTTGTGAGGTGTTGAGCCTCGTGGCAGTCACAGATTGGCTCCTGTAGACATATAGCATGGCGGGATGAGTGCTAATTTTACGTCACATGGCGTTGTTTATTGTTGCTAGAGACTTTATTAGTGTCGCCGATATTGGAAGCAATGACGTTGGGAAAAGTGAATTGCATGCCGGAGGTAAAAAAGGCATCGCCATGTCCACCAAACGCACGTCGGATTTATGTTTTTCAACTGTCGGACTATTGGGAATAGTCCCACATGTGTGGGTTGTTAAACCTTGCGGGTGTTTAAATGTTGAAACCTGCGTTGGATTTGCCAAAGCCAAGGGGCACCGGTTTATGTAGACGCTAGGTAGTATGTGCCGTCCGTCGAAAATTAGTTTGTGCGGCCGGCCGGTGGAAGTCTTCAGAAATTTATGGTGAATTTGCAGTACAAACCAAAATTGAATTAATGAGCCCACAATATTAATAATATCTTTGCAATAAATAAATCTGAAATTGCAGAGCTGGTATCTAACAGCCCGGTTCTGCAAAAAAAAAAATTTCTGACTGGGGAAAATAATTCCAAAAAATACGAAAAATAAAATGCAAATTTGAACAATAAATAATCATATCAATTAAATGATCATACCCAATTGCAAATCGGCGCCTTCAGGTGTTGGTTTACAAAAATTTTTTGCCTCACGATCAACTTTCACCTAGCATAGGCAAATTTATAGTCGATCTTCATTGAATCGACGCTTCAAATGCAATGGCGAGCTCAGATCTGGCTCTAGACACTCCCAAGTTCTGCAGATTCTTCGGATTCAGGTCCAGGTGTTGAATCATGAATGGTCTTAAATGGCTATGTGTAGAGAATCTCCTTGAGCTCTGATACCATGTAGGAATTTGGCTTAGGCTGGAATTCACCCAAGAACTAAGAACTCAAACACAAGCACAACTATAGACCAAAGAGAGTATGATCAGAATGACGATATATTCATTTGATATGCCATATAGAAGTACACTAGGAGTACCTATATCTAAAGGCCTCTAGAGAGCTTCTAGAATGCATAGAAGTCAACATCATAATAAGTCATACAACTAGGCACATGTCCACTAGATATGGGTTATCCTCCATTAAGCATGAAAGTGAGTGCGATGATGTGAAGATAAGCCTATAATGGTGTATCACGCAAATCAGTGGTGTAGACAACATGTGTTAAATTAGGAGTGTGAATAACTGTGTTGTCTATATGACAACTCAATGAATGATGCAAACTCTAGTGTTGTAGATATCATGTGCTTAATTATAGTTGCGTACTTCTATGAGAGTACACAAACTCCTAAGTGTCTCACCTAAATAAATAATAAAGTAATGCAAAATAATAAAATAATGCATTAACCTAAGTAAACTTAAGTGTAAATAGTAAATACTTATTTACACCAACAGTTCATCTCCACATATCTTATTTATGGATGTTCTACATTCTTTATATTAGTGTCCCTGTTGGCTTACACAATTCTTTGTATTAGTGTCCATGTTGGCTCACGTGCCAATTCCCTTTGCTTCTTCTAATTGCTACAATATGTTAAGATTCTGTCTTTAGTTCACGAGGTCACCTCTATTTGGTGTGCAATATCAATGTTCATAGTGATCATGCCTTTATCAATAATGAGGAAAATTCTTGTATTGATGTGTGCTTAGTATATTTCATGATTGGTATTGTCTTTCCCTGTCTTCCGTTAGAGGTTCTTGTCTTGTCTTGTTTGATCCTCGATGCCAGCATGATGTGTCATAGATATTTGCATTGGAGTGTTTTCATTCTACATTTTTGTCTCAATGGTTTCAATGATACTTGTTAATGGGCATTACTTGATATGTTTTCTTGGTAACTTCCTCCATCTTTCCTTGAATCGATAACCTTGAAAGTCTCATTTGGAAAATGCCAAGGTGACTAAGCTTCCATCATTTTCTGTAAAGACCCCAACCTAGCCCGAACTGTTACATTGATGCACAAATTGATATTTTGTATGTTTAATGATTTTTTGATTTTCGACCCTTCGTAGCCTTAGTTGTTACTTTATCATTTTGATACTTACTACTCGAGATGTCGAGACATTATCCGATGCTTAGAACATATCATATTATTTCATGTTGTGTGATGTTATTTTCAGATATTTGATGTCCGTCATTTAATGTTTTATGTATATGTATGTCGATGAATTAAGTAAAAGGTAGGATTAACATTTGGGTTTAAGATATTTTAAATGGTTAAGAATTGAATAGGATGAGAGGAACCCTAATTTTTGTTATAGATGGATGTTTTAATTTATGTGATTCCTGGTATGTATATATACATATGTACATGTGATTTTCGGGACTACTGATATGTGCAATGAGTGTGCAGATATTTTAGCCGAGGAAACTGACGGAGGAACATAACTGATCTTTATGTGTTAATTTTGGAAACCTTGTTGTTCGTAATTCAAGTATTGTATTGTGAGATGTATGTATGTATCTCTCTGTGTTTAGTGAATGTTAATGTTCGTAACTATGTTCTTTTAGTGTCGCTTGACACTCGTGAATTGTTTGTGCTCTTTAGCATGCTACTTAGGGTTAGCTGTGTAACCCATGGACCTAAGTCAATTTAAGTTAGTGTTAGTTTGCTAATTTGGTTCTTAATCGAGGTTAGTCATCCCTTAACCCAAATTAGTGCTTAATCTGCATTGTTAGAGTTGTTAGATTGGTCCTAATTTAATTCTTTGCTTTTGTTTGGCTCTAAACCTTTTTCTAAGGCTTAAAACATGAGATAATTATACCCAAAGGCTATGGGTATGGGTTAGGGGTCTTTTCCAACCACTAAGCCCCTTTTTTTGACTTTTGAGGTCACTCAAAAAGTCTCATTTTGCCTTTGTGCGAAAATGGACTATGACTATCATGAGTTACCTTACCTCCATTTAGTGTTTAACCCTAGTGTGGGTTGAGTTAGGATCTTCTAGATTTGTAGGTGGGTGGGTGAAGTTATTGATTCCTTTGGTGGTTGAGTTTGAGGCTTATTTAGAGGCCCTTCTTGGAGTAGTTGAGGTTGTTACCCAATCTTTACATTTAGAGAGGAGTCTTGGAAGATTGGAGCAAGGAAGGAAAGAGCTCTTCTCAATTTGATCATTTACCATAACTCTTTGGTGAAGGTAGGGATTCTTCACTCCTTTGTATTGTTCTTCATGTTGTCTATGCCTGAATCATGTATAAGTTGATGTGTTGTTCTTTGTTTGTGCTTGCTGGTGTGTTGGGATGGGTTGGAGGGATTCTTGTTTGTTTCTTGATGCATTCTTATGCTTGTCTTGATGTTTTGTGTTTTGAAAGAATTTCATGGGGATTATTTTGGCATCACTCACCCTTGGATAGGGAAGAAGTGGGCATGTACGGGGGTAGGGCCTTAGTTGGACCTCAATGGTGAAGAGTCTTCTTTCATGGTGAGAGGAGGAAAAAAGGGTAGGGTGTATGGGCCCCTACTGGTCATCACATACCTTGTTGATATTGTGAAATCTTGAATATGGAAAGGAATGAACATCCTTGTGATAGTAGCCTCAAAAGGGCCTTGTAAAAGAATGGAAATTCTTGAAGTTTTAGCCCCGAAAGGGTTATGGTATGGTATGGTGATTGGCATCTCTCATTGAGAAAATCCACCTCCCCCCTAGTCAGGTCCTATGTTTGGATCTATTGTGTAAAACCGGGTTAGGGTGTATGCTTGAATTGTTCTTGATATTGTGATGATTTATCCGGGTCAGTTCTTGTCTTCTCCTTGTGTTTCCTTGAAGTTTTGCAGGTATTGGAAGAGAGTACTTGTGAAGGATTTTGAAGAGATTTCTTTTGAATTGTAATATTATGTAAAATGTATTTGAATTTTGATGTAGTGGCAAAGACATCGGGTTTTCTTACTGGTTCTTTCCCGATGGAGCCTTGAACCAGGATGAATAATAGGGAAAAGAAAAGATTATGAAATTCTCCTTGCAATGCTCTCATGTGGTTCCAAATTTTGGCATATGTATGTGAGAAATTAGAATGATAGATAATGTCTTGAATTGGGAAATTTTAAGTTTCAATTATGATAGTGAAAGACAATTGATGTTTTGAAGTTTTCAATTCGATGTTTTAAATATTAGCTTGTAATAATAATCCTACATTGTGATCACCAAGTTATCACATTCATTGTTAAGCTTCATTAGTAATACAATTAAATTTGATAAGAATTATTCATCACCTTTTTGAATTCTGAATATAGGATCATAATTCCTTGTTAAGTTTCATAAAGAACAAAATCAATTTGATTAAGAGGATTATAATCCTTTGCATGCTTTTGTATCAATTTGCTTAAGAGGATTATAACTCCATATTGCCTCTAGAAATGTTTAAACTCATCTTGCATATCAAATAACTTTAGCAAGAAAACATGCCAACACTTAGTCAAAATTGGCTTTCAAAAAATAAATGTGCACCTCTAGGTCTAAAAGGCCCTCTGGAAAAATGTATGAAAGAAATTTTAATTCCCTTAGTCACAGAGAATATTCTCTAAACTATTCCCTTTGAACTTCTCACAAAAAAAAAAATCATTGTTAAATCCTTCAAGGGGAATATAAGTTAAATAAATTTAAAATTTAAGCATTCAAGTGCATGTCTAGCTAACATATTCACCCATAAAACTTTTGTATTCAATTTCCTTGTGGCTAGGTAGGCTAGGTACTAGCCTAGGTTGCTATACCTATACTTTTAATTAAATCAAGAAAATTAAAAAAAAAAAAAACCGCCCACTTAATACTTCTTTCCACCTTATGCTCTTACCTTGTTTCACCTTTCAAAAAAGGTAGGCGTGGATACCCATCCACTGCCAGCATGAATTTCTCATGCCACTCATGGCATGTCACGTCAATTTAGGAGGAAGGGGGCGCAGATTAATGGTGTTAAAATTTAAAACTTTCTTTTCACCAACCCTCCTCTCCCAATCTCCTACCAAGCGCATGCCTTGGTTGAGAATCACGCAAGGTGGGTGACGTGGACATCAAGTCTGCAGCGCGCAGACTTGGGCAGTGCCCTGTCCTTGTGTATGGCCCATGTGATGGAGTTAGCCAGGGGTTCTAAGCTGAATTGAGTGAGAGGGCTTAGGTTATAGGTTTTGTTGGGTAGTGTAGGGTTTGTATTTTAAGTATGAAGTCTATGTTAATATAGTTGTGGGGTTTGAATATTAGTCTTTTAGTATTCTAATGAATAGAAATTTTAATGGGTTAATTTGACTTTAGTTTTCTTATATTGTTAAAGTCTTAGAGTTAATTAGATGTTGAGTATATGTCAATGTTCTAAATGTTAGAATGATAGTTACATTTTAGATTAGTATTAGTCTTGTTTAAATTAGAGTTAGTAGTAATATAATGTTAGTACCTTGTTGTAATGTTAATGTTAGTAAATTTTAAGTAATGTTAATAGTTATTAATAGCTATATAAATTAGGAATGTTAATGTCTTATTACTTATTTAATTTTATTTAAAATTAGATTAGTAAAAGTTTAAGCTTAAAAATATGATAAATATTAGAATTAAGATAGTTCTTAATTAGTTAGTCTTTTTTTTTTTTAGCATCATTTGTTATAATTTTACCTTATTTTATGTTATTAATTAGTTGTAAAGATTGCGAGAAGAGTTAGATGGAACCCTATACTGGCATTTAAAAGTTGAACCTAAAATTATAGTAGTTTTAAATAACGCTTAGTTTGACTTATAGATCTATTTGAATTAACCTTAGTCTTCGATTTTAATTGTAATGATAGATTAATGTAAGTTAGATTGTTATAAGTATGTAGGAGTTAATTTTCAATTAAAATGTTAGATTGGTAAGTTATGGAAGCTTGTTTTATTTTATTATCTAATTGTAGTTATATTCATTATATTGTTATAACCTTTAGAAATGTTTCATTTCTAATAAATTTAGGTTTAGAGTTAAGTGGTTAGTAAAGGTTTAATTAGTGTAACTCTAGTGCTCATTGGTAAGGAAAGTTAATGGTTACATTTCAAATATTAATTGTCATAGTACGTTTTAGTTTAGATTTCTTTCATTCAATTTTAGTTATGTAATTAATGTTATTATCATTCTAGAAAGATTCTTAAACTTTAAATTATTTAGTTTTAGGATAAAGTTTAATTATAGTTGGGATTATTATATTACATGATATAGTAGAAGTTAGTCTTAAATTTCTATGCTATGTAACAATTAGACTTATACTCCACCCGATCAATCTTAGAATCAATATTATATATCGTTTATTGACATTTTGCTCAATAATGTTTAAATAGTTAATCTTCATTTGTCCCTAATTAGATTTGGTTAATTTTTAAGTTAGTAGCAATTGGAGGTAGTTTAGTGTAATGGTAGATTAGTTATTTTAGATTAAAAAAAAACTAATAAATAAAAAATTGTTGTGTGTGTTTTGCCCTGATATTTTGGGCATGACAGAGTGCGAATAACTGTGTTGTCTATATGACAACTCAGTGAATGATGCAAACTCCAGTGTTGTAGATATCATGTGCTTAATTATAGTTGTGTACTTCTATGAGAGTACACAAACTCCTAAGTGTCTCACCTAAATAAATAATAAAGTAATGCAAAATAATAAAATAATGCATTAACCTAAGTAAACTTAAGTAAGTGTAAATAGTAAATACTTATTTACACCAATAGTTCATCTCCACATATCTTATTTATGGATGTTCTACATTCTTTATATTAGTGTCCCTGTTGGCTTACACAATTCTTTGTATTAGTGTCCATGTTGGCTCACGTGGCAATTCCCTTTGCTTCTTTTGATTGCTACTATATGTTAAGATTCTGTCTTTAGTTCACGAGGTCACCTCTATTTGGTGTGCAATATCAATGTTCATAGTGATCATGCCTTCATCAATAACGAGGCAAATTCTTGCATTGATGTGTGCTTAGCATATTTCACGACTGGTATTGTCTTTCCCTATCTTCCATTAGAGGTTCTTGTCTTGTCTTGTTTGATCCTCGATGCCAGCATGATGTGTCATAGATATTTGCATTGGAGTGTTTTCATTCTACATTTTTGTCTCAATGGTTTCAATGATACTTGTTAATGGGCATGACTTTATATGTTTTCTTGGAAAGTTCCTCCATATTTCCTTGAATCGATAACCTTGAAAGTCTCATTTGGCAAATGCCAAGGTGACTAAGCTTCCATTGTTTTCTATAAAGACCCCAACCTGGCCCAAATTGTTACATTGATGCACAAATTGATATTTTGTATGTTTAATGATTTTATGATTTTTAATAAAATATATACTTTGAAATTCTTTTTCAGAAATAAATGGTAGACAAGGAACAATATTGCAAAATAACACACTTCCAAAATTTAACAGAATTTATTTGCAAAAGAGAGTGTCGAACTAACAATGATTCCACAATTTAAAACAAACTTCCAACAACCAAAGAACCTGATTATAATTTAAAGGGTTCTAGAATGATCAATGCAGAACTCTAGACTGTAAGTTGCTGATTTAGATCATTTCGTGGCCTCCTCCAATTCTGATTATCACCCAGGCAACTATGATAATCAAAGATTAAAACCCTTCAGCCTATCCCCAAGACACGGATATTTCTAGCCAGTAATTAGAGATTAAAACCCTTCAGCCTGTCGCCAAGAACAGAAGCTATATTCTCCAAGACATAGCTGTAATAGATGCCAACAACATGCAGAAATATAGCACCCAAATGCAAATTTAGCAATCACAAATTCATATTAAACTTTCAATCTATAAAATGCAGGTATCAAATGTGATTTGTATCATCTTCTAATTCCCACTCACATCGATACGCACAACACAACTCTCCACAATACATGCAGATCAAACACTTACAACTTGTAGGTGGTTATGTAATTAAATTTCTGACAATAGATGACTTCCAGCCATAAGTCATACAGTAGGAAGACTCCAACAATCTCAAGCTTCACAATTTTTAGAATTTAATCCCCCACAACACCCAACACAAAGACTTCGTCCAAAGCAACAGTAACATAGAAATGGAAGATTAATAATTTTCAGGAATCTAATTCATGATACCTCAGCTGTGAATTGCCACTTCTCAGAATTAACCCTTATACTTCAGCAAGGGCCTCAAAATATTAGACTCAAGAAAGCCACAAAGGCAACAAAAGAAAATATATCTTCAAGCATGCTTTTCCCAATGAAATGAGCTTGTATTTATAACCTCCAGATTCCCTTTTGTTGCCAAAATGTAACTAAACTCAAGAAGCTTCACCACTCAACATTAATTAGAAGCTTTCATTAGATTCTCTCACTTGACTTGGCTTAACTAATTAATAAATGACACTTTCCAATAATAACTCAAACTCTCAACTTAAACAATGTAACTCGGGTGTGTGCACCCGGGTCAAAACCTTGGTGTTACGCACCCAAGCACCCCCGCTAGCCACTTTTCCACCACTGCACCCCTGTCGTACCGATCGAGCACCCCAGTGGGACATGCGTGGGTGCTTCTCCGGTGCTCGCGGGGTGTGCCAAGAAGAGACCCAAAAAAGTTTTAAAAACAATAGTTTTTGCATTTTTTTTTGTTTTTATTTTTTAAGTATGCTAACCCTAATTGGGTTTTGGTACCATGTGCTCTATTTGAAGGCTTAATAAGACCAATAGATCTCATTTTCATTTCACCATTTTGGAGTAGCAAGGACCTAAGTGAGAAAGAGTGTTTTGAGGAGCTTGTGAGAGATTAGTGGGTGGTTTTGCAAAGGATTGCAAGATCAAGAGGAGAAAGAGGAGCAAGAAAGTTTGATTTGGCAAGTGTCTCCTCAAGTTCAAGCCTTCAAGGTAGGGTTTTTTTAATTTTACTTATTTTTTTGGTTTTAAAAATCAATTTTTAATTTTTAAATTTAGCATTTAGTTTTACTAAGTTAGCTTCAAGTTTCAAGTTTCATTCTTGAATCTTGTTGATAGTTGAATCTTCTTAGTTCTATGATTTTTTATTTTATTATCTATATTAATTTTTAATTTTTTTTTTTGTTCTTGAAATAAAAATATGGCAATATGGAAAATTTTTATTTTAAGAACAACGAAAAAAAAAATTAAAAATTAATATAGATAATAAAATAAAAAATCATAGAACTAAGAAGATTCAACTATCAACAAGATTCAAGAATGAAATTTGAAACTTGAAACTAACTTAGTAAAATGTTTCAGCATATGCCATATTGCCATATTTTTATTTAGTATTTACTTTTAGTATTTAGCTTCATTTTTCAATACTTAAAATTTTTAAATAGTAAATGCTAAAATTAAATAGTAAAGTTTTAAGTTTTAAATTATTTTTACTTGGGCTGAAATGTATCATGATTATTTTTATAATTTTATTTTCATTTTGTGAAATGTAGTTTTATAAATGGCTTCTAGATCCAGCCAAAGTGCAGAAGATATGAAAATTAATAAGCCAAGTGCATTTGATTATGAGCCTGAACCTGAGCCTGAAGGAAGTGATCATGGGGCTAATGTAGGTGGTCAATCTGAGCCTGAGGAAGAGCCTTCTTATGTTGCACTAGGGGTGCCTTCTACTGATTTCCCTTCAGAGATTTTGAGGAAGTATGCTAGGGGTCCTTATGACCCAAAGTCCCCTCTTAAATAGTTTGCTACAAAAATTACATGCCCTACACCTTCAGGGGGTGGCACACGCAAATGGAAGTGCAATATATGTGGAGCAGAATGGTTTGGCAGTATTACAAGAGTTAATTCACACCTTTTTTGGAGTGGCTATGGTGTGAACCCATGCATGTTCTTGTCAAATCCTGAAAATGTCAAATATAGACTTGAAGTGAATAAAATATGGGGCATTCCTGATGATAGTGTTGTTCCAGTGCCTAGATCTTTGTCTTCTAGGCAATAGGTACAACATATACAACAGTTACAGGGGTAGCGAAATAACTCATATCTTGCATCAGAGAGCAGGGACTATGTCACCTACACCATCATTCTCCTCACCTACACATAATTCAACAGGGGACAACAATAGGGGGAAATAGAAAGCAACTACAAGTCGTACTAATAGTAACCCCATTGCTCATTTATTTAACATGCATGCAAGGGACCAATTAGATGATGTTGTTGGTGATTTCTTCTTTGCCAATGGCATCTCTACACATGTGGCTCGATCTCCCTATTTTGTGAGGATGATGACCATGGCAGTGAATGAGGGAGAGCCATCATATGTGCCACCAGGTGACCACAAGCTGAGGACTACAGTGTTGGATAGAGCCTATGACAAGGTTGGGATCTTGATGGAGAAAATGAAAGCATGTTGGATGGAGTTAGGTTGCAGCATTATCATAGATGGGTGTATGGACAATAGTCATCATCCACTTATCAACATTATGGTTACATGCACGGAGGGCCCATATTTTTTGAAGGCAATTGATTGTTCAGGGCATCGTAAAGATGCTGATTTTCAGTTTCATGTGCTTAGGAAAGCCATTGAGGAGGTTGGACCACAAAATGTGGTCCAAGTTGTGACAAATGCAACACGTGTGCAAAGCTGTAGGGAGGCTTGTTGAGGCATCTTATAAGTATATTTGGTGGACTCCATGTTGTGTGCATGCCATGAACAATGCACTCAAAGACATGGGGAAAATAGAGTGGATTAGAAAGGTGGTTAATGATAGGAGAGAGGTGCAGATCTTTATCTGCAATCCCATACATAACATGCACTTTTTAGGAGCTTCGCAGAGAAGCAATTCTTGAAACCAGTTGAGACCAGGTATGCATCATATTATATTCTTTTGGAGAGAATGATTGAGTTGCAAGAGCCATTGCAACTCATGGTTATGACACAAGAATGAAATCAATGGCCTGAGTCTAGAATAGAGTAGGAGAAGAGGGTGAAGGAGACAGTGAAGAGTGATTAGTTTTGGAGTGATGCAAAATACATAGTCTCCATCATTACTCCAGTGTTTCAGGTGATCAGATATGGAGATGTAGATTCACCTAGCCTTGGAGAGGTTTATGAGCGCATTGATTCCATGCTTGGGCAGATGAGGGCTGCTCTGCATGAGAGAGACCCCACTCTAGCATTCTATATGGAGCACATTGAGCCTATCATTCACCACAGGTGGGAGAAGTTGAACACTCCTTTGCACATGGCTGCCTATGCATTGAACCTAAAGTGGTACATACCTAGGCCTGGTAGAGTCACACCACTTCGGGATGATGAGGTGAAGAATGGGTTCTTTCGGTGCATTGTCAAAATGTATGATATTGAGACTGCTAGTGAGATTCGCACCGAATGGTTTGAATCTACTAGTCTTTCAGGTAATCCTTAAATCTTGATTCAGTGCTCTAAACTCTTTATAATTATACGTTCTTTTAATAATTAATTGTTGCTTTACTTATAAGTTATAACTTTATTTAAGTTATTTATAATTTTAATATTATGTTGTAAACTTTAAAACTTGTAACTTGTAGGATACTTGGATATTGCAAAGGTGGATCACAAAACCATGGCACAAAAGAATCCCATTTTGTGGTGGAAATGTCATGGGTCACAAAAGTTAAAGATCACCTCACTAGCCATTAGACTGCTTTCTCAGGTTTGTAATCCTAATAACTAATTCCAGCCCTTTACAATCTTAACTTGAAGAGTTTTACCTTGTTGATTTTAATTTATGATTCATTGATTCAATAATTATTAATCATCGATGTACCATTTATCATTTGTTACAAATTGTATGAAAATTTGTTTGTAACTTGTAAGTTGTAACTTTCAACTTTGTTATCTCAGGTGTCTAGCTCCTCAGCTGCAGAGAGGAATTGGTCCACCTATAGCTTCATTCACTTTGTTAAGAGGAACAAACTTACCTCTAAGAGAGCGGAGAAGCTGGTTGCTGTACATGGTTACTTGCGGCTCAAAGATCGCAAGACACGTGAGTACAAGGAGAGCCCTACAGCATGATGGGATGTGGAGCTAGAGGATCCAGCTTAGATTGATGAGGATGTTGATGAAGAAGGCAATGTAGGGCTAGTTGGTGTTCCTTTAGAGGATCAGGATCTTACCCATGAGGAGTCTAGTAGTTCCAATGATGAGGACTTTAGCATAAGGGATGATTAGAGAGCACTTGAGATGATTCCATTCTCATTATTGGCATTTTGTCATTTTGTTGATTATACTCACTTTGATATGGCTATGATACATTATTATTATTTCACTGTTTCATGCTATTCGGGTCATTGTCATTATGAGCATCTTTATGATATATGATATTCATAAAATCATATTTGAACAATGAATTTTGAATCTTGCATCT
Source organism: Cupressus sempervirens (assembly GCA_028749045.1). Taxonomy (NCBI): domain Eukaryota; kingdom Viridiplantae; phylum Streptophyta; class Pinopsida; order Cupressales; family Cupressaceae; genus Cupressus; species Cupressus sempervirens. The sequence goes on along the minus strand of CM053787.1, from coordinate 951,522,225 downwards.
TGAACTAAGTTAATTTGTCAAATGGTCATTAGTAATAGTAATGGTTATGAAATTTCAAGTTTTAAGTTTGAACTTATGGTTTGTGAATCACATTTTAATTTTCTCTATTCATTGTAGTCAACTATATTTGGTATGTTAATGCTACATTTTTATATAATATATTGAAGTATCATTTCATAATTAGCATTTTCAATCATATATATTAATAATATTATATATATAATATGCAACCCCCTCCCCCCACTCCCTCTCCTCCCCCCCAGAACCCCCCTCTGCTCCCTCGCTGCCGCACCCCCAACGTCCCCAAATTGAGGCTACTTTTTTCCTACACCCGAAATTCGTCCCCATGTCCCCCTGTATCGCCACACTACAAATTGTAAAGTTGAACTATAATTTTATAATAAGCCATTTAATAATTAATAATAATTTGGCCCTTAAAAATATAATAACTCCCAAAATACTCATCATTTAAATATGTCATTTGAAATAGGAGTCATACCTATCATTTCTCCATGTGACCAAATGCACTTTCCAAAAAAGAAAGGGTCCATCTCGATTAAGTCCATCTCGATCAACACTAGCTTACCACAAATAGTAAGTACACAAAACTAAGCCCAAATGAAGTCTGATCTGAGCCAAACGAAGACCAACCTGTAGCTTATTGAGATGTGGAGAAGATAAGACCCTCCTAGGCCAAGCCATTGCCACAAAAGACCCTCTATCCACAATAATTAGCCTACAAGGATCACAATAATAGGTTAGTCCCTGAAACTCTGATGCCAACAAAATTGGGGACATTACACTCCTCCCTCCCCAAGATCGATTCTCCTCAAGCAATCCGGCAACACAATGAACTCCAACCTCTACCTGGATCCCAAATGAAGAATTACATGGCATCCCTGTCAACACCGAACCAACTGTATGCCAATATCATTAGGACCATCAACATATCTTGTAGACTAGCACTAAAAACTTGTGCTGATGATGTAGAAGTCAGAATGTCACCAGAAGGAAATTCCATAGAAGATCTATGCAACCTCTTCTTCCCTATATCCACCCACATAATATATATTGGACTGGAATCCTGATCATCACCAACATGTGTTGAAAAAGATGTAGCTACAAGCAAACCATATTCACTCATGCCAACGGTATCAACAATAGGTGTGTAGCCACATCAAATATATGGACATAGGAACAACACTAACTGCCGTAACAAAAAACTGAACCGAATTTGCAATTGATGAAAACTCATAATCATCAACATGTGTGCCATCATCATAACATACATCAATAATTCCATGCATATCGCTAAATTCATCTATCGATTGCTCAATCAATGTAGAAGTAACTGCCAATGCCGATATGACTGTATCATCACATGCTCCTACTCCCACCATTGAATGCATAATCTTGGGGACTCATATCAACAACTGCATCATCTGACTACTTTACAATACCCTGTATCTTAGATTCTCCATCCCTAGGCAGAGAAGTACGTCCTCTGTGAGTATAATATCTACCTGGAATGAATCTCCTGTCACCATCCATGTCACTATACCAATCACAAAAATAATCTGACACTCTCAAAAGTAAGCACTGACCAAAATAATAATTGAGCCCAATTCTTGCAAGTTGGTAGGAAACCTCTCTGATACCACTGGAAAGACCCCAACGTGGCCCAAATTGTTATATTGATGCACAGACTGATATTTTGTATGTTTAATGATTTTTTGATTTTTAATAAAATATATACTTTGAAATTATTTTTCAAAAATAAATGGTAGACAAGGAACAATATTGCAAAATAACACACTTCCAAAATTTCACAAAATTGATTTTATTATTACCAAAGAAAAGATGACAGAAGAGTTGATGAAAACCCTAGCGACACTATATGAAAAGCTCTCTGCTTCAAACAAGGTATTTTTCATGAAGCATTTATTTAATATGAAAATGGCAGAAGGTGGATCTATTGCAGATCATTTAAATGAGTTTAATCTTCAGTGGGTATCAATTTTGATGAAGAAATTAGGGCTCTTTTGATTTTGTGTTCTTTGCCTCAAAGCTAGAATGGCTATGAGTAATTCTATTCCTGGATTTAGTACCCTAAAATGTGAAGATGTGATCGGTGTTGTTTTGAGTGAGGAAACTCGCAAGAAAACCTCAGGTGGATCTACATCAGGAAGTGCTTTGAATGCACAAAGTAGGGGTAGAACGATTGAGAGAGGAAGTAACTCTGGAAATTATGAAAAATCAAGAGGAAAGTCAAAGGGGAGGAGGTCTCAATCGAGAGGACCGAATGATTTTTGCTACTCTGGGAAACTAGGTCATAAAAAGAAAGATTGCTGGAATCAAAAGAAAAATGAAGGAGATAAATCAGATGTAGACAAGGAGGCAAATGTGGTAAGTAACAAATCCAAAGAGGATGCTTTGCTTCTATCTTTAGAAAGTGTTTATGATTCATAGGTTTTAGATTCTAGTGCTTCATTTCATGCTCCACCTCATAGAGGTTATTTCATTGATTATGTCCAAGGGGATTTTGGGCTTGTTTATTTGGGAGATAATGAACCTTATCAGATTGTTGGAAAGAGAAAAATTAAGATTAAGTTGTAGAATGGGAATCATTGGCTACTATATGAGGTAAGACATGTTCCAAGGCTGAGTAGAAATTTAATTTCAGTAGGGCCACTCGATGATGAGGGTTGTGTAATTACTTTTAATGATAAAAATTGGAAGGTTTCAAAAGGTTCCCTTGCAGTAGCAAAAGGTGTGAAAGTAGGCACCTTATATCTTTGTACAAGTCATATTGTTTCTTCTACTTTAATTATTTTAGAGAAAAATGAATGTTCAGGAACAATTACTGCAGTTGAGCAGGGAGAACAAATAGTTGTTGTAAATTCTAATATAGCGCAACAACCACCACAACAAATACCACATACACTAGTGAATGTTAGATGGTGAACAAGGCAAATCAGACCTCCAGAAAGATTTTCTCCCTCTTTGTATTTTATTTTACTTACTGATGCTGGTGAACCTGAAAGTTATGATGAAGTTGTGCAGGTGGATACTAAGATTTAGTGGGAGTCTACAATGAAAGATGAAATTGACTCTTTGCTGAAGAATAAGACATGAGATTTGTGCAAGTTGCCTGCAGGTAAAAAGGCTTTATAGAATAAGTGGGTTTACAAGTTGAAAGAAGAGGAAGAGGGTAAGAAAAGATTTAAAGCTAGGTTAGTTGTAAAAGGATTTGCACAGAAAAAGGGCATTGATTTTGATGAAATATTTTCTCCTGTTGTGAAAATGCCTTCTATCCCTATTGTTTTAAGTCTTGTGGCTACTGAAGATTTGCATTTAGAGCAGCTAGATGTTAAAACAACCCTTCTTCATAGTGATTTGGATAAAGAGATATATATGGCTTAGCCATAGGGATTTGCGGTCAAAGGTAAGGAGAACTTAGTGTGCAAATTGAAGAAAAGTTTATATGGCTTAAGCAAGCACCTCAGCAATGGTATCTGAAATTTGACAATTTTATGGATGAGCATAGTTACAGTAGGTGTCATTTAGATCATTGTGTCTACTTAAAGAGGTTGGATAATGAAAGCTACATTATTTTATGTTTATATGTTGATGATATGCTTGTAGTTGAGTCTAACATGGATCATATTAAGGGGCTGAACTAGTTAGCACATCCATTTGCTATGAAGGATTTGGGGACAACAAAACAAATCCTTGGTATGAAGATTTGTAGAGATAGGAAGAACAAAACATTGACGTTATCTCAAGCTGATTATGTGGAGAAGGTGTTGCAACGTTTCTCTATGGAGAATGCTAAAGCTGTCAGCACACCTTTACTTGGTCATTTGAAGTTGACTAAGGAGATGTGTCCTAAGACATAGGAAGAGGGGGATAAGATGTCTAAGGTACCCTATGCTTCAGCTGTAGGAAGCTTGATGTATGTTATGGTATGTACTAGGCCAGATATTGCATATGCAGTGGGAGTCGTTAGTAGGTATATGAGTCATCCAGGAATTGAACATTGGAATGTAGTCAAATTGATTTTCAGATATTTGAGAGGAACATTTAATAAGTGTTTACACTTTGGGGGCTCTACTACTGATTTACAGGGCTATGTTGACTCAGATTTGGCAAGGGATATTGATACCATGCAGAGTACTACAAGTTATGTCTTTACTATTGGTAGGGCAGTCGTGAGCTGGGTTTCTCGGTTACAGAAGGTTAATGCTTTATCCATTATAGAGGCAAAGTATGTTGCTGCTACAGAGGCAACCAAGGAGATGATATGGCTTCAGTTCTTCTTGGAAGAATTGAGACACCCTCAGAAGGATAATTATTTGTTTACAGATAGTCAAAGTGCCATTCATCTTGCAAAGAATTTAGCTCTGCATTCTAAGACCAAACACATACAGTTGCGGTACCATTTGATTCAGTCAGTTTTGGAGGATGGACAGTTAAAGCTAGAGAAGATACATACAAATGACAATCCAGCAGATATGTTGACAAATGTAGTAACAAGGGAGAAGCTGAACTCCTCTTCAGCTTCGGTTGGTCTTCTACACTAACCATGAATCAATGAATAGCAGAGTCTAGGGTGGTTTGATCTAGTGGGAGCCCCATGTGGTAGCAGTATAGCTACAGGATCAGTCTCCAAGTGGGAGATTGTTGTTTAGTGTGGAGCCTGATTAGTCCCCAAGTGGGAGATTGTTAGATTGTCGTGACTAATAAGGAAAGTAATGTACATACTCCATAAATTGTTTGGGGTTTAGGGCAGCACTCCGAATTTTTTTTTTGGATCGTGGCCGACATATGGCCGACATGTTGTAACCCTAAAATGACATAAAATACTTGTATAAAAGGGCATAGGGTTAGGTATTTTCATTAAGTTGTGATGCTAAATTGGTTCTTGCGATGGTATTGAGTTGTAAGGGATTACAGATTGTAATTAGGTTGTAATCACTGGATCATAATAATATCGGACTTGCTGTTTGGTGGACGTAGCCCAAGGATTGGGTGAACCACGTTAAATCTTGGTGCCTTGTGTTTTATTCTGTGTGATCTATTATTTTTTGTTATTGGTTATATTTGCATATAATTGTTATTTCTGTCTGTGGTTTAATGCTAACACATATTACACTAATGATATAGTTAGTTCTATATTTGTGTACTTGTTCCTTATTTGGCAATTGCAAGACCTAAATCAAGACTTGTCTTGTTTAAAGGCATTTAAATTGGTAAATTTTATTTTTAGCCATCTTACAAATCCCATTTTATGGAATTTGAGAGGGCAAATCACAAAAAGGGGACAAATGTCTACCAGAAAGAAATGATCAACAATATATTCTATGTGCACTCTCAAATTCAGATATCTATTCTAGTGGCAACATTAACCTGCATGACTTTGTCTAAATAAAATGTTCAACACATCAATTTATTTCCCTAAATAGTATATGTATTTTCCAAATGAAGTTGTGCAATAGAAATACATTAATTTCTCACCTTACGTGCCCAAAAACTTGTAAATATAAAGGTACCACTTAAACTCAAGAATGAATCAACCATAGCCTACTTGATATTTTGCAATTTATTCAAGCTTGAAAACTTGTTTCTTAAAGACTTCATAAATTTTGATAAAATCAATTTTGTTGAATTCATTAAGAAAAATCTGTGCAATTTGAGCATATCTACTAGGGTAGATTCATTGCACCAGCGAATCTAGTTACTTGTAGGGTTTTCGTCCTAGGGTTTAAAGCTTCACAAGCCTTCCAAACTCTATACAATAAAAATGTTTTGTTATGACAATTCCAAAAGCATATGGAAACACCTTTCAATTTCCCACTCTTAATATTTTAGTATGGCTTAGGGAAATAAAGTGACTTTATTAAACTATAGATTAGAAACCACTCAGCTCATTTCTTAAACTTATTAAATTAATTAAAAAGTGTTTCCTATAAAGTATGCTTTGTCAGTAATTAATGAATTCACTTTCTATACAACTTTAGCCTACAAGAATTAAATAGGCTAGTTTGTCTTGAAGGACTATTCTACAGAAAGGGACATAAAAAGTGATGGGGTCTCTTTTTGTATATTCTTCTTGCAAAATCATTGGGCTTGAGGACATTGAAAGGGTGTCTTCTGCTTCTTTACTTCTGTATACCATTTGATGGCATTCTCTTTCTTGGAAATTTCTCATTCTTAAGTGTTCTATCAGCTTCATTATAAATTCATTTGACGTTTTTTTGCCCTTGGTCAAGATTCCTAAAAGTTTTGTGGAAAAACTCTCTGTTTTTCTCATCTATCACTTTCTTATTGCTTTGTCTTCCCCAGCCATAGTTTCTCATTCTATGTCTTGATGTAAATTGCTGAGGTCCTCAACCTTTGTTTTGCTCTGTTCTTGTCTTAAGATATTTGGTCTCTCTATTACTAGGAAGCATAAATAATCTAGATGCCCCATGGACTGGTAAAATCTTTTGATCACTGTAATCACCTTAATGATTATTAGGAGATAATATCATTTAGGGTTTTTATGATATTAAGTGAATCGACAAACCTCAATTTTTTTAATAGAAAGGTTATTAGGAGATAATATCATTAGGGTTTTTATGATATTAAGTGAATCGACCAACCTCAACTTTTTTTAATAGAAATCTAAATCTATGCTTAAGGATTCACTTTCGATTTTATAAAAATCATTCGAGACCATAGCAAAATCTCAATAAATCATAGTTTCACTAGACTGTTGATATCTAGAATTAAAAGACAAATAGACCTTGATAACTCTCTTGGCCTAAATGTAGACACTAATGCATTTCTTCTATGCAATCCCTCTTAGTGAAATCTAGTATATAGGGTATATGCATTAGTTTTGTTTTAGTTTTTGTTCAGTGTGAGTTTAAAGTTTAGTTTGATCCTAGGGAGCTTCCCTCACATTGTGAAGAATGGTTCTGCCATACACATCAGTTCCATATGTGTTTTCTTGCAAGAGACAAATCAAAATGTTAGCAGAGGTAAATATTAGCATGCTAGACTTGAGGGTAAATATAAACCTTGAAAATAAACAATTGGAGATAGATAAATAAACAAATTAGTTAATTGGTCACTCAAAGACCATTGTTGGAAATGCAGTAATATTTAGATGAGAACCATTAGTTTTGTTGCCAATATTAGGCTACCGACTTAACTTTCCTTAGTAATTATGCACTGAGTGTGATGGGTTTATAATTTATTAATTAATCAGATATGTTGAGGACCCTAGATGGGTTATGTGGATCCATATGGATTGCTAGATGGCATATGTATTTCACGATTCACCTTTTTGTTGACCTTGTATTGAAGCTTAATTAGATCTTTAATTAACTCAGATATAAATTTGCACCTATATTGGGATTTTATTTAGGTATTATAGATGGTGATTGCACCATGCTGGTGTTACTTTTGGCATTAAACCTCATTTAGATTCCAAAGGTCTATGTTGTAAGCATGATGATCTTTTTAGTTTTGAACAAAAAAATGAGGTTTAAATAATTTTAAAATGGATTTGAATGAAGAAAATTTGGAAAATAGAAGAAACAACATAAATATTTAAAAACATTAATTAAAAGGATACATTTGATCATGGTGATAGGTTGTTCTGTATCCAATCTTTTGAATGTTACAACATATCTCCAACAGGATTGATGTGAGAGTTTCTTGATACAATTCATGATAAATATCATTAATATTGAAATGTTTGCATGACACATGCTCACACTTGACCATTTCATCTATTATTATTGCAATGATCTTTAAAATAAACCCTTCCCTATAACAAATGTGAGAAATAAATTTCTTGTTATATTTATTTTACATACCATGAGAAAAGTGGCATTCGCTGGTTTCTGTATGTGGATATAGATTTTATGTGCAATTGCATATTTTCTGAAGGCTTGGATCTCCAAATGTTGTAACTTGTGATTTCCCTATTAAGGATACTGGAATGACATCATTTCCTTTCAGAAAATTCACTTTCTGGTTGTTTAATGATTTATAATTGTATAGATAATTGTTTTTCCCACTCAACTAATTTTTTTATTAGTTATTTATCTCACAGGTTTTACACTGATTCAGAGTCTGAGGAGCCTTTTGGTTCAGACATTTGCAAATTTATTAACTATGACTTATAGAAATTTGGATGGGACATCAAGCTCTACATTATGTTGTGTAAGAAGAGTAATGGATAAAAGAACACAACAATTGAAGAATATTGGTTGTTTGTTAGTAAATGAAGTTTTCAAGGCAGTCTTTCCATAGGATCTTAAGTTGTTCAAAAAGAGGTTATTTGATCCTCAAGATAAGGTCCTTCCGGAGTGGAACAAATTTTTTATTATATCATGCATAGTTGCAGTATCTGTTGATCCATTATTCTTTTATGTGCCACTTGTGAATGATGAATTAAATTGCCTTACTATAGACAAGAATTTGGCAACTGTTGTTACTATTCTACGGTCTCTCATAGATATCTTTTTAGTACACATAATTTTTCAGTTCCGAACAGCATTCATATCTCCATCTACGGTATTTGGGAAAAGAGAGCTTGTGATTGATCCAATACAAATTGCAAAAAAATACTTGTCAACATACTTTATAATTGACTTTCTTGTTGTGCTGCCTCTTCCCCAGGTATAGACATTTTATGTTTCTTAAAAATATATTTTATTATTGGCTATTCATGGGAGAGTTCATATCCCATGCTCTTGTATGGTTTTGTATGCAAAAATTAACAACAAACAGGGGAACTGTTGTTTGGATATCAGTTACAGACATACTTTGTCAACTTAGATATCAGTTACAGACATACTATCTTGCACTTTCTCATCCTGATGATGGATCATTAGTGTGATCTGAAACATTGATGATAAATAAACACACACAATCGAATCCAAAAAATTTAGTACTTTAGTATAAACTGTTCATTCCTTAAATAGACAGCTACATGAAAATATGGCCAAAAAGGGTCATGCCTATTAGAAAATTTTATGGCTCTTGGAAGTGCCTATTATATGAAATATCATTTTTATCACCATTACTTCTAGCAGTCTTGATTTGATTTGTTATTTTACTATTCTTGATTCAGTTCCATTTCATGTTGGAAGTATTAAGAGTTCTGAGAGAAGGGGGGGGGGGCGGGGGGGGGGGGTGCGGGGGGGTGAATCAGAACTATATGAATTTAATTCAAAAACTGATTACAATCCTTTATCAATTCATAACTGAATGTAAAGTTGTGCTGAAAAATATAAACATTCACCATGAACAGAAAGAAATATCAACTCACAAAATATAGAGACACGTATTTTACCGAGTAGGAAACTCTCAAAATTCCTCAAAAAAGATTCGTAATAGGGAGAAAACCCACTCTATGAATCTGTAATCTTTATTGAGCTTCAACTCCTTTACAACAGCAGCAATAACTGCTTAGGGTATTCAACCCTTTGTGTCTTTTGCTATGCTTACAATCTCATATACACATACAAATGTATATGCTACACCAATACATGTACATAAGCTTGTAATATAGCTTTCAAATCTCAACACTAAACAAGTTTTTCTCAAAATGTATTTGTGTCTTCTTTTCAATAACTTTCACACCCATACCTTTCAGAATTTACAAATAATCTCTATAAATAGAGATATAAATAGAGATGAAATTCGAAATAGGCTAGTTATATCAAACCAACTAAACCAATTAGGGTAGTTTAACAAAACCTTTTTTTTAAATGTTGTTTTTAAAACCAACTCATATTAGTTAAGCCTCGGTTTTGTCCATGTCTTTTTTTTAAAAAATGTCAGCCATATAAATCTTCAAACTGTGTATGTAGGATTTCATATCTAAAACCCTCAAAGAAATGTCCTTTTTTAAATAGTGAAAACTCTTCAAGAATTCCATTTTAGGGTCCGAACTAGTGACCTTGAAACTGTGTCATACAAGAAAAATTTGCCTTTGAAAAACCCGTCACGATCATTCTACATACTTTAACCTTTTCTTTCAAACAAATGCCATTTGAAACCAAAGAAATCCCTTTGCCTTTGAAAAATTGTCATCTAGGGTTTGAGAAAATTTCTTTTGCCTCTGAAATACTTTATTTCAAACAGATCTAAAAGATTTCTTTTAGCAAAAGAAATTTTTTTGAAACCCCTTTATCCTTTTCCTCTCTTCTTTTCTAAAAGAAATACTGTATTTCAAAATGATAGTATCTTATTCAAAGATAATTTGATTGTTTTTATTTCCTTTTTGAAACTGAAAAAGAAGAAGAATTTTTTTTATCTTCTTTCAATAAAAAATTGAAACCCATATTTCACACCTTTATGTCTGCCGAGCATGCATACCTGGAACTGTTTTTCCTTTATTTACCTCCATTGTTTCCAAAAACCTTTTCACATATTGATGACTTTCATAATGTCTTTCGAAAGCCCTCTGTCACTCCATTTATTCCCTTAGTTGTTCCATGCATAAATTTACAGAAATGAATAGGTGAGTAACAAGAAGCAACATCATGAACCTTGCACCAATTCGCTGTCGAAAATATTTTCAAACATTTTCATAATTCGCAGACCTTTTTTTTTTTATGCAGCCAAAGATCACACCGAAACAAAACAGCAAGATAGCTTCAAATTTGTAGAGCAAGGTAAAACTATGACTTTGCTGGTAAAAGGAAAGTATTTCTAGTTTATAGACATTCTTGTTTTGCTGACTTTGCTTCTTAGAGAAAAGAAAAGAAACTATATTTACACGCCAAAAAACTTTACCAATTTGCGGATGAACAAAAAGAAACTTTCACAATAATGTCCGCAGTGTTTTAAGAAATCTATCAAAAAAAATGCCCATAACCTTAATTCCATTTCAAATTCCTTTGGAGTCCGCCGTACAATCCTGACACATGGCAGAACATGCAGGCTAATATTTATGTCATGTACCAACTGTATTTACAACACGTCAGTAAACACGTTTTCAATTTTTCTTTTTACTTTTGTTTCATTTTTGGCCTTTTAGTAAATGTTTGTACACTTGCCACCTTTTCGCATCTTTCAAAAACTTGCCATTCACTACCTTTTTAATGCATTTTGCCAACGTTGTCGACATGGTCAACATTTCACTGCATTGTTTTGAACTCTTTTTTCATGACTGAACTGTATGTTTGATGTAAAAACTCTTGATGCTTGTATTATGGTCATATTGGTAAAAATTGAAGAAATAAGCTTGAAAGAAATCAGCGCATTTTCTCAAGTTCAGAGCATTGCATTATATTATTGAACATGCGCTAAAAATAGAAAGTAGTTATAGTCTAAAAATGGATGGCAATTACAAAAGACTTATATTACACTCAACTTTTTATTATGTACGAGTATAAAGGTGCACCTTTTTTATATTATTATACTAATATTCTAATATCCCTTCCTTAATGACTAAGCTGAAACGTTTTGGAGGTTTAGTCATAAATTATAAGATGTGCAAAAATATAAGGAAATATCTGCACAAGCAACTTTCATGACAAAATGCATACGAGAAAAATATGCAAAAGAACATGTTGGATATGGTTTATTTGGAGTTATCAATTGGTTTGCTTCCTTCTGAGGTGACACATCTGATATCACGAAGTCTTCATTGGATTCAACTTCAAAGCATCACTGAGGCTTTGAGGTATAATAGGTAAATATTGTGGAGACAAACTCTATATGGGTTGAGTCTCACTTAGAATTAAGATACTTTAGGTTTTGTGTTACTAATACATAATTGGAGAACCAGCATCCAAATATTGACACTTTGGAACATCCTATGGTTTAGAAGTTATATCTATCAATGGTCCCACACCACAAGTTTTTGTCTTTGTGCACATCGCTTGGCCTAATGCCTTAAGCAATTATCTTTTCTTGGTTTGCTTCACAAACAATGCACTCTTTCTCTCAAAATTAAATTCCAATATTTTTATTCTTTGTAAGTTGGGTGATAAAGAGTAAATTCTCGTTCCATCATAGAATATACCTAACATTTTGTGCTAAAGATTTGATGCCACTATTGAGTGCCATTTGACAACACCTTTCTTTTTGGTTATATGTGATTAGTCACCAAGTGAAACAAATTCTATAACTCTAATTTTTGTTCAACCCATAGGTTAACAGGAAATAAACATATAACTTAACAAAGAAAGTATTATTCATTCATCAAATGCTTCAGAACAAGTAATAATATTCAATACCAACATGATACCAATTACATAAGTGTATGCCATATTTATAATATTCGACATGGTGCTAATGAAACGACATAGTCGTGCCCGTACCCATAACCGTTTAACTACCCAGTTTGCCGAACAACATCATCCCCCCCAAAAAAGAAAAGTCATCTCCTGGTGACTCAAAATTGACAAAATTAGGAGACAACATACAATTATAGAAATAAACATAGACTATGGAGGAGGTTGCATCCCTGAAGTGTTCAGCAGCTAACGCAACTCGTAAACCTGATCGATGCGTATACATAAGTCCTTCTGTGTTCGTGTGTTAACCTACACAGCATCCTTCAGTAGAAGTGTTGCCTCCATAGCCTATGTCTGGGCCCCATGCAATCCTTTTTCAGCCCTTTCCTTGTCTTGCAACGTGGTTCGCTCTGTTGTCCATGTTGCCTGTTGACTAGCCAATTCAGCAGCTAGCTTCTCTTGAGCCTTTGCCTTGACCGCCCTAGACCTCTCAACTACAACCCCTTTCTGCTTCTCTATTTTCTTTTGTACACCGATGAGCATAGTAGATGTCTTTATACGCCCTTACTATCTCATGTGCAAGCTTCTCCATAGCAGTGTTGCGCGGTCCCAACTCGGATTCTGTGGTCCAATCAGCCAACATCTTTGATGTTTCTATGACTGGCCATCCTCTGGCCTCAAAGCAAGAGCAAAAATGCTCTGGGCAGCCCCTATGGATATAGGCTCGGATCAACTACAACTCCCTTCTATAGGTCAAAGCATGCTGTCCAATAATTTGACCTCTCTCCAACACATCCTCCATGGCCCTAATGTATGCCATGGTTCTCTCCTCGTCTGACCCATAACTCAAGCTATCCTCAGTATCGACATTTTGCTCCGTATCCATCTTTTTCTCCCTCTTTGCCCCTTCTGTGACAGCCACTTCTACCTCTGGTGTAGCCCCCTCATCTTCGGGTGCATCCTCAGATTGTGGTACTCTGGACTCCTGTGGCTCTAGAATGGTAGATACTCCTGTCAATACCTCTCCCCTCCTCGAGGACTAGATGGAGGGGCCAACATCTGCAAGGGTGAGCCAGAACTGCTATCTTAAGAAGACACTGACTCGGTCCATCACTTCAACACCCTCAGGCTGTGTTGGCGGGACCATTCCAACACTCTCGACCTTTGGCTATGCTGGTTGGGCCACACCCACAGGTTCGGCTAATAGGGATGAAGCTATAGTGACAACAACCTCTGTGCCAATCACGTCTAGGCGAACTCGAGGCTTGGGCTCTAGTTCTTGGTGCATCTCCATGAGCCCCGTCATTGGAACTGCAAGAACTAGATCTAGGGCAACTGAATCCATTGGGACATCCTCGACTGGAGTTCCCTCAGGGGTGGCTAGCTGGGATGGCTCCTTGACAATCTCCATCTGAGCCGATACATCTGTGGTCTCCGCCATGGCCGTGGGTGGATTCATAATAAAAGGCGCATGCCTCTGGCCAAATGGAGGAATAAGCGGCATGGGGGTGGTGGCTATCAAGTGCATGGAAGTTGGTAATTAAGGAGTTAAAAGTGTTTTAGGTGGGGACCCTACATCTGCATTCCCGACCTTTGTCGAAAATCGGTACCACCACTCCTAGTGGTATCCTCTTGTCCACTATTCATGTCATCATAGGCTTCTAAGCCCTGAATTACCCTCTTCTAGCCTGCCATCATGCCACTTGTGTCTAAATGCCTCTAGTAGAATATTGGGGGTTCTCTTGCCGCCAATCTTCCTCTTGGTGGGACTTCAAACTCATCGACTAGAATTTGATGGAGTGCTGCTTCAAGGAACAACCTTGTAGCATGGTGTGGCATTTAAAATGTGTGATGCTGCAGTGTCATGACTTCCTCCATTCTATCAGCGAGGATAGTCACCCAATCATATACCGTACCATTCATAATGCCACTCATGAAGGTAATTTGAGGTAGGGTGATATCTGAAGCCCTCGTCGCCCCGATTATCCTGCTCTTTGTCACATCGATGATACACTGCCAATGGCCTTCCCAGATGAAGTCCCGCCGCAATCCTCGACTCTTAGTGCCCTTTATGACAAACTCAAATTCCTCTGGTGTGAGATCACGTCCCACCAACTTCACCCAATACTCCTTTCGTTCCTGTGAAAGTTTGTGGTTCATGTAGCCTCCTTGGCTAGGAATGCCAAGAACCCTAGTGAAGTCGCGGGCTTTGAACGAGACTGTGAGACAATGCTTCTTGTATGTGAATGTACTTGTTCTGCTGTGTGTGTTGTTTATTTCAATCATGGCTCTTAATATTGGCTCAAATAGCTGTATGGAAAACATCATAAGTTGTATCGTGCAATGTACTTGCGCACGGATCAATATTTGTTTGATGAGGTCTGTGTCAACCGTTTCCTATCACCATTTGTGGCATTCATTGCCATTCAACCCTTCAAACTGTATTGTGAGATGAGAAAGATCGACCTTCTGTGTGGATGGCGGAACTTTAGGATGCACCTTCTGCTTCTTGCTACTCGATGCTCGTCACCCTCCAACCCAGACTCCTAAGGCCAACACTCGCATTCTTGTCCATCTTGGCACTATTCTCCTTCAATTGATCCTTCAATTGCCTCTTTTTTCCTGTAGATTGCATACTCCAATTGATTAATGGTCTCTTGTTTTGTCTTTATTGGAACAAAATGGTTAGGTTTTGTGGTTGCTTCTCCTTTTACTTCTTCGTGGCACATCTTGCTTTAGTCTCCCAATATTCTCTATCCCTCTCTCACAGTGTGTATTTCCTTTTCCCTTCGTGGCCTTTTGTTTTACTAGTGGAATGCTTCCATTTATCTTCTTCCTCACGGCAATGTCCTCTTTCCCCCGGATGACAATGCTTTTCTTATTCCTTTCTTTTTGTCGGCGGCATGTTTAATTTTCCTCTCCTCTTTGTGGAATTTTTAATCTCTCATCCACGGGCCGTGGGCCATTATGTATGCTGGTGGCACTTTCATCCGCAGGACACTCCTATTCGCGAGGCACTTTCTGCTTTCTTTCTTTTTTTCCTTTTTTTCTTTTAAAATAAAAAAATTATTTATTTATTTTTTAATCAAAAAAATAAAATTTCTGAAGTCTAAATTCTGGCACGCATTACCCCTTACCTTTCCTTCTTGACCTTCATGATAGATCTTCAACCTTGATCCATTAATGATCTTACAATTGAATATAAGGGGAACCTAAATGTTTGATATAATTCCCATATGCAGCAGACTGAACACATTCCACCTTGAGCTTTAAATGACACCAATCACAACCTGTTTAAGAAAGGCCCACATCCTTCAGCAGTCATCAACAATGCCAACAATGGCTCCAATACTGCAGCCCTTTAAATTCCCAGGTAATGACATTAAAACCAAATTTCCAATCAGTTTCTAGACACCCAGATTTGTGATTGCAGCAGCTTGGGAAAGCGCCAATAATGACGTTTAAAAGCTCAATTTTCCTTCACAAATTCAGCCAGCTAAACCCTCTCTTTAGAAATAGTAGCAACAATTAGGAGGAATGACAAATCGCATACCTCAACACAATTTGCCAACCAATCCTAGAATAATTCTTAGAATTGAATCTACAATACTTCAGTTGTAGATCCCAAACCCTTATATTTCAGCAAGGGCACAAATCAGAACTTCAGAAGTGTCACAAAGACAACAAAGAAAGATAAGATAATCAAATAATTGGATGTTTTACTCACCAAATGGGCTCATATTTATAATCTCTAAATGACACAAAGTTTCCCAAATGAACTTCACTTAAGAAGCTTCCCACACAAAACATTAAAGCATAATAAAGTGTCATTATAAACTAATTTATTAATTTTTTTTGGCTCCGAAGATGACCTTTCCATCATAACTTCAAATTCTAATACGTAAGGCCATTGTTTCTTGTTCCCATGATTTTAAACTTTTCGTCTCGGTTCCAATGGGCTATGATACTGAGGTGACCAACTAACAACACTATCAAAAATAACAACCTCAGCATATATATATGAATAATAATAATAATTTGTCTTTCTTGTGAAAACAACTGAAGAGGCATTAGAATCAAAATCTAACAACACTAAAGTGATCCTGATGATAAAAGATGATGAATGAACTTGATGGGGTGACTTACTCTAAATAGACGCTTCCTCCAAGATTCTTGGAGCTCAAATCGGAAGCCCGAAATAAAAATTCAGAGCATCCTCCAAATCCTCTAACTCAACTAAGCTCATCGAAATGTAATGTTCCAGTCCTCCTCTGTGATCAGAACAAATAATAAAATAATTATATGTGGTCTACTTGTGCGAGTGAGGTACAAATGGTGTATGGTATCAAGAATATTGCTTAGGTAAGTCCGTACGGAAGGCCACAGGAGGCCGTACATGATGCCATAGGAGGTCATACGGTATCTTGATCTGTACTACACGATAGATGATTGGCGTACAGTGGGCAAGGCCAGTAGGAGCCGTACAGTGTTTTAGATGTGGTTGTACGATATGTTAAAAGAGGTCGTATTGTATTCTGAAAGGGAGGTCGTACGATATGGTGAAGAGGAGGCTGTACAGAGTTGGAAGAATGCCTGTAGGCAATGATGTGAGGATTGTGTGGTGGAAGGATATGGGTGTATGGTGTTGTGGGAGGCCGCACGCTGAGGGAATGTGGAGGCCGTACATGTTTGTTGGGATTAAAGATGGAGTAATTGAGAGGGGGGGTGAATCAGTTACTATAAAAACTAATCCATAGATCCCTTAGATGTCTTAAATAACTAGTTATTGCTGATACTCGGTAAACATAAAAAAAATGCAGTAACTCGGTATTAACTTGTTACTAATCTTCAAGCATTCATGCATGCAATTGTAAATAAAATAAACATGAGAGACACCAGATTTAACATGGAAACCCAATATGGGAAAAACCACCAAGTAACTAGCTACCAATTTTCACTCTTATGAAGTGAACCTTGTTAGGAGCCAACCCTGTTAAAGGTTACAATACACACTGTTAGGTGTGACCCTATTAGAGGATTTAATCACCCTGTTAGGAGTGGCCTTGCTAGAGGTCTTTCGAACAATTGAACTGAACTGTCACCTTGTTAGAGGATTTACAAAATGGCTGTTAAACCAACTCTGTTAAGAGATTTGAAATCACTGCTACAATGATTAAAAAGTAACAATGAATTGACCTGAATAGGATGCAACTGAATTTGTTGATTACAGATCTCTATTTTGCATCATTAGATCCTCCTTGATCAAGTATAGCTTTGCTGCTCCTCAATGATCTCTGATCATCCTTCAAAATTCGCTTTCACAATAATCAGTCTTCCTTACATCAAATCCATCCCTCACATTAAGAATTTGCAACTTGACTTCTCATATATACCATTTAGATTATCAAGTCATCTCATTCATAAGTTACATTTATCAATAAACCATACATCAGTTGGCTACAAATATTACTTTAAACAATAAACGTTATTTCATAAATCAATAAAATCCTTCATTGGCCGACCTTGCTTGGTAAATACTGCTTCAGAAATAATTTTTTGAGTTAACCGTCTTGACTCGGTTAACATTGCAACATCTGCAAAATCCTTTGGCTGCCGAGTTAACTCGGTAAGAACTTAATTCCTTCGCTGTCCGTGAGAGCTTGGTAAACTGTTTCTGCCATATTTCCCTATGATGACCGAGTGAGCTTGGTAACAATTGTCTGCTCGATAGACACTGTAAACCTTCTTTACTAACCTTTTGAGCTCGGTAGACTCTGTCCTTTGCCTTACTGACCATCTGAGCTCGGTAGATTCTATCCTTTGCCTTGCTGACCAACTGAGCTCAATAGACTCTGTCTGATGACGAATATGACATTTGTGTGACATCAAAGACAACACACAATTGAACAATTGTATCTAACAATCTCCCTCTTTAGCATTGATGGCAATACAACATGTCATAGCAGAATGGAATTTGAAAACAGGTCTTTACTGACAGAATACTTTACCCTCTTCTTCAAATACAGTAATCTCCCTCTTTCATAATAATCTCTCCCTCTTACACAAACTCTTATTATTTTTGCAAATTTTAGAAAGATATGACAGTATACTCTCCCTCTTTGACAACACATGCCAAAGACAACACAAATCAAATGAATAACATTGTACCTGATGTATTGATTCATATGCAATGTCTTCATTGGTTTGCTGCATCAATTGATAGATCTTCAATTTTGTTCTTGTTGATGCATCACTAAAACTGTATTTTAGTGAGCTTCAGATAGGGGAATGACCCCTAACTTACCTTTTAGATATAAGAATGCACCCTTAGGTAAAGGCTTTGTGATTATGTCAGCAATTTGTTCTTTTGTATGGACATATTTCAATCTGATTCCTTTTCTTGTACCAATTCTCTAACGAAGTGATACATTATAGCAATATGCTTGGTCTTTGAATGCATCATTGGATTCTAGGATATCTTAATTGCACTTGTGTTGTCACAAAACATAACAACAGGTTCTTTGATTTCTTGCTTCATACCTTCTAATAATTGTTTGAACCACACAATATTTGAGCAGTTTACTGGCGCTGCAACATATTCAGCCTCTGCTGTGGACTAGGATGTACAATTGTGCTTTTTACTTGTCCAAGAAACCAACTTTTTTCCAACAAAGAAAGCTCCTCCACTTGTACTTTTTCTGTCATCAACATTCTTTGCCCAATCTACATCGGTGAACACTTTTAAATCCAAATTTTCTCCAAGTTTATACCATAATCCATAATCTTCAGTTCCTTTTAAGTATCTCATGATCCTTTTGATTGCCATCATGTGATTTTCTTTTGGTTTTGCTGAGAATCTTGCTACAATTCCTAATGCAAAAGCAATGTCTGGTCTTGTGTGCACTACATATTGCAATTTTCCAATCATAGATCTATACAATGTCTGATCTACTTCCTTTGATTCATCATCCTTGGTAAGTTTTAATCTAGTACACATAGGAGTTCCAACTGGTTTGCAGTCTTCCATACCAAACTTTTTCAATATCTCCTTGATGTATTTAGATTGAGTGATGTAGATACCATTCTCACTCTGATGAATTTGAAGACCAACAAAGAATTTGATTTCTCCAAACATTGACATTTCAAATTCTTTGTTCATTTGTTCTAAAAATTCTTTGCAAAGATCATCATTTCTTGTGAACAAAGTATCATTTACAAATATTTCTGCCAAAACAATCTTATTATCTGGTCCTTCCTTTATGTACAAACTACTGTTATCATTAGTTCTTTGAAAACTAATCTGAATAAGATAGTTATACAGTCTTTCATACCATGCTCTAGGTGCTTGTTTCAGATCATACAATGCTTAATGCAATTTGCAGACCATGTCCTTTTTATCTAGATCAACAAAATCTTCAGGTTATTCAATGTAAACCTCTTCCACCAATATGCCATTGAGAAATGCTGACTTGACATCCATCTGATAAACTTTGAATCCCTTGTATGCAGCATATGCTAGTAAGGTTCTGACACCTTCCAATCTTGCAACATGAGCAAAAGTTTCCCCATAGTCTACACCTTCTTCTTGAGAGTATCCTTTGCATACCAGTCTAGCTTTGTTCCTTGACACCTTACCATCTTCATTTAACTTGTTTCTGAATACCCACTTAGTTTCAATCACATTCTTATCTTTGGGTCTAGGTACAAGAGTCCATGTTTTGTTTTTCTCTATCTGTTCTATCTCTTCATTCATAGCTTCAATCCAACTTTCATTGTCTAGTGCATCTTTGACATTTCTAAGTTCAAAATCAGCAAGCAAACAAGTGCTTTTCAACTTACTTCTTGTCATTGTTCCTTCTGATTTATCTCCAATGATCTGATTTGGTGCATGATGCTTTCTAACATACTTGGCTAACACAGGCTCCTTGCCTTTTAAGTGACTTTCATTGTTATCCTTCTGTGCTTCAACTTCTGGTTTTAATTCTGGTTGCTCGAGCTTGGTAGATGTTGATTCGGTTGCTTTTGTTTGCAACTCGGGTTCTTGCAACTCGGTAGGTATTAGCTCGGTTTGAACTTCCTGCGATTCGGTTACTGATTGATAGGTGTATTTGGCATTGTATCAGGTTCAATGTAAGCAAATCTCCTATAATCTTCAGGTTCCCTTTTGCTTTCTTCTTTAGTTCTTTCTGCAGACTCATCAACTTTCACATGTGCACTTTCTATGACTTTGTGAGTAGATAAATTCAAACATCTATATGCTTTATTTTTGCAAGAGTATCCCAAAAATATTTCCTTCATCACCTTTTACATCAAATTTACATTTTCTAGATTCTTTCAAAATGTAACATTTGCTTCCAAATACTTTTAGGTAACTTACATTGGGTTTGTAGCCATACCATAACTCATAGGCGGTTTTGAATGAGTCATTTTTCAGCTATACTCGGTTCATAGCTTCCTTCCAATATTTGATAGCAATGTTTTTCTCAATCATTAAGGTTCTTGCATAGTCCATGATAGATCTATTCCTTCTTTCTGCTATTCCATTTTGTTTAGGAGTTCCGGGTGCTGAAACCTGTCTTTTGATTCCCCTTTCAATGCAAAAGTTATTGAACTCATGTGAAATGAATTCACCACCTCTGTCAGACCTTAAGCATTTCAATCTTTTGCCTGTTTTCTTTTCTACTCTAGCCAAATACCATTTGAACTTTTCAAATGCTTCTGATTTCTTTCTCAGGTACATGACAGTCATCATTCTTGAATAATCATCATCAAAAAGAATGAATTTATTTTCACCAATATAGCTTTCAATGCTAATAGGTCCACACAAGTCAGTATGCACAATTTCTAAAATTTCTTCAGACTGATAGTTCTTGCTTTTAAAGCTAGTCTTTCCCATTTTGCCAATTTGACAATTCTTGCATAGACCAACCTCAAGTTTCTTTATGTTAAGAATGCCTCTTACTTTCTTGAATTTACTGATTTTTATCAACTTGTCAAAGTTTACATGATACAACCTCCTATGCCATAACCAACTTTCTTCAATTTGAGCAATAAAACATGAACATTCACCAAGTTCAAGATAAAATAAGTTACCTTTTGTTTGAGTGCCTGATCCAATCAGCTTACCTTTGCCATTCAACAGTTTTGCTTTTCCATTCATGAATTCTACTTTAAATCTATTATTGAGTTGCTGTGTCACACTCAACAGATTGTGTTTTAGTCCTTCTACCCAATATGCATTATCGCATATAAGTTCCCTGGTTAGTGAGATTCTTCCTTTTCCTTTTATATAACAAGGTTCATTGTTACTAAATCTTACGCTGCCACCATCATAGTCTTCAAAATGTTCAAACTTAGTTTTAGCACCAGTCATGTGATGAGAACAACCACTGTCTATAATCCATGTATCATTTCTTCTCATATGAAAAATATGTGCCATTTCTTCATCATTATCAGACTCATCTTATACAGCAGTGTAAACAATTTCATCTTCTTCTTCATCATCAAAATCATTGGAATCTTTAGCCATGAAACATGTTTTCTTACCTTTATCCTTGAATGATTTGAAGTCTTTCTTGTCATTGTACTTGTGACCTTTCTTCTCGTCCTTGTTCTACTTATTTGGGCACCTAGCAGCAATATGTCCAATTTCTTCACAAGAAAAACAGATTAGAGGAACCTTACCTTTGTATTTCCTTTAGCCTCTTGAATATTTCCTTGCTAGCAGAGCTTCAACCACCTCAAGACCACTGTCTGAACTCTGTTTTGATTCTTCATCACTATCTAACTGAGGATCCTTTGTCTTCTTGCCTTTTTCTTTGAGTGAAAGCTTGGCTTTAAATGTTGATTCAATGTTCTTGGCAGCTGGAACATAATTATCATAGTTGTCTAGCTCGAATGCAGTCAATCTTCCAACTATGGCCTCTAAATTTATCTTATGATTTAATTCACATCTTCTTTCTTGAATTGCAGAGACTTTGATTGCATAAATAGGAAGTAGAGTTCTAAAAACTTTACTTATAACTGTCTCCTCCTTGATATCTCCTCTAGATGCTTTGATTGCACTAACACATGCTTTAACTCTTTCAACATATTTTGCAATGTTTTCATCCTCTCTCATCCTCATTTGATCAAATTGTCCTCTCAAACTTTCTGCTTTGGCTCTTCTCATATTATCATCTCCTCCATGGATCTCTTTCAGCTTGTTCCACATTTCAAAGGTAGTTTTGCAATCCTTGATGTCATCAAATTCTTCATAACTCAAAACAGATGCTATATTTATCATCATGTTGTTGTGAGTCTTTTTTTCAACAATATCATTGAGAGATAATGTACCAGTAGGTTCTTCATATTTTTCATCAAGATACTTCAGTCATGAATCACCAATAGAAGCCATATGAAGTCTCATCAATCCCTGCCATGTTGAGAAGTTGTCCCTGTTAAGTCTTGGAATTTTCCTTTTGTAAGACATCCTGATCTTTAGCTTAGATTTTTAAAATCTTTTCTTGAAAGCACCAAGAGCTTTGATACCAATTGTTGGGATTAAAGATGGAGTAACTGAGGGGGGGGTGAATCAGTTACTATAAAAACTAATCCACAAATCCCTTAGATCTCTTAAATAACTAGTTACTGCTGATACTCAGTAAAAATTAAAAAAAATACTGTAATTCGGTATTAACTTGTTACTGATCTTCAAGCATTCATGCATGCAATTGTAAATAAAATAAACACAAGAGACACCAGATTTAACATGGAAACTCAATATGGGAAAAACCACCAAGTAATTAGCGACCAATTCTCACTCTTCTGAAGTGAGCCCTATTAGGAGCTAACCCTGTTAAAGGTTACAGTACACACTATTAGGTGTGACCCTGTTAGAAGATTTAATCACCCTGTTAGGAGTGGCCTTGCTAGAGGTCTTTAGAACAATTCAACTGAACTGTCACCTTGTTAGAGGATTTACAAAATGACTGTTAAACCAACTCTGTTAAGAGATTTGAAATCACTGCTACAATAATTAAAAAGTAACAATGAATTGACCTGAATAGGATGCAACTGAATTTGCTGATTACAGATCTCTATTCTGCATCATTATATCCTCCTCGATCAAATATAGCTTTGCTGCTCCTCAATGATCTCTGATCATCCTTCAAAATTCATTTTTACAATAATCAATCTTCCTTACATGAAATCCATCTCACATTAAGAATTCACAAATTGACTTCTCATATATACCATTTAGATTATCAATTCGGCTCATTCATAAGTTACATTTATCAATAAACCATACACCAGTCGGCTACAAATATTACTTTAAACAAATAAACGTTATTTCATAAATCAATGAAATCTTTCATTGGCTGACCCTGCTAGGTAAATACTGCTTCAAAAATAATTTCTTGAGTTAATCGTCTTGACTTGGTTAACATTGCAACATCTGCAAATTCCTTTGGCTGCTGAGTTAACTTGGTAAGAACTAAATTCCTTCACTGTCCATGAGAGCTCGGTAAGAACTGTTTCTGCCATATTTCCCTATGATGACCGAGTGAGCTCGGTAACAACTAAATTTCTTTGTTTAACCTTGAAAGCTCGGTAACATCTGTCTGCTCGATAAACATTGTAAACCTTCTTTACTAACCTTCTGAGCTCGGTAGACTCTATCCTTTGCCTTGCTGACCATCTGAGCTCGGTAGATTCTGTCCTTTGCCTTGCTGACCAACTGAGCTCGGTAGACGCTGTCTGATGACTAATATGACATTTTTGTGACATCAAAGATAACACACAATTGAACAATTGTATCCAACAGTGTTGGGGAAGGCTTTTGCAGGGTGTAGTGTAATGTCCCCATTTGAGCAGTTGACCAAGTGTGTGTGCGTTAGCCTTGTTCTACATGGTCTCGAGGGCTAACAAAGGGTTTAATGGGATCCTGGAGTGTTTTGGCCTAGTAATTTTCAATTTGGGCCAAAACGAAGTTGATTTACTCAGTTTCAGGCATACTTACTATTTTTAGTAAGTTGGCAGGACACAGTGCAGGTCAATTTTGGTGATTGGATTTGATACTCCTCGGTGTGAGCTTTCCGATGAGCTATCACTCGCATTATTCGGAGTCTGATTGCTAATACATTTTAATGCTTGAAGTTTTATTAAAGTAACGTCTAATTTAATTGTAAAATATTAAAGTGTTACTTTAATATTTATTTTATGGGGATGTGTACCCAAGGGAGACATAAGGGGTATTTTAATATATGTTTTATATATTACACATCTTTTATTCCACATTGCCGATATGAGTTGAGCGGACCTTTGGAAATAGAATAAAAAGGAAGCATTTGTGGCTTCATTAGACAGGTTGAATATGAGAAGAAAATTGTGTGTGAGTTGCAGCTCTGTTCTTGGCATTTGAGGACGTTTATCCTCTCTTGTAACATTCTAGACGTCATTCCCTTGGGGATTGGCCTTTGGAATTTTTTGTTATCGGCTTCATTATCAGGCAGTTTAGTTGCATTTTCGGCTACAGGAAGATTTGGTATTTTGCTCATATCTTCTTTACTACTTGTCTGACGGTTATGCCGCTTTGAGGGAATGATATTACGAAGGTAGTGGACTAATTGAAGGACAAAGCACTGTAGCAGAAAGTTCGAAAGCATGGGCTGGAGTATTATGTCAATAATGCTGAAGTAATCAGTGAGTTGATAAATCTGTGATGTATTTGGTTTTATGAATTCTGAAAATAACATTTTATTGGCAACAATTCATTTCCACTTTGCATATTATTGTAGTTTCTTTCTTGTTTATGTTGTATGATTCCAATTCCATGCACAAAACACAACAAACAAATAAACGTTGATTTTCGGAGTTATAATGGGTTTAAAACATTAAACGGAGAAATAAGAGGTTGAATGCAAACTGTTTGACATAATTCTTTTCAGCAATTTGGTCTAGTTTTTTGGGACATTCAGGGGTGCCCATTACAGTGGTATCAGAGCTATAAGTCCTGCCATCCTGTGGAGGTCTTATAGGGAATTTGGAACAGCCGGATAGAGGGAAAAGTGTTTGACGAAATGTCAAAACACTAAAATCAGAAGTAAATAAAAAAAACATAGGCTAAGCATTTATGTTTGAGCATGCGATAGGGGCCTTATAATTTCCGCGATACCAGAGCAAGAAAAAATAGGATTTCAGACTTGCAAAGCAAATAGTCTAGTACATCCGTGCAGGTGAACATTGAATCCAACCATACAGACACAAAGGAGATATTCTTTGATCAGGACAACAATATGGGTGATCGAGATGACAGGAATACAGGATTAGGCAGAGGCAGGAATGTCGGTCCAGATCAGGGAGAGGTAATGTTTAGATAGTTACTGGATACATTAGAGCAGGGGCAGCGTATGTAGCAGGAGTAGAATAGGCGAATGGACATGATGTTGCAGCTCATGGCTAGACAGATGGCTGTCAATATTAATCCAGGTGATGCCAACAATAGAAACAATAACAATGAGGGAAACAATAACAATGGGGGAAACAATAACCATGGAGGCCAAGGCAACAACAATGGTCCTGAGAATAATATTAATGGTAATAATGGACACGAAAACAATGAGAATGAGGCTGATAATTTTAGACACGTTGCACGCCCAACGCGGACTGCGAGCTCGAGACCTCTTCTACCCACTTTCCCACCCAGAGATCCGGTTCAACCAGTAAATGAACCGCAGATTACCGAGTTACAGGATCAGTTCAGGAGGCATTGGGAGGCTAGTGGACCAGAGTTTCAGGTGAATATTTCCTTCAGAGATTATATGGACTTGAGGATGAGACACATGCCTAGAGTAGGAGGGAGGAATCAAAACTTTTAGCTGAGAAAGAAAGTTGGAAAACTTTCTTTACCTTATTATGATGCTTCAGGGAAGATGACTGCACGAGCTTGGGTGCAGAAGGTAGATACATACTTGCAGCTAAATCCTATGCCTGAGGAGGAGGCTATCAAGTATGCGGCTATGCACTTGGATGGCATTGCACATGAATGGTGGCATCATGTCATGGTGACTTTGGGGCATAATCAGATTACATCCTATGAGGAATTCACTGAAACACTGATTGAGAGATTTGACACTAGGGATCCCGAGTGACATTTCAAAGAGCTAGCACAGTTAAAACAGTCAGGTTCTGTGGATGCTTACATTGCTGAGTTTCAGCGCTTGTTTGTACTTGTTACTGATATCTCTCTTAGGAGATTGGTGGTGTTATTTTGTGATGGTCTTGTTGATCCATTATGAGGTTGGGTGAAGGGACATGATCCACTCACCTTAGCTGAAGCAACTAAAAAAGCACGAGATTTAGCCCCTTCGGTATACAAAGGAAAAAACCAGTCAACATATTCTTTCTACCGCAAGGACAAAGATAAAAAACTGCTTCAGAAAGAGTATAGCAAACCCAAAGAAGGATCAAAAGGACTAGGCAATAAAACCTTGAATGAACTTCGAAAGAAGAAGTTGTGCTTCCATTGTAGAGAGCCTTGGGACTTATCTCATAAATGTTCTCTCAAGGCTAAGGCAAATCAAATGGAGTATTTTTCAGGAGAAGATTCAGAGTCAGAGGGGGAGGATCAACACTCCGATTCAGATGAGGGTAACACTATAGAGGAGAGCAGCATTCCTAAGGATGATAGATCGTTGGCATGCTTGACAGGGGCCCAAAAGGCAATCACATTTAAGGTCAGGGGTATTATCCAGGGGCAGAAAGTGATATCTCTTATTGACACTGGGGCTACACATAACTTCATAGATGCACAGTTGGTAGCCAGGAGAGGGTTACAGACAGAGGAGCATGATGGGTTTAGAGTCATGGTTGCTAACGGTGATAAATTATTATGCACTCGGAAGATATCTAATCTTCGCATCAGGTTTGGAGATGGCTACGAGTCGGAGGATGAGTTCTATGTTGTGGACATGGGAGATTATGATGTCATCCTCGGCATGACATGGATGGCTTCACTAGTTGAGTTCACACTCAACCTAGCAAAATTGGAGATGAGATTCCAACATGAGGGAAAAACTGTGGTACTTAGAGGACTTTCAGATGAAGGTTGCAGAGTAGTGTCCTTGAGGAGAATGCAGAGACTTTTTCGTCATGATGACATGGAGTGGGCGGTAGAGTGCTACATTATGCCAACTTCACCAGAGCCACAAGAAAAGAGTCATCCACCAAATATCCAGAAGATACTTGATAGACACGCTAAAGTATTTAGCGATATTCCTCATGGGGTTCCTCCTGACAGAGGGATGGAACATGTTATTGAGCTCGAGGAGGGAGCCAAACCAGTTATGATTACTCCCTATCGTCATCCTAAGAAACACAAGGATGAGATAGAGAAGGCGATTAAGGATTTGTTGGAGATGGGGCATATCAGGCCCAGTAAGAGCCTCTTTGCTTTAGTAGTAGTATTGGTAAAGAAGAAGGATGGGACGATGCGCATGTGCATCGATTACAGGGCACTGAATAAGAAAACAATTAAAAACAGGTATCCCATTCCTAGGATTGATGAGCTAATTGATGAGTTGCATGGGGCATGCTTCTTCACCAAAATTGATTTGCGATCCAGATACCATCAGATCAGGATGAGAGCAAAGGACATTGAGAAAACAGCCTTCCGATGTCACTATGGCCACTTTGAGTTCATGGTTATGCCATTTGGTCTAACCAATGCACCCGCTACATTTCAGAGTTGTATGAACCGGGTATTCAGGAAGCAGCTGAGGAGATTTGTCTTGATCTTCTTTGATGACATCTTGGTCTTCAGTAAGACTTGGGAGGAGCACTTGCATCATCTGGAGGAGGTGTTATCTATTCTGGAGAGAGAGTCATTGTATGCCAAGCAATCTAAATGTGAGTTTGGCATGACTAAGCTCCTTTACCTTGGGCATATCATTAGTGCAGATGGCGTTCGGGTTGATCCCGAAAATATTAGAGCTATTGTAGAGAGGCCTACTCCCACAAACCTTACACAACTTAAGGGATTCTTTGGTTTATGTGGTTTTTATAGGAGGTTCGTTAAGGGATTCTCACAGATTGCTACACCCTTGACAGATCTTACCAGGAAAGGAGCCTTTGTGTGGACAGGGGCAGCACAGAGGTGTTTCGAGCATTTCAAGCAGGTAATGTCTTCATGTCCAGTTCTAGCTCTACCAGATTTCACGAAGCCTTTTGAGCTTCATTGTGATGCATCAGGTGATGGGATTGGAGTAGTATTGATGCAGGAGAAGCATCCCATTGCATTCGAGAGTAGGAAGCTCCGAGGAGTTGAGAAGAGTTATTCTGTCTATGACCGAGAGATGTTGGCCATAATGCATGCATTGGCCAAATTTCAATCATATTTGGTAGGTGGACATTTTGTGATCAAGACTGATCACAACAGTATTAAATACTTCATGAGCCAGCGTGATCTTAATGACTGGCAACAAAAATGGGTGACTAAATTGCAGGCTTATGACTTTGACATAGAGTTTGTCAAAGGTAAGAAAAATGTGGTGGCTGATGCCTTATCTCAGAGACCTCACTTATGTGCTCTAGCAGAGATTTCAGGAGATTGGAGAGATCGAATTGTAGCAGAGTATGTCGGAGATGCTTGGGCTTCTGGATTGATTTTAGGTACCATACAGGATGATCGCTATGAGGTGATAGATGGATTGATCAAAGTTTAGGACAGGGTTTATTTGATTCCATCATCACATTTGAGAGAGGCGATACTGAAGGCATTTCATGATGCACCCACAGTTGGACATCCAGGGGTCTTCAAGACCTACAGGCAGATCCGAGAGTGGTTTTCATGGAAAGGGCTCAAGGATGATGTTCAGAGGTATGTCAGGGAGTGTGGTTTGTTAACAGAATAAGGGAGAGCACACATTTCCTGCAGGTTTATTACAACCCTTGCCCATTCTTGATAGGAAATGGGAAAGTATTTTGATGGACTTCATCACTGGTTTACCACGAGTGCAAGGAAGGGATTGCATCTATGTGGTGGTGGACCGTTTGACGAAGTTTGCTCACTTCCTTGCTATTCCGTCCACTTACACAGCAGCACAGGTGGCAGATCTTTTCTTTAGAGAGATATTCAGGTTACATGGGCTGCCCAGATTCATTGTCAGTGACCGGGATAGTAAGTTTATGAGTGTTTTTTGGCAAGAGTTGTTTAGGTTGTGTGGTACAGATCTTACACCTAGCACTAGTTATCATCCACAAACAGATGGGCAAATAGAGATTGTGAATAAATGGGTGGAAGGATATTTGAGGAACTATGTAACTGCACAACAAAAGGCTTGGATCAGATGGTTGCATATGGGAGAGTATTGTTATAACACCACTTATCATATGTCCATCAAGATGACTCCTTTCATGGCACTCTATGGTTATGAAGCACCTAGCTTCATGGATTTAGTTTTGGGGGACAGTAGAGTGCCCAAAGCCAAAAACTTATTGCAAGATAGTCAGGACATCCTGAAAGTGCTCAAAGAGAATATACAACAGGCCCAAAATTAACAAAAATTGTATGCTGATCAGCACCGAATAGAGCGTAGCTTCGAGGTAGGGGATATGGTTTACTTGAGGCTACAACCATATAGACAGTCATCGCTCAAGAAGAGTGGAGCTGAAAAGTTGAAACCTAGATTTTATGGTCCCTACAGGGTGATTCGCAAAATGGGCAAAGTTGCCTATGAGCTTGAGCTTCCAGAGGGGAATCGAGTGCACAATGTGTTTCATGTGTCTAGGCTTAAGAAAGCCATTGGTCAGAGTGTAGTGCCTTTTGCAGATTTACCCCCTTTGGATGAGGAGGGAAAGCTTTTGTTAGTACCCGAGGCTATTCTGGACACCAGAGAGAGGAAGCTTAGAAATAGGATAGTGAAGGAGTATTTGGTCAGATGGAAAGACTTGCCAGAGGAAGATTCTACATGGGAGAGTGAGCAAGTTATTCAGCAGGCTGGATTAAGATTGCTTGAGGACAAGCAATTTCAAGGGGGGCAGACTGTAATGTCCCCATTTTAGCAGTTGACCAAGTTTGTGTGCATTAGCCTTGTTCTACATGGTCCCGAGGGCTAACGAAGGGTTTGATGGGATCCTGGAGTGTTTTGGCCTAGTCATTTCCAATTTGGGCCAAAATGAAGTTGATTTACTCAATTTCAGGCATACTTACTATTTTTAGTAAGTCGACAAGACATAGTGCAGGTCAATTTTGGTGATTGGATTTGATACTCCTCGGTGAGAGCTTTCCGATGAGCTATCACTCGCATTATTCAGAGTCTGATTGCTAATACATTTTAATGCCTGAAGTTTTATTAAAGTAATGTCTAATTTAATTGTAAAATATTAAAGTGTTACTTTAATATTTATTTTATGGGGATGTGCACCCAAGGGAGACATAAGGGGTATTTTAATATATGTTTTATATATTACACATCTTTTATCCCACATTGCCGATATGAGTTGAGCGGACTCTTGGAAATAGAATAAAAAGGAAGCATTTGTGGCTTCATTAGACAGGTTGAATATGAGAAGAAATTGGTGTGTGAGTTGCTCCGTTCTTGGAATTTAAGGACATTTATCCTCTCTTGTAACATTCTAGACGTCATTCCCTTGGGGATTGGCCTTTGGAATTCTTTGTTATCGACTTCATTATCAGGCAGTTTAGTTGCATTTCTGGCTACAGGCAAATTTGGTATTTTGCTCATATCTTCTTCACTACTTGTCCGATGCTTATGCCGCTTTGAGGGAATGATATTACGAAGGTAGTGGACTGATCGAAGGACAAAGCATGGTAGCAGCAAGTTCGAAAGCATGGGCTAGAGTGTTATGTCAATAATGCTGAAGTAATCAATGAGTTGATAAATTTGTGATGTATTTGGTTTTATGAATTCTGAAAATAACATTTTATTGGCAGCAGTTCATTTCCACTTTGCATATTATTGTAGTTTCTTTCTTGTTTATGTTGTATGATTCCAATTCCATGCACAAAACACAACAAACAAATAAACGTTGATTCGCAGAGTTATAAGGGGTTTAAAACATTAAACGGAGAAATAAGAGGTTGAATGCAAACTGTTTGACATAATTCCTTTCAGCAATTTGGTCTAGTTTTTTGGAACATTTAGGGGTGCCCATTACATGTAGTATGGTATCTCCTTTGGATTCACCAAGAGCTATGTTTTCCATTATGAAATGACAGCTCAATTAATCTATACAAGATACTCCAGAGAATAATGAATAGCACAAAAAAATATAGATATGTTCCAAATAACAAATGGTGTTCCAGATTTGCTAGAGCTTAAACAAGTAGTACAAAGATGGAATAGAGTGAGGGATGAATCCCACTGAAACCGCATGAGCCAAATACGAAAGATCTTTCACTTCCGAAATGACAAATTATAGAGAATCCCAACTGAAATTCGCAGTACAAGAAAATAATCTAAATAAATTGCATACCCTAAAACTACTTACAAGGTATGCTTAAATACCCGTCAGGAAAACTTTTTGAGGGTGTACAAACATAGCCGATGGTGGCACAAACTATGGAACAAAAACAAAAATGGGTCCGAGATATGTTAAATCAATTGGCCCATTAACAATAGTGTTATAAATGACTTATTTTATAATAGGAACATTACAGTCCTCCAGTCCCAAATTTTGCTTGATCTCAAGCAAACACAATACCGGGTGTTGGAGAATGTGCTCGCCCTCTCACATCACGTCATCCAATGGCAAGTGTTTCCAAAGCACCAAATATTCTTTCACCGTGCAGTCCACAGAGTCTTCTCACATACTTCGATGATCTCAGCTGGATTTAATATGAGCTTTCCTTCTTCATTGAGTGGTGGAAGGTTTGTGGCTATTATGATGCTCTGCCCAATGGCCTTCTTCAGGCATGAAACATGGAAGATGTAATGAATATGGCTTCCCTCTAGAAGTTCCAGCTTGTACGCGATTTCACCAATGCGACAAACTACATGATAGGGGCTATAAAATCATGGCTTCAATTTTTCTTTTCCCTTTTCCTTCAATGAGGATTGCCGATATGGTTGGAGCGGGAGATAGACCAAATCCCCTACTTCGAAACTCCTCTCCATTCTGTTTGTCAGCATACATCTTCTATTGATTTTGTGCTCGCTATAAGTTTTTCTTCAAGCATCTCAGTATGTCTTGTACCTCCTAAAGCCAGTCCCTCGCCCTTGGTGCACGACTATCACCAAGAATTGTGTCAATGAAGGAAAGGGATTCGTACCCATATAGAGCTTTGAATGGTGCCATTCCGATGGACATGTAGTACATGGTATTGTAGCAATATTCCCCTAGATGTATCCATTTGACACACGCTTCTTGTGTTGCCGAAATGTAGTTCTGAAGGTAACCTTCGAGCTGCTTGTTCACAATCTTTGATTATTCGTCTATCTGTAGGTGGCAACTAGTACTTGGTGACAATTCGGTCCTTGTCATTTGAAACAGTTTTGTCCAGAAGATATTGATGAATCGCCCATCCTGATCATTGACAATGTTTCGGGGTAACCCATGTAGATGAAAGACTTCTCTAAAAAATAGATCGACAACTTGTGCGGCCTAAAGATCTGAGGGGATGGTGAAGAAATGTGCGTACTTTGTCAATCTATCAACCACCATGAAAATACAATTCTTTCCATTCACCTTGGGAAGCCCCATTATGAAATCCATCGAGATACTTTCCCACTTATGTTCTGAAATTGGCATAGGTTGCAATAACCCAACAGGTAGAGTATGTTCAGATTTGTTTTGCTCGCAGACCGTATAGTCTCTTACATACTGCAACACATCCCCTTTAAGTCTTTTCCATGAAAATCTCTCTTGAAAACTTCTGTAGGTCTTGAGGAAAGCTGGGTGTCTTGCCAAGGGTGAGTCGTGTACTTCCTTCAAGATTTTTTGCTTCAATTTGGATCCTGGCACTAAAAATATTCGATTCTTATAGTAGATAATGTCATCCACCACTTATTACCGATCATCTTGGGTGTTGTCATCCATTAGCTCATAGGAAAATGTGTTTTTGGAATATTCTACCAACAAATGTGCCTTCTAGTAAGTTGAAATCTAGTTTAGTGAGTAGATGGCAGGTTTCCTGGACAAGGCATCTGTAATCACATTGTTCTTTCCTTTCACATATTCAATGTCAAAATCAAAAGCTTGAACCATGCTTACCCATTTTTGTTGCCTCTCATTCAAGTCCCTTTGCTCCAGAAAATATCTCAAACAGTTGTGATCCATACGGACGACAAACTTGGCTCCCACTAGATACTACTGAAACTTGGTTAGTACATGTACGATGGCCAACATCTCTTTGTCGTAGATGGAATATAGATGTTTTATTTGTGTAAGCTTCCTGCTTTCATAAGCTATGGGGTGTCTATCTAGCATCAGTACTGTGCCAATGCCTTCTCTGGATGCGTCACACTCCAAAATGAATGGTCGAGTGAAATCAAGTAATGTAAGTACGGGACAAGTGCTCATTGCCTCTTTCAGTTTATCAAAAGTGAGTTGTACCTTTTCGTTCTACTAGAAAGACCCCTTCATTGTAAGATCCTTTAAGGGTGCGTGGAGCTAAGAGAATCTTTTAACGAACTTCTTGTAATAACTGCACAGTCTGAAAAATCCTCGCAATTCCGAGAGTGATTTTGGGAGAGGCCAATCAAAGATAGCCTAAATCTTCTCTTGATGAACTGAACTCCATATTTACCGACAACATGCCCCAATTATAATATTTCTGTCATATCAAATTCACACTTTGATTGCTTAGCAAACAAAGATTGTTCCTTCATGATTGTTAGGACTTCCTCTAGGTGCTTCAGGTGCTCCTCCCATATCCTACTATAAATAAGAAGATCGTCAAAAAATACCAGTAAGTACTTTTGCAATTGTTTGTTGAAGATGCGATTCATGCATGATTGAAATGTAGCAGGTGCATTTGTCAATCCAAATGATATGACAAGAAACTCATAATGCCCATAGTGACAACGAAAGACCGTCTTTTCTATGTCTTCCTCCCTCATGCAGATTTGATGGTATCTGGAACGGAGATCTATTTTTGAAAAATAGACTTCTCCATGTAATTCATCCAGCAACTCATCTATCCTTGGAATGGGATATCCATTCTTTATTTATTTTTGTTCCACACATAGTAGTCCACACACATGCGCATCGTCCTGTCCTTTTTGACCAATACCACCGATGACGCGAAAGGGCTAGAACTGGGACTGATCCATATTTTTTCTAGCAGTTCTTGAATCATCTTTTCAATCTCATCTTTGAACTTCTTGGGATGGTAGTACAGTGTGGTTATGACTGGTTTCCCTCCTGCTTCTAGCTCGATTGTATGTTCAAACCCTTGATGCAGTGGTATGCCAGCAGGAATGTCTATAAAAAATTTATTGTGGTTGCTCAAAATCTTGTGGAGATTGTCATCCTAGAGAGGTTTCCATTGCTCTTTTATAGGTTCTATCGAAACAAAACAATGTGCAACCTAAACAACATCATCATGCTAAAAAATTGCCTCCATTCGATGCGCAAAAACTTCCTTCGGACCCTCATTTGCCATTCTGTAGAGAACAACTTTCTTTCCATCGATAATGAAAGTGAAATCCATCCGTTTGAAACTCTAAGTATATTCATCAAGTGTCTCCATCCACTGTATGCATAGAATAACCTCCATATCATCAAGGTCCACTATGAAGAAATCCTCGGTCACCGTGTGATTCGCCATTGTGATACTTAGCTGAGGAACAAGGTGCGTGCATGGCAGAAGAGTCCCTCCGACAACCTTGACCTGAAATCCTACGTTTGTCTCCGTAGGTAAACCTCTTCTCTTCACTAGAGATGAGTTTATGAAATTTAGAGTGGCTTCGCTATCCAGCATCACTGTAACCCTTTGTCCTTGAAGGGTACCCTGTACACAAAAAATTGTGCACCTCAGGCTACTAGCTAGGGCAATAGTTCCTCCACACCGTACCAAAGGTGCAATTCTTTCCATACAATTCAAACTAACCATGTCGGTGTCATCGCGATGTTGGTTGTCTTCGGCGAGCGTTTCTTCCTGTTCATCCTCATCATCGGACACAACCTCAATGTAGTGTATTTTTCCTTTTCTGAGGCATTTGTGGCTAGGTTCCCACGGTCCCTTATAGTTGAAACATAATTTCTTCCTTTAGAGTTCCTGTCTGGTAGCTTCATCCAATGACTTCCTGGGCAGAGGTTTATTATCTTTGTCCCTCGAAAATGCCGGTGGTTTGTGGTGTAACTTCGAGAGGATGATGTTGATGATGTTGCTATGCTCTATGCCTTCTTAATAGCCTCTGATAGGGTGGCAGGATTGATCCTTTTTACCCAACCTTTTAGTGGTTCTGTCAGTCTGTCTATAAAGAGCACTATCCGTCTTCTTTCAGAAATGTCCGTGACCAAAATAGAGAGTTTTTGAAATTTGGCAATGTATTGGTTGACCGATTCAGTTTGTCTCAGCCGTGTCAAATCTTTGAAATTGAGTTATGGATCTTTACCATCTCAGTGAATTTCGCATAAATAGTTATTTGATCATGCCCTAGTGTGATGGTGTCGTGATGCCACCATTGTAACTCCCTCCAAGTGCAACGCCAAAAATTTGTTTGCTTCTTCTAGCACAGGATTCAAGTATTGACCTTCATTAGCTATGCTTGTGCAAATATGGATCTGGATCCGTCAAATGGAGACAGCTTTACATTACTCAACTTTATTCTCATATCATCGTTAAAGTATCCTCAATTTCTGCCTTCCCAATATCTCATTCTCAAATCTGTGTAATCTTTGTAGGATATATCCTCCTCAAAATTTGCATTCTTCTAGTATTCTCTTAGTTCTTGCATCTCTTCAAAGGCTTGTTGTTTCCTTCTGCGTGGTGCCTCCGTCCGTGGGGGAAAAGATGGCATGGAAGGTCGAGAGCGTGCTGGAGGAGGGTTTGATTTAACCAACACCGAGTCCGCGCTGTGATCATTCTGTTCTCTAGATTTTTTATTGTCTGCCAACTTCTTGAGAGTCTCTTCCATGAGTCGCTAAGTATCAGTGATCTGTGCCTGATTCCTTCTTCTCTTTTGGCTATAAACTCTCATTCACTATCCATAGGCTGGTAGGATCGAAGCTCTGATACTACTATAATGTTCCAGTCCTCCTCTGTGATCAGAACAAAAAATAAAATAATTGTATGTGGTCTACTTGTGTGGGTGAGGTACGGATGCTATACAGTATCAAGAATGTTGCTCAAGTAAGTCCGTATGGAAGGCCTCAGGAGGCCGTATGGTATCTTGATTTGTGCCACACGATGGATGATTGGTGTACAATAGGCAAGGCCAAAAGGAGTCGTACTGGGTTTTAGATGTGGTTGTACGATATGTTAAAAGAGGTCATACAGTATTATGAAAGGGAGGCCATACAATATGGTGAAGAAGAGGCCGTACGGAGTTGGAAGAATGCTCTTAGGCGATGATGTGAGGACCGTGTGGTGGAAGGATGTGGGTGTACGATGTTGCGGGAGGTCGTACACTGAGGGAATGTGGAGGCCGTACGAAGTGTTGGGAAAGGCTTTCGCAGGGTGTAGTATGGTATCTCCTTTGGATTCACCAAGAGTTATGTCTTCCAGAATGAAATGACAACTCAATTAATCTATACAAGATACTCCAAAGAATAATAAAATAGCACAGATAAACATAGATATGTTCCAAATAACAATGATGTTCTAGATTTGCCCAGATCTGAAAGAAGCAGTACAAAGGTAGAATAGGGTGAGGGATAAATCCCACCAAAACTGCACGAGCCAAATAGAGAAACTCTTTTACTTCTGAAATGGAAAATTACAAAGAATCCCAACTGGAATTTGCAATATAAGAAAATAATTTAAATAAATTGCATACCCTAAGAATACCTACAAACCATGCTTAAATACTCGTCAAGAAAACTTTTTGAGGTCGTACAAAGATAGTCAATGGCGGCACAAACTACGGAAATAAAAATAAAAATGGGTCCAAGATATATTAAATCAATTGGCCCATTAACAATAGTTTTATAAATGATTTATTTTATAATAGGAACATTACACGAAACCAACAGATTGACTTACTATAAATAGTAAGTCTCTCAAACGGAGCCAAAACATACCATAGGCTACTGGAAAGCCTATAACCAAAAATCTGAGACCCTCAAATCACACTGTCAGTGTCGAGGGTCGCGATGGTGAACTGACCTGGCTAATTGCAAGAACCTGCTAAAAATGGGGACATTACAACCTTGTCTTGCTCTTGATACTTTTATGGTTCTGCTACATTAGGATCTAATATTATATAATATTGATCCTCTCTTCCTATTCTCCTTAGCCACAATCAAAACCAACTTTCCACATTTGCCCAATCTTGACAAAAATTGGAGACTCGAATCAAGGCTCCATCAGGCCCATCACTTGGCAAATGTCACATAATGGCTCTAATATCACACCGTGAATATGCGACATTCCTTGTTCAGATGGCTCAAACTATTGATGAGATAGCCACTACCATGCTAGCTAGTATCTTGGACTTCCCTCTAATCATTGTTGGTTGATATTGTTCCTGTGACCTTTTCATGTATGGAGCTAATGTGCTTGGGAATACTATCAACCACATGAATTTAGGTATGGTAGATCAACATGGATATTATCTGTTCTAAAATTTCTTATCCCAAGAGTTTGACTCTGCTCTAGTACCATTTTAATATTATATGGATTGCGTTTTGCAAATGTACTAACATTTTCATTATTATTGGTGTGTTCCAAATGCAGACTTGAAGACTCATAAATATGAGAAGAGGAGACATGTCTCTATGGTTAATTATCATCAGTTAATATATTAATAATATAAATATCCATATATATATATAATATGCATTTTATATTATTCATTGCTCTATTGTACACATCATTGTACGATGTCGACAGTGTTGTGTGGATATTTTGCACCAACAGTTTTGTGAAAAATTCAGTCACAGAATAGGTAGACCAGCCACAACGTGTAAGACAAAGTCTTTCCTACATTAAAGGGAAGGCTCCCCCTTCTTACCATTCCTTGGATCAACTTGAGGTAAGCAAGAAATTGAGAGATTTGTGAGAGGTGTTACCAATATTCTTTTTCCTTTTAACTTTCAGGAATGAATCCACTTACCCGTGGAGTGAGTAATGGGCAAAATGAAATCTCTAACTACACTTCTATTTAATAGCTCAAAATGGTGATACCGATAAACCAACACCAATTCAAAGGCTGATTGAAAGTGTACCGGTTTGGCTCTAGGTCCTATTTTAATCTATTTTATAAAAAAAACCTCTACCATTGGGGTGCAAAGACTTTTACAAATAGGAGAGTTCTAACTGTTTTTCGTGAATTTGAGACAACAATACAAACTGTAGTCAAAGCTTCTAGTCTATGTATCACCATAATCGCTCCCAGTGAAAGCTTCAACTCCAATTGCTTCTTAACTCACTATGCTCTATTATTGAACACACAATAACAACATGAATCAAAGACAATAAGCAGAAATTATAGTCAAAGCTTCTAATTTTCTCTCTCACAATTGCTTCCAGTCAAAGCTTCGAATCCAATTGCTTCTTTTATTCACTTTTCTCCCAAATTCGCACTATACAATAAAAGTTATGCTTGCATAAGTCTGAAAGAGCTTTATTGCATACAACAAAAGATAAATTTTACAATGAGGGGGCACTCCTTTATATAGGCCAAGGAATTGAGAAAAAGGAGGAAAAGGTGGGAGCAACTCAACCAACTTTGACCTTTTCAAACTAACAAGAGAAATTATTGGATTAGATGTCATAAGGACATGTAAATCATATTACATGTAATTACACATTTTCATTTAATACATCCTCTTCAATTACAACATGAAAGAAGAAGAAGAAAGTTAAAACTGTTGATTCTGAGTGAATCAACCCTGTAGATTGTCAGCCTTTCTTGTATTTGATGATGCAATCTTGGATGATCACAGGATCAGAGTTCTTGTATTTTGTGTCACTTCATTCACCTTGATAATCATGGTGTTGCGTCTTTTGATAGCCTCTAACTCTCTTTGATGAATTGTCCATTCTCATTTGAAAACTTGATGTGATCAAGCTTTTCCTCATTTCAAGTTTTGAATTATCTTTTGTAGATTGGCACATTTTGGAATCTCTAACACTTTGAAAAGCTTCTCAATGGTGTCTGAATGTAAACTCAGAACAACTTTCCACTGACATCTTTTAAATATTTTATCTTTTTGAAGAAAAGTGCTTGGCGCATTACCACACAAATTCAGGTTCTCAGACAACCATTGGGAAAATGAAGATCAAATGAATTACTGCTTTTTGAGAATCAAAACATGCTTTTTTGACAGGATATCCCTATTTTTTGAAGAAGTTTTGACATATCTTGAAGAGTATGTCACAACATGAAGATGATAACATCTTCCAATGAGATTGAATCCTTGAGAACTTCGGGATTTGAGTTACAATGACGAATCCATGAAGGGTGGGTATTCAAAGTATGGATTAGACACTTATTGAACACATATGATGGCTGGAAATGAACCAGAAAGCATATGTATTTGGATGAAAAGGACCAAAGTCAGAATTGGAAAGATGGATTGCATGTGGGCAATGATGGGCTTTCATGGGTATGGACAAGAATGCAAGTTGGGATGCATATGAATGCTTGCCAAAAATGATTTTGGTGTTTAAAAGTGTGACCTATTGTCAAAAGTGGTTTCTCTGGATGTCATTACACATAAAGTGAATTACATGTAAAATGAACATGCATTTAGGTTCGGAAGATGGAAATGCACATAATGGGAACAAAGGATGAGATTGTACGTAAATGTGAATGGAGGGTGAGATTACATGTAATCACATGTGGAGAATGAGATGTAGTGTATCATGACATGGAAAGTGGAATTACATGTAATTGCTCTTGAAGTGTAATTGCATATGAAAGGAATGGATGCAATGTGCCTTAACATGTAATGGGATATATGGAATGAAATGATGCACCGGCATGGAGAGGTGGAAGGTGGAGTGAAGTGAAACATGCTCAAGTTGTTGGGAAAGAACTTGCAATT
Source organism: Cupressus sempervirens (assembly GCA_028749045.1). Classification (NCBI taxonomy): domain Eukaryota; kingdom Viridiplantae; phylum Streptophyta; class Pinopsida; order Cupressales; family Cupressaceae; genus Cupressus; species Cupressus sempervirens. The sequence goes on along the minus strand of CM053787.1, from coordinate 951,481,819 downwards.
TCTTTTAAATGGAGAAAAACAAGAAAGCAAGCAAACAAACAACTAAAATAAACAAAAAACAAACACATGCCTTTGGTTTTAGACTCAAACATGTCAACAAGTAAGTTACTTCAAAATGCAAATTCGAATTTGGAATTTGGGAAAAAAACAAGAGTATGAAAATGAGAGTTTTTATCATTTTAAAAGGCAAAATGCACTTTTCATGGCATATATATGAACAAGTGTGCAATCTCAAGCTAAAATATGCATGAAAACAACAAGATAAGCATGAATTGATGAGCAAGTTTGAAAATGTCCACTTACTTGGAGATCAAAGAGCCAAAATAGCAAGAATCATAACTTTGAAGACCAATTCTCTTCCAAATCCGGATTCTCAAACAATAATTTGACTGCTTCCATACTTGCATTCATCAAATATTAATGAGAAATGAAAGGTCGAATTTGACATGAGGATGCCGAAAATATGGTCTCCAAAGGCAATATCATGCATTAAAACTAAAAACCCACCCCTATTGATCCAAATGTATGGGCTGGAAATGTCATATTTTTAGTGTTTTTAACAAAAACATGTTTTATAAATGCATATAAATTGATCATTTTTGGGTTGTGAATGCAAAATTGACTTTCCACAATGAATTTACATGGACCCAAATGCAAAAATGTGGCTCCAAAATGCAAAAAAATGAATTAAAACTCAAATTTTTGGGCGTTTTTAGCAAAAACGTGATTCATAGAGGGTATGAAATGAAGCGTTTTTGACTTGGATATGCAAAATCATGACCCCCAAATGCATATATATGCATTAAAACTAAAAAAAACTACCCTTGCAATGGATTTCAAGTCATTATATGGGCAGATCTAAGCTTTTTTGATAAAAAAATGTGTTATTGGAGGAAGAAAACATCAATTTTTTTGCCTTTGAATCTTCAATTTCGGGTTCTATGAGGGCATATGCATGTATTGCAAAGCAAATTGCACCTTTTGGGGAAGATTGCATGTTTCAAAATATGTATAAGAGTCTCCCCATTCAAATTGCACCTTTTGGATGAATATGCATGTATTAAAATTTTCTCACAAATGACCCTTAGTGCAAAATCACACCTTTTGGGGGCCACTGCATATTTTGAAAACACTCAAATATGCATGTCTCTCCTTTTGGAGTCATTGCATATTTTGAAACACATGTAATGGAGTCGATAAGCACAATCACACATTTTGGATGCATATGCATATTTTAAAATTTTCTGTCAAATGACCCTTAGTGCAAAATCGCGCCTTTTGGGGGTCGCTGCATATTTTGAAAACACCCAAATATGCATGTCTCACATTGTCAGAGTGTTGTGAGGTTTTCACACCATTGCCCCAAAATTTTGGGGACTCCCCTTTTTTTGATCGCTTCGGCAAATTTTTGGATCCAACAATTTTGATTTTTTCGAGAATTTTGAGCCTTGAACACTTTCGGGCCAATGGGAGAGGGTTAGATTTATTTTCATCCGGTTTCAACTTGATTTTCCAGAGCCACCAATTTCATCCTTAGGCCAAACAAATTTTAAAGAACAACTCTTGGCAGGATAAAATTGTGAATTTTGTACTTGTACATTTTCTTTTGAAAATTTGGATATAATTGTATAAATTTGGATAATTTTCAAAAAATGAAATTTATGTTAAATTTGTTCTTTTGGAAAATCTTAATTATTTTTTTGGTGAAGAAAATTAATTTTTGTGATAGTGAAGTCAAATTGCAAAATCAATTTTTAGGCTCTAGAGAAATAATTTTATTTGTGTTAAAATGCTAAAATTGCTTAAGCTAAATCGATTTGAATTAAAATTGCAAAAATTGGTTTTAAATGGATTAATTTGCCTTGAAAACTTTTAGTCTTTAATGAAATTAGTAATTTAATATTGAAAAATAGCTTTTGGCTAGCCAAAATCTAATTTTAATGACGTATTAATTACTAAATCTTCATTAAATGAAAATATTTAACACCTCTAAGGCATTATTTATTTTCTTTTTGCAATTTTGGTCCAAATGGCAATTTAAAAAGTTAATTTTCATCATGGCAAAATTAATTTTAGCTATGTATTTAATTGTGGGCCATAATTTTGCATTAATTATTTATTTTTCTTTCTCCCAAGGTCCAAGTCAGCCAGCTTGGAGGAAATTAGAAAATTGGGTATAAGAGAAGGTCTCTCTCTCATTTCTTCTTCACTTCTCACTTCTCCTTCTCAAGGCGTTGGTGATTTTGCAAGAGCAGATTTGCACTCTTCTTGCTTGGCGAATTTTGTGGAGGGCGAAATTTGTGGGAGCCAAAATTTGTGGGAGCCGAATTTTGTGGGGGCCAAAATTTGTGGAGGGCGAAATTTGTGGGAGCCGAATTTTGTGGGGGCCGAAATTTGTGGGAGCCGACATTTGTGGGAGATAAAATTCTGATTTTTGCAAGAGCTACAATTTTGGCCCTAGGTTGGGTAATTTTATTTGGAGGTGAATTGCATGATAAATTTATGATTTGCAAAGGATTTGAAGTTCTTAAAGTCAAGTCCTAATTCCGAAACGTTGCTGTAAGATTATTGGTTAAGGCAAATTTTCATCATCTAGAGTTGCAAGGGGTCCTTAAGCTGACATCCTTCTTTTGTTCTAGTCTTAGGATTGCTTCCCTTGGTTCTACTTGCCTTTTGGTCCACCACTCTACCATCCCGTAATAAGGTGACGAGCATGGAGGATGTTAGTGCAAGTAAGAATCCCAAGCGAACAAGACTAAGAAAGACAAAGAGGATATGATGACCAAAATGCCCTTCTTCTCGAAAATGAAGAGAATAACCGACACCAATATCAATACAGTGGACATGATACGGATGAAGAATGACAATCCCCCCTTGGCAAAGAGGATATCAATGAGATAGATTTTGGATCGAGGTTGGATGAGTTGGGAAAGGTTGCCATCAGGAAGAAGCATTTGGGCACCCTTTCCTATCCTAATGCTTTTATTGGATTTGCGAAAGAATATGAGAAGGATCACTAAAAGATACTTCAAGCAATGAGCAGCGTGGCGAAGTCAGCAGAACTCAGGGTGAAGCATACACCTTGTCCTCCTATGGAAGAAGTTAACAAAAGGCTAGCTAAGTTCATTGCCTTAGCTAAGAAAATAAAAGAAAAAGGAAGATTTATATTAGAAGATCATTTGATGTAAGCCTAAGTGGCAATTTTCCTTTCTTCTAGAATAAGACAAGTGTCTATTTCTAATTGGCCACCATTTTGGTGCCTTCTCATTGGTTGCCACTTTTTGCATTTTTTTCATTGGTCCATTGATGAGGTGGTAGCTTCTCATTGGCCGATGGGGTGGCACCCCTAATTAGGGTTTTGAGGATCCAATCTGGATAATTGATCTTATTTTTTTCTCCACTGTCCATTGTATTTTTGGCCTCTATATAAGGCCATTTGCTCTCATTTGTAAAGTTGTTGGAGAAATTGTTGCAAAGATAATACCAAAATTGCTCTCTTTTTCATTGTTGTGATTTGCATGTTGATTAAGAACATTGGGTATTATTGCATGTTTTCTACTTCCACTTACTTAGATTTCCTTTCAAGTTGTTGAAGCAAATTTCATTTCAAGTGGTTTAAGTGAGAGCAAAGTAGATGGATAGTGGTATGGTAGCATTGGTAAATGTTTGATAGGGATCAATACTAGACCACTAGCATCCTAGCGGCTGGTTGAGAAGCTTTGTGTGGTAAACTGATTTATTATTCCTTTTGAATCATTGCACCTATGGAAGTGAGGCCGTTGGTCAACTCTCATTAGGTTCGATCCTCGTCCATTTGCTAACCTTCCATTCATAGGAGTAGGAGTAGAATAGTGAGTAGCTGGGTAGTCGAAGCTTAGAGAGGGAAGTTAGAAGGAGTAGGTCAAGCATTAGAACACATCCATTCACCTTCCACCACCATCACTTTCCCATCAACATCATCATTGGCAGACACACCCTCCATCATCACTACCATCAACATTATCTGCTACTGCACATTTTACAAACCGAGACACCATCACCTTGATTCCACCAAAGTCCAAGTCATCCTTGAATGAATAGCATAAGGCTGCCTACATGATTATCAATAAATCACATCGATAAAACTGAGCGAGTATCCAACAGTGTAAGGAACATTGGATTTATACTCATGTCTCATGAGCAATAACTTTTCAAGAGAGGAGTTGCATGTTTGATATCCCATATCGAATATTCAAATCCTAATATGTTATGTAAGTGATACAAAACTCACATCAACACGGAGTCATTGCATATTTTAAAACACATGTAATGACGTGTTTTATGTGTTTAACAATTGTCTTTTCATTCATAATCGCACCTTTTGGATGTAATTGCATATTTTGATGAAAATGTGCTTGTAGACATGTTATGCGCAACATAAGTGATAAATTAAGTGTTGCTCAGTTTTCAACTATTGGTCAAAAAATTCATTTTTTGAGCCATGATCGCTAGACTGACTACTAAGTGAAATACTTCTGGTCGTGCATTTGGTTATGTTAAAGCACTTGTCATTTCAAGCTTATTAAATACATTTTATGACGAAAAGTAAAAATCACATGTGAACAAATGAATGCTATTATCTTTTTTGAAAATGTATTTTTATTCATAAAATGTTCTACACATTTCACACAAGCCGTGAAACTAACCAATAAAAATAAAGCAAGATCTGATCTACGAAAATAAATGCAAGTGCGGAAAGTAAATAACAGAAAAGTAAAATAGGTCATGGGTGCCAACCATTGCCTGGAATGACTGGCTGCATTGTTGGTTGCTTGCATCTTTGGTCCCGCTTTCCCACCTTCCATGCCCCCACTCCAAATCCTATAGATGTAAATAATAGAGTTAGATCTAAAAGATCTAAGCAATGACTGACAATCTCACCATCCTACCCTGCATATGCATCTACATCCATAATCCCAGGATCCTGATATATTTTCTAATAGTTTGTGTTATGAGCAAAAAATGATCAATGTCACATGGACGTAATATGTGACTCCCACAAGGGTTCAAACCCAACATATCATTGATCAGCAATTATCAGACAAAGAAAAATAATATCAAAGGGACATATCAATCGTTGATTTGAAACCTTTTATTATCTCAAATACGCAGAGCACACAGTGAATTATCTAGTTGTCTAAGGGACAAATTACTATTTAATTTGAAACCTTGCAAAGAGTAACTAGGAGCATTTTGAAGGTGGTCGTCAAGCAGAAAGTAAACAAGCTACAGTATGAGCAAAGAGAACACAAGAAAGAAAATATACAACAGCATATGTTCTCAGTAATAGAATGCTTCTACTTGCGATTTCCTGAAAGTTGCAGCAGTATGAAATATGCAAAAGGTCATCAAAGCAAAGTTTCAGCAGTTATGTGGTTTCATGAGCAGAATGAAGAAGTGGATTATATGGATGAAAGGACAGTGTCATAATAAACTTGCTAATTAAGGAATTATGCACATATTGTTATCAAATTGTAAAATCCCTCAACAGGCTATATCCTTAGCAAACATCAATTTGTTTTTTCTAATCAACGGTTTGATATTTTGTCAAACATTTGGTAGGCAAATTATTATCACTCAATAAATAATTCTTTAAATTCACAGCCAACTACTCACAATTTTAATTGATTAAGTCTTTATCAATTTGGACAAATGAACACCACTAAAGAATTCAAAAGTAATTCTATAATTGATGGCAATGCTATTAATATCCAATTTAAAAATTGACTTTTGAAAATTTACAAGAATGCAATAATGAATTTGGAAATTGACTTCTAATAGATGAAATATGAATTGCAGCTCTAAAAAAAATCCAATTTACTCGTAGGGTCAAAAATACATGCTCCTTGCTTATAATTGCAGGTACTCTAAAACCTGATTGCTGCCCCCCAATAATTGATTGCAGCCTTCCACAAAGTCTGAAATCCCTGCCAAGTTCAGGGGTGACAGCCACAGTACATTCCTCTTTAACCACGCCAAACAGTAGACAATTATGGCATTCCAAATCACAAATTCTCCAGCCACATTGAAATTCCTAAGTACAGTACATAACAATCTGGAAATACTATAATTTAATTAAGACAATTTTAAGAAATAATTCACAATACCTCATTTGTGAATTACCAGACACTTTTTAATTCACAAGACATATGTAGTCCATAAATAAGGAGTTCAATAATCAGATCCAGAATATGGTTATGAAAGCATATTTATTGAATAACATGTTCCAATTTTCAAGGAAAATGTGTGCATCAGAATATAGAAAATGCTGTGATATAAGTGAAATGTGTAGAATGCGCTAGATAGACAAGCCTGGAGTCAACACAATAAAATTCTAATGCAGTTAGCAAATATGGTGGTTAGAGAAAATCAAGTATCTATGGGAAGAAAAACCTCGTGTTGTTTACAAGTTGAGCAAAGCTAAAATGTTGAAGCAAGAGAGAGCCATGGATGCAACAAAGGACCCATACAAGAGTGCATGAAAGGAATGTGGTTATGGCGGAGGATGAAGCAGCTAAATTGGAGAAGGAAGATCTACTTCAAGAAACATTTTAGCGAAATCCTTATCATCTTTTACAAATTCCAGCTTGAAAGGAGTGAGACAATCACAGATTGAAAGGACAAGTATATGTTTCTTTTGTTTTAAAAAAACACGGGCCGTATAAATCCCCTTAATTTTGCAGGGAGAATGCCATAAAAGTAATAATGGACAGCAAAATGAAAACCTAGTTTGGGGTATGGAGGAAAAGTGAAGCTAGCACAAGTCCAGCATAACGTATTCATTTTAGTGCATAAAAAATACCCAAAATCAAGTGTGATACCAGAAGCTTCAATTATGAAAGGGGAAATATCAGCCAAACACTAAAGTTCCTGATTCATCTAAAAAATGTCAGACGAGTAACATATTCAACCAAAAAACTTCCCAAATATCAGAAATAGCAGTTTGCAATTCATGAAAATACAAATGAGTGACTGAATATTAAGGTGAAATTGTTAAAACATGTCTACAGGAGTAGATTCAAAGGTATTACCTTGAGATTATGTGTAACAGTAAGCTTCTATATAGCTTTCAAAAAACAACAGCCTTGTATCTTCTATTGAAAAATGAAGATGGAGTTGAATGTAAAAACGAGTGTAATTCCAATAGGCAAACAATAATAGAGTGGTCATGGCATCACTTTTTAGCTCCAGAATGCCCAGAAGTGGCAGATCAAATGTGAGACAAGTTAAAATTAGTAAAGATGCTTTTGATCGGTGGTCAAAATTAGGAAAACTTGCCTAAAAACAGCTTGAGGATCTCACCATACAAAAGTGCAACAGAAAATCCTTGTAATGGTGATACCTTCATGCATATGACAAATGCCAACGTTTTCTAAGAAATCGTGAGTGCTGAAGTAAGTGAGGAAAAGAATATGCTCTAGACGTCAAGGTAACACTAGATGTGAGCACGAATGCGCAAGAAAAGAAGCCATTCAGTGGTCACAACATCACACTTTACTTCCATAAACCCAAAAAGGCAATAAGAATGAATTTACAATGCAGAAATATCTTCATCAACAGCAGTTATACGCAAAATGAACAGGGTTGTCTTCAAAACATAGTGGCTTAAGCACCAGATATGCTCAAAATCACAAGAGTAACTCCAAGTCTACAAAAATCCCTCAAACCCTAGCAGTGGCAACAATGAAAATAAAAAGATCATGCTCTAGACATCAAACCTTCCAGATGTGCTCAGGAACAAGGAGAACAACTCTAGAAACAACTACAAATGGAGTAAAAATGTCCCCAAACCCTAGTCATTTTTTCTTCTTGGCTCATAAACTTTCCAAATTGCTCTCGATAAAATGAGTGAGAAATACCTAGATGAAGATGCATATGTTTGTCTTTCACAACTAAAGTGTATTAATTTTGGAGTCCAAGAATTATCATGAGGTTTGTTTATTTTATTTTTCAAGTATACTGTGGGGTGGGGAGTATTTAGAAATATTTGGAGATAAGAGCTAAGTGTTATTTAGACACTTTTCATTTTGCATTGAATCTATATTGTAAAATTAAATATTAAATGATGATTATAAATCATTATAATATTTTTTTTATTCGAAGTGCAAGTGAGAGGGAAGTTTAAATTTGCTCTTGTGATTGTTGGGTGGATATTTTGCAATCGACAGTTTTAAGTAAAAATCCAGTCACAAAATAGGATGACCAGTCATAGCGTGTGAGATAGATTCTCTCCTACCTTAAAGGGAAGGCTCCCCTTTCTCACCATTCCTTGGATCAACTCAAGGTAAGCAAGAAGTCGAAAGATTTTATAAAATGAGTGTTACTAATATGCTTTCTTCTTAACTTTCAAGAAAGAATCTACTTACTCGTGGAGCAAGTAATGAGTAGGGTGAATCTCTAACTACACTTCTATCAAGAGCTGGAAACAGTGATACTGATAAACCTTCACTAACTGAAAGACTAGCTGAAAATGTACTAATTTGGCTCTGAGTCCAATCGTACTTCTATATGGAGAAACTTTACAATTAGGGCACAAAGACTCCTAAAAGTAAGAATAAATTAAATATTTTGTGAATTAAGAATGAAAATATAAGCTACAGACAAAGCTTCTAGCTATATATTCTCACAATCGCTCCTGGTCAAAGCTCTGGCTTCAACTGCTTCTTAACTCTTTTCTATTTAATTCACAAGATACAATTACCAATAACACAAGATAACTTAGATGAATTATAGACAAAGCTTGCAACTCACACAAATAACAATCTCACTTAATCAAAGTTAAGTTTCAAATGCTCCTTTGTATTCACTTTCTCTCAAAATAGTGCTTACACAAACAAAGTTTTGCTGGCACAATTTCTCCTGAGCTCTATTGCATAAAGATAATGATGATTTTACAATGAGTAGGCACTCCTTTATATAGGCACAAGAGTTGAGAAAAAGGTGGAGGAAAAGGTGAGAGTAACTCAACCAACTTTGACCTAGTCTAACTACAGAAGAAAATAAAGGTTAAATGCAACTCGCATTACATCCTTTTACATACAAGTAACTCGCATTACATGTAATTACACTTTTTCATGTAATGCATCCTTTACAACTATTAACATAAAATAAAAACAAAACAACAATCTTAGAGATTGTTTCTCAGTGCCTTGAATTTGACAATAATGTCACACACTGTTGGAAGATCAACAATTTCCATAGTCTTTGATATGGCTTCTACTCTCACTGCATTTTCATATGCTGATTGCACAATTTTGGAATTTTCTACTGTAGTATCTAACAAGTGTTTTGTCAAGGATTTATACAAAACAAACTTGTTCATCGTGTGTAAACCAAAATCTTTAGAATCTACATCGGCATTGATCCTGATTGTATATTTTGAATTTACTCTTTTTGCTGCAATAAGATTACCAAAGTCATCAGTAACACGGCATCCCATTTATACAAAACAATAATGTCACGCACTGTTGGAAGATCAACAATTTTCATAGTCTTTGATATGGCTTCTACTCTCACTGCATTTTCATATGCTGATTGCACAATTTTGGAATTTGCTGCTATACTATCTAACAAGTGTTTTGTCAAGGATTTATACAAAACAAACTTGTTCATTGTGTGTAAACCAAAATCTTCAGAATCTACATCGTCATTGATCCTGATTGTATATTCTAAATTTACTCTTTTTGCTGCAATAAGATTCCCAAAGTCATCAGTAACATGGCATCCCGTTTTTTCTAAATCACAAGTAACACTTGTTTCAATTGCTTGACAATCTCTAAAGGTCACCTACAACTTTGTGATCAGCGTTCTCAATGTCTCCTCCTTGTAACCAATGAGTCCTTGAAATTTGAAAAATATTTCACATGATGGAAGAATGTCACATGAGACCATAGCATTCAGATCAAATTTTATCATTTCATCCCAATCATCAAAGATTTCCTTCAGGTTATTTGCTTCTTGAGTCAAAGAAGAGATTAAGTTTTGCTCCATTTCATTCATCTCTTTGACATGCCTAAGAACTGCAAATGTCTCTGTAATAGCTCAAACTCCTTCAGAAATGACTTCCTGTATTCAAGATTTGGCAACTTCAATCAACTTTCTCTCCTTAGACGTTTGAGAGATAACAACAACACTCTGAGAAGATTGTTTTTGGATAACCTCATTTAGATGAGAGACCTCTTGTTTCAATTGATTTTTCTTTTCTCAAAGTTCATGATTTTTTCTTTGATACATTAGCCAATGCATCTTGCAAACAACTCAATCGTGATTGCTTTCCAATTTCAACTTTTGTAAACTTGTAGTCAGAACAAGTAAGTTCCTCAACAAGTTTATCCACTAGGGGCTTAGCAACCAAAATAAATTTGGTTTTATCAAAATCAACCAAAACTTTGGAAACAATCTTGTCTTTCAAATATTTGGATTTGGTCTTCTTAATAGGAAAATTGTCCGAAAGAACAACCACTTTTCTCCTCTTTGTTGTTTATTTTGCTCAACCATGTAGGTAGGCTGAAACCTTCATCCACAGAAGTAGTTACAGTGGAGACTATTGGCATTGATCCTGATTGTATTTCCATTGTAATAGAGCAGGATTCAGTTTGCACAGTTAAGGCATAGGAAGATGCTGAGAAGACTCTGTCATGAAAAGCTCAAATCCTGTCAAAGATGTATCAAGTTGGGAAACTTGACCATTGATAAGAGTTGGAAAATCGTCAAACACATTTGCTAAATGATTGTATTGTTCATGTGCAAGAATGCAAGGAGAAGCAGAGGAAATAGGAAGAGCCGTGGTATTAACTTCTGAGATTGGAATGGAAGGAGTGAAAATAGTAGAGAATGAATCTACATCATCATCAACCTCATGCAGGAAAGACTTCATTTATAGAAGATGTATAAGCTTATGCAGGCTTTGGAGGAGATATGATCATGATTTCCCTTTCATCTGAATCTCCTTTATCAGATTCTATTTCCAATTCCTCCTCTGATTCTTCCACTGATTCTTGAAGTGGTTTAGGAACTTGAAATGATTTAGCTCCTTTTCCACCTTAGCTCTTTTTCCACCCTTCAATTTGAATTTGAGGGAACCATTAGCATTAGAAGATGAGGCACCATCTTTCCCTGTGATTTTCAATTGTGACTTTCTGCTAGGAGGACCAAAACTTCCACAATCCAAGCCCATCTTAGGATTTACTCTTTTAAGGCTTTTACTTTTCAACCATTTGTTGGTGTTTACCAAGATGGATTGAAATCTATCCATGACAGACGTACCTTCCTTTTGTTGCCATTGAATAGGAAAAGGGTACTTATCAAAACCGGCTTGATAAAACTTCAGATCAAGGATATTGCCATCATCTTCAACTTGGAAATCTGAAAGAATTTTAAACATGTTAAAATCAATTATCTACTGCAGGGTTAATCTGCAGTAGTCCATTTTTATGATATCAAGTTTTGTCCTCATATCTATCCAGATGTCTTCAGTGCAATGAACATGAGTGTAGGCTCTTTTCATTTGAGAATTCATCTATCGGTAGTCAAAATCAAATCTGGCCTTGAACTTCTTCAAGGTAATCAACTGCAACTCTGCTTCTATATTCTTTGCTTTAGGCATAGAAATGATTGAATAATTGCCAATGAGCAAAGGCTTAGCTGAGGTAATGTTAAAACCAAGCATATGCAAAGCATGCTGATCACTCTGCACATCCATGAGCTGTCTAGCTAGCTCCATCAGAATAATTTGATCTGTAGCATACCTAGGTAAGGTATATGGCTCACCTTTGGAATATCCAACTCTCAAGTATGTGAAAGTGGGAAAATAAAGAAAAATACAGCCATATTGGTTCACCTTCTCCCATGCTGCATCAGATACTTTTTTGACAGATAACTGGTTATTGAACAAGTACCGAAAATTCCCAAAGAAGGCCTCTTGGACTCTTCTATAATGGAATTTACTATTTGCTAAAGTGATTTGGTCATAGTAATCCCAAATATGAACCTGAAAATGATCTCCCTTGGTAGAAAGGCTAGAGAAAGATCCCATGGCAGCAACAATGTAAACAAGATAAGAATTCATATAGAAGGGCACTGATGTACCCACATTGCATATTTGTTGGCAAAGTGCAGTACTGATGAGTTCTCCCCAAAAGATGTGTTCTATATTCTCCATAATCTGAAACATAAACTCATACATCCATGGCTCAAAATCGGTAGAATCTTTAAGGTCACAAATCCTGTTGAGAAGGATGATGAGATCCTTATACTCTTGTTTGAAATTGGACTGATGAACTGTCTTTGACCATCTAGAGAAGTTGCTTCTCTTATTGTCTAACTAGTAAAGGTTGACATACTTCTGATAATCGCCCTTTTGCTCATTCTAGCATGCCAATGATGATACTTTGGTCAAATCAACACATTCTGCTTTATGGGGAACTTTGAAGATTTGTTCTATGACCTCAAGATCAAGGCTAATGATAACCTTGCCGTCAACATCTTTGATAGTCTTCGTCTTAGGAGTAAAATGTCGTGCACATCTAAGAATGAAATCAAGTTTTATAGCCGCTATGGGAAACGTAGACACCAAGTGAATGTTGCTTCTCTTAATACGCTTCATTTCATGACTAGTCGGAGCTTCAACTCTTTGTAGAAAATCGGCCACATCCACATGACCAATCTTTATGTCCATCACGTTATCCAGAATATATATGACTGATGAAGGGGTTGTATGTGCCAATTTTTTATCATATTGATATTTTATTTTGCCTTTGGATTTGGATGGCGAGGACATGTCTTGTGTTTGCACTGCAACACAAGGAAATCTTGTTAAATGATGCCAAAGCGTGCCCTATTCATGCTCCATAATCCAACATTTTTGGATACTCATGCTTGTGGGATGTTTTTTGGAAAAAACATTTTTCTTCATGATGCAAGATCAAATCGTTTTGATCATTAAACACCAAAATATGAACCACAATGCAATGTAACCTCCAAAATATGCCAAATCGATTTACTTGGGAGGAAAAAGATGCATTAAAAATGTATTTATTTGCTGATTTCTCCAAAAACGTGCCCTAGAATGAAGCTTTCAAAAACATTTTTGAGCTTGATAAATCCATTTTAAAAGCAAAATAAATCATTGCCAACCAAAAATGCCTCAAATAGAAGAAATCTCATGCAAATCCATTGAGAAAATCTCAAGTTATGATAAAAATAGGGTTCTTGGAGGGCAAGAACATGTTTTTCAAAAACGGACCTTTGGAGTGTCAATGCATATGTTAAAACATGTCTTTTGATCTAAATCGGACCTTTTTGGGTCACATATTTTAAAACGTGCATCTCAAAATCGTACTTTTTGGGTGCTCTTACATATTCTAAAACATGCTCATAGGCAAACACAGACCTTTTGGGGGAGAAAACATGTTTTAAAATGCAATTCACTTTTTAGATGTCTAAGCATGAAAACTTCACTTTTGATGCAATAGCATTAAAAAGGTTCACTTATGATGGACTTTTGATATAATGACATCAAAAAGGTCCACCAAAGTAAACTTTATATGCAGTGACATGTAAAATGTCCACTTTTGATGGATTTTACATGTTTTTGCATATAAAATGTCCACTTATATAGACTTTAAGTCATTTAATTCACTCAAAATTATAAAAATGTTATAAAATGGGCCATAAACAATATTTACTTATCATATTTGGAAATATAACATATAAACATCATTTAAAAAGTAACATTTAAATAAACATTTGATTTTTTAAAACAAAAAATTAAACTGAAACTATATAGTTATATAGTTACTTTAAGTGAAAAATTAAAAAGTAACTCTACTTAAAATTATAACATAAAGTGCACTATAGTCACTTTAAGTTAAAAATTTAAATTTAAAGTTAAAGTAACTTAAAAACATAACAAAAAGTGAATATAAGTTATATTTATCAAAAAGTGAAAGTCATATTGAAAATATAACATCATATTTTTAATTCGTGCTATTGCACCCAAAAAGTCCCCTTTTGAAGCACTAGAATGGACATGTCTTTTGACTAACAACTCCGATTGACCTCTGGGTTAGACCGAATTGAAGGGGAAACCAAAAGGCATGACATGAGCAAAATCAAAGGACTAAAAACAAACAAATACAAACTCAAAAGCAAAGAACGGATAATGAAGACTTTAAAAATCAAACAAAGGTTCGACAGAAAACAAAACGAAAAAGACTTGACGAAGGCCTTCAGTAAAATGATTTGATATACGGATTGAAATGGATGGATCAATCAGCATTAAACAATTGAATATCAAATTCAAGCTTAGAGAAACGTGAAACTAACTTGAAAAAGTTTCGTGCTATTACTAACATTTTGTGGTGACAAAGTACAAGACAAAAGTGATGAATGAGTCAAATGTGACATGTGTTCTAATACTTAGTCTTATGGGTGATGGAGATATTTGAAGACTTAGTGTTATCAATTAAAAGTCATGAGGAGTATTTATAGGAGGCAGTTCAAGGTCAGATTTGACTTTGCCTAGGCTGTTTAGTTGTCTTTATGATTAGTTGGAGAGTTTTGTGGGCAGTTTTGAGTGAGTCACAGGTGTTATTATGACTTAGTGGTGGGTTATGAGTCAGTTGGTCATTATTTTGATAAGTATTGACTCCTATTTTGGAGACTTTTTTCATGGGTTCAACCCCAAGAGGTTTGTACTTAGTCTATTGAGTCTCCTTTTGAGTTTTTCAGTTCTGATTATGCAGAGAAGAGACTGTGACATATCCTTGTGTAATGCCTGCCCCTAAGTCGCATTTCTATCATCATTGCCAAACTCTTTTAGGCCAATTTATGTTTGATGATTAGTATTATTATTTTAGAGATTATCAGATGTTGTTTTACACTCAGTTTATTATATGATGAGATTACTTGGTACTCTATATATTTCATGCATGTATGATGATTATTCAACGTTTTCAGTTATCGATGATGATTAGTTAGATGGTTTATTATCACACGTGCTTTCTTATGGATACTTACCCCATACTGCATGTGTATGGTGTGCGTGTTTGTTTTATTTATGTATGGTGTTTCTGATGTGGTTAAGGAAGGGAGTCGTAGTCACCTGCTAGTCGCGATCTACACGATGCACCACTTCCTGCCATTGTCTGTTTAGCTTAGAATATTGTGTTTGTACATGCGTGAATTTTATGCAAGTTGCAGGTACCGGGTATCGACTTTTCTAAATTGCCAGGATGAGCGTACCCTATCGCATTGTCTCAATGGTAAGAGAGGGGAGATAAACTCTTAAGTCCAAATCCTAAACCCTTTAGCCAATTGTCCTAATTGATAATTAGGACAAGTATCTGAGTTAAGTACCCTCCAAATGCATCAAATGATGTAATTTCGTGATTATAACCCTTTTTGTTTGATTTGGTATGTAATTTTCTATGTTGGATTTTCGTATGTTGCTTTATGAGTCCTTGGTGTATTTTCTATTAATTAAGTCTAATTAAAAAGATTAATTAATGATTTAATTTAATAGAGAATTATTATGATATCTTTATATTTAATTAATTGAGAAATTAATTAAATAAAAGAATTAAATTTGGAGATTAAAGTTCAAGGATAAATTTAGAACAGGATAATATTTATTTAATTTAATAATAATATATTTGGAGTTCATTTTTAAATAAATGCTAAATATTATTTTTATTTAAATTAATTAAATATGTTATCAATTAAGTTCTAAAATAAATTAAAAGTTGAAAGATATTAAATTATTAAGAATTCTAGATTGCATGATCTAAACATGAGTTTAAATATGAGAATTAAATTAAAAGATTAAATTATAGAAATTAATAATGTTATTTTAATTTCTTAAAAGTGCACATAAGATTAAAGTAATAAATTAATTTAAAATAGCAGTCAAGTGGAATATTAAATAAAGTTATTTAATAATTCAACTTAATGTGCATGAAAGTTGAATGCAAAATAAAAGAAAAGATAATAAAGGTTAATTTGGAGTTAACTGAGTTGTGCAAAGAGTCTTCTCGGGTAAACGCACAATTAGTGCCCCGATTTGAGGAGAAATTGCTTATCACAACTTTGGCGGTTCATTTTTGAGGGAGACGAATTTGGACGGGAATTTTGGGGAGACAACTTTTGGAAGCGAATTTCAGAAGGCTGATATCAAGAAAGTTTTCCAGAGGAAGGTTATTGAGAGGAGCGAATTCTCTTACAGTTCCTGGAGATTGCATAATAGCATCAGGATCAGGTAGGGTCTTGTGTTTTCTTGATTATCCATTAAATACGCAATTATCCTTTCCTGTCTTCTTCGTGTCTGGGGTTTGTAAATCCGAATTCTCTGTGATGAAAGTTTTAACTTTTCAATATTGTGAGTTTATTAATTGCTCTTCAATAATTTCTATATTCATGGAGATTGGAAGAGTTATTAGAACCCTTGTTTTCTAGATTAAGAAATTAAGATTTAATTTGGTAAGGGTTTTGATTTGAAATTGAAAATTCTAGAAAATAAAATAAAATAAAATAAATAAATAAATAAATATATATATATATATTTCCTTTGGAAGAAATTGTTTTAATAAAATTAAACAAAACTAATTTTAAAATAAAACTTAATTTATTTTATATATATTAAAATAGAGTTAAAAAATAATAATTTAAAAAAATATATATAATGTATTTGGAGTGGGGCGGGGCCACCACTTCCCACGCCCCACACACCCACGCTGCCGGCAGGTGGTACTGCTGCGCAGTAGTAACACCTGCGGCCGCAGGAAATGGTAGGCCGGCGGGCCTTTAAACACGCTGATTTTTTAAAAAAAAGAAAAAAATAATAAATTTCGACTTACTTTTTATAAATCGATTTTTTAAAAAAATGTTTTAAATAAAAATTGTTTTAATTAATATTATTATTATTTAATTTTTAAATTTATTAAATTTTAAATTATATTGAAATTTTATTATTATTTATTAATAATTTTATAAATAAATAAATTATTAATAAATATAATATGATTCTTTATGTATCACTAATTAATCTTATTTAAAGTTTGACTTAATTAAGATTAATTAAATCAAAAATTTGTTTAAACAAGTTTAATATTATACCACTGATTTTAATGGAAGCGTAGATTATTATAATCAACAAGGATTATTAATAATTTAATTATTACCCTTAGATTGTTTTAGGACTTTGACTTGAAATCAATTAAGGGTAATTAGGTGTTTCATTTGGAGTTAGGAACGGGATAATTTGTAAAGGTGAACTATGGATTCTATCTGTTTAAAACAAACGTTCAACTGGAAATGGAAACCTCACATTAACTCAATAATATACTTTCAAATCCAATCTCCGAGACTTTGATGTTGTCCTTGTGCTTTGAGTGTTTTGGGGTTGACCTAGTATTGACCAGTTTAGGTTGTTACCAGAGGCTCGGGATTGTGAATGTGATGTCATGATGATTTGGTTTCGATCTTTCTTAACCTGACCATGGTAATGTGATGAAGTGCTCTATGACATGATTGTGTTTACTATTTGTTATTGCTTTCCAGTTTCCTTGTGTGAAGTTGAGATGTATGTATTTGAGATACCTGACTTAACCATTTTCGAGTCTCGATCAGTTATATTGATAACCATTTTTGAGTCTCGATCAGTTATACTTGGATTCCTTTTCGGTCGCTTGAGAGGACTGAAGTATTTGTTATGTTCTTGATGATGTCATGTTTTGACTTGACCATTTTGGAGTCTTCGATCAGTATTGTAATTTACTATTGGAATACTTTCTGGTTGCTCATTGGAGAACCATTGGATTTTGTGACTTATCATTGATGCCTTCAGTTGCTGATAGAGAACTGTCGTGATCATATGATTACTATTTGATATTATCTGTTGCTCATGAAGAACTGATGTAATTTTGTGGCTTATCTTTTATGATATTTTTCAGTTGCTTGTATAGGACTGAGGTGGTTTTATTATGATTCTTTGATTTATGATTTCATGAGCCTAGGGTAGGTTATCTATGTGTAGTGTCGGGAAGTGGCTTGCAATGGGGATCAGGGCCCTAAGAGGCTGCCTGGAGTAACCCATTGTAAGTTGTTTTAATAAGTGAAAACATTTACACTAAATAAGGGAAAATGAACCTAATAAGATAATTGTATGTTCTCTCCCATGCCTTGAGTGCTAGTACAGACTAGGATGGGGTAGAGAGAACGCTTGGTTACGACCTTGCATTCCATAGTATGCCTCGTCAGTACGAGAGGATACTAGTGGTCGCAGGGATCAGTAGGGACCCGAGATTCCTAAGGGATTGCTCAGGTAACTTCTACGTGACTTTTGCAATGACACTTTTCTGCTTGAATATTAGGTTTCCTACGTGTCTTGTGGTACCTCTGGGATTTAGATGTCGATCTTTTTAGGAACCCTTGAGTTAGCATACTTATAGGATTTCCTGGACTTAGAGAGTATTTATGATTATAGGTTTTGTTATCCTATTTGGGACTTGTGACTATCTCCTCAGCACGGTGGGAGTGGACCATTTAGGTTCCACGCGGTCGGGTGGTAGTGCTTTTTACTCTTACCATTGAGATCCGTTCCGTGGTCACCGTGGCTGGAGTTTTTGTGATTGGCATTTACCTTCACTATGTTCTTGGATTATTATGATGGATGGTTAGATTTTATGTTAGATGTTTTATCATTATGGATGTATGGGCGCATCAAGTATGGTGAATAGTTTTGTATATATTTTTACTATACTTTGTATCATGGATTTGAGGATGTTGTATCTTTATCTTTACATATGTATATTCTTTTAAGCCTTTCATACCCTGTGACTTGTACAGTGGATGATTGAGCATTTCGAATTAATTGCCAAGAGGCATTCAGAACAAATGTATATTATGGACATGGGACTTTCTGATTATTCTTTCATATGTATGTGATAGTTGTTAGACTTAGAATTAATTAAATTTAAACGTGACTCAACGTCTTGGGATCTTTAAGAAATGTAACTTACAATGTATGTTGTCAATGATTACATGTTATTGCTTCCACTACTATGTGTTTGATGTGTATGTTATACTTTCTTACTTAAAAAAAAAAAAAAATTGTTTAGCAAACTTAGTGAAACTTTAGGTTAATTCTTTTGGATCCCTTGGCGGGGCGTTACACCTTGTGTCCTTGTTATTTTTTGCATCTTTTAGTAACTTAGTTTTTTGGATACTAAATATCATAACTGGATCATTTTAGTAAGAGTTTACAAGTCCTTTTCTTTTTTGCAATTTTGTGTAAACATGTGATAGATAAAAGCAATTAGTGAGTTTTAGGATTCCTTTTGTTCTGTCTCACCTCTTATGAAATTACAAAAGTGTTAGTCTGTTTGCAAGTTGCATTGTGTGTCTATCGAACTTGTTAAGATTGTTAGTGAATATCATCTTTTCCTTCACATTCTGTCATTTTAGGACTTCGGTGTGAAATATTTTTGCAAGCTTTATAGAATTGAAGTGTCTAAACATCAAAATAAGGTCTTCAGATAAGTGAAGTCAGTTATACGGTTTTTGTGTCAATATCTTTGGTGAATCACCTATCAAGTTTTTGTCAGTTTTCTACAACATCTTTTTCCTTTTCCTTTCTAAGTCCTAAGGAGCAAGTTCGATAATTATCCAATAGGAACCAGCCTAGAATTCGGAGGTCTCATATTCATAATGGCATATCTGACATGTAGAATTTGAGACCCATGTTATGCTAGGTTACTAAAGCTTAAAAGTGATAGTAGGATGTAGATTTGGTGCATAACATTAAGCACATGTCAATTAAATTTTTGAAGAAATATTACTGAAATGGGTCATAAATATTATTTACACTATATAGTTAATTTTAATGTGCAAATATCATTTCAAAAGTAATATTTATTAAGATGTTTTGAATCAATATAGTCAGGTGAAAAATTTAAAAACAACTCTACTTAAAAGTATAACTTAAAGTGCTCTATAGTTACTTTAAGTGGAAAATTGAAATAATAAAGTAACTTAAAAACATAACATAAAATGAATTTATGTTATAATTTTTCAAAAAGTGAATGTCAACTTCAAAATATAACATGATATTTTAATTCGTGCAATTGCACCTAAAAGGTCCACTTTTTGAGCACTAAAATGGTCATATCTTTTAATTGCCAACTTCGATTAAGTCCTAAGATCAAATCGAAGGGAAACCAAAAGCAATAACTTGAGTAAAACCAAAGGACCAAAATCCAACAAACACACTAAAAAATGGGAAAAAGGACGTTGAAGGCTTAAAAATCAAACATAGGCTTGACAAACAGAAAAAGTAAAAGGACTTGTCGAAAGCCTTCACTAAAATGATTCATTATCAATTGGGGTTGATCGATTGTACTAACCAATTAAATAATGAACTAAACTCAGAGAAATGCAAAGCTAAGTTGAAAAGTTTTGTACTATTACCTACATTTTGTGGTCACAAAATGTAGGACAACAGACGGTACAATCCTCATTTTTCTTCTCAGAGATGTGTTTAATCCATCGATGAACCATCTCTTCTTGAATTCATCTGCCAATTCGGTTTCCATCTTCTTGAGCAATTCCTTAAACCTTCTATTGTATGCTCGGATAGTTCCTTCTTTCCTTGCTTAGCACTGTAAATTCTGTGACGATCTCCTTGTTATCCCAAAGCAATTTAAATTTTGTTTGGAATTCTTTCCTGAGATCGTCCCATGAACCTATTTTTCGTTTGTTCGTGTCCGAATACTAGTCAATA
Source organism: Cupressus sempervirens (assembly GCA_028749045.1). Classification (NCBI taxonomy): domain Eukaryota; kingdom Viridiplantae; phylum Streptophyta; class Pinopsida; order Cupressales; family Cupressaceae; genus Cupressus; species Cupressus sempervirens. The sequence continues at coordinate 951,461,004 of CM053787.1, read as the reverse complement.
GCAACACCTCCTAGGGTTGCAAGAAATTGTTGAACCCATTCAACTTTATCGGTAACACTATTTGCCACTCAGATAGTTTCACACATACAACAATGTATCACAAGATCTTCCTTCTCGTCACGTGTAAACTTGGGTAGTTTCTATTTCGGCCCTGCCATAACTGGTGGCTGCTGTGTCTGTAACGATTGTTCTTGTTGTGCGTGAACTTGTGCCTGTGTGCGCTCTAGTATGATAACTTCTAAGAACAGGTGTGGTCTACTATCAAACTGTACTAGCTCAAACAGTGTATCTGGGACAAAGTAATCATTGTGCGCTTGTGCTCCTTCTGCACCTTGAGCCACACTGGTTCCCTCTTTACTTTTGTATGGGTTCTCCACTCGTGGCATATGTAAGTTTAGAAACTCCTCCCTCGTCTCCTCTACCAAATTCAACCTTTTTTGCGTCTCTTCAAGTCAGTCCTTGGTAGTTCTCGATGGCAAATGGTTAGGTGAACCCTGTTCTCTGTTCAGTGCACTGAAGTCACCCTCCGTGACCCCACCATCATACCCACCAATGAGTTGCTAGAGCCTTTTTTGTCACTCGACTTGTTGTGCGAGGATCAAAGCTTGTTGTGTAGAGTGAATATCATTATTATTTTGTTCATTTCTATTTTTATTAGTACTCAACTGATTTGTCATTAATCCTCAAAAAACATTATTGTTAACAAGAACACTTTTATTTATGTAAGTCTCTGTACATCATTATGTTCATTTATGCAACCGTTATAGAGGTTAGTGCACTCACACTCTACTCACATGCCCATGGCCTAGGGCTCATGGGTGGGACCTTCGGCTATTTTCATCACTCTTTTTTTTCTCGATGGTTGCGTTCTTGGAAGTTCTGAAGGGTTTGCTGCCTTCGCTACTCCCGCTCGATCACCTTGCATTGCTGTCTTTATACTAGAAAGGCTTGTACAAATAGTCTGGGAAATTGATGCAATAGTTGACTGGCGGTGGGGCTCACGTTCAGTGAGTCCTAGACATTGTCCTCCAGAACCTTTTCACATACGGCTTCTCTACATATGAAGGTTTCAATATTTAAGTGGAACAAAATGTGGAAGTTCTCCGTCATTTTGTGCTCCCCTTTGAACAACTCAGGTATTCTGTATTCGTTAACTCTCACATTCTCCTCTAGAGATATTCCCATTTACTCTATTTGTGGTATGCCATTGGTCGCGTTGCTTTCCTCAAATTTGAAATGACAACAATGCCAAATGTTTACCCTCGTGGGGTAATAGAAACTAATTACGTACAAGAAGTAAAGTGCTCAACATGGAATGTAAAGAGAAATAATAATATTATATTTCATTCATTGATCACCTTACACAAATATGCTTCCTACCAACATGTCTCAATTAAAGGAAATGATACATACATATAGTATCCGAGGGGTCTAATTACGTACAAGAAGTAAAGTGCTCAACATGGAATGTAAAGAGAAATAATAATATTATATTTCATTCATTGATCACCTTACACAAATATACTTCCTACCAACATGTCTCAATTAAAGGAAATGATACATACATATAGTATCCGAGGGGTCACGAGGTGAACCATTGCAACCGTTCAACTCCCTCGGATGTGCCAACAGTCTAACTACTCCATAACCTGACAACAATAACTTAGAGGCTTTCATAAACAAATTTCAACGCATTTCAATGATGGTTTATGACATTTTAGAGAGGAGACATGTAATATAGGGATAATTTTAAGAAACCCCCTCCTAAGAAACTTTTTAAAATCGTGGCGAATCCAACATAACTTCTGTGGAAATAAATTAATTTCTATTGGCAATTTTTTATTCAATGTAGGAAAAACTTTAATTTTAGGGGCGATTTTATTTCGGCCATAGTAAAATCCGTAAAATTGAGACATGGAAAAAGTATATGATGTATGAGGCGAGTTTGTCCCTTGTGCTGGAAAAGCATCTAATTTATGAGGTGACTGTTCCCATTGTATAGAAGAAGTATTATATGAGGCGATTTTCCCTGTTTGATGGAAAAAATATATATTGTATGAGGCGATTTGTTCCCTTCTAATGGAAAACATATATAATGCATTGGTGAATCTGTATCAGGATATCACAGTGGATGATGTTGTTGATTAGCACAATGTGCACCTAACATTCGTTTACCATCTGATAATTATATATCAACAATTGAATTTTTATTTCAGGTTGAATGTCTTGAACGAAACCTCAATCTTCTTCAAGTCACTGGAATGGTGACACGTCTCCTTCCACCTAGTTTCACTTGTAGTGGACATTAAATAGATGTCTTGTCATTGCTAGTGATATTCTCTCTTCCATTGGCTCCACACGCATCACTTTTTTCGGTACAATCCTATATTTATGGGGAAGATTTCCAAATATTTAATCATTTAAAGAAATTGAACTGGAAGGACAAAGGGTTAGGGTTAAGAAATTTCCAGGCATCCGAGCTTATTTATAGGCAATCAAGCTTCTTTCTTCGTCATTACTCATTTCATCTTTGGTAGTCACTAGTCTGGTAGTTGTCGATAAATTCTGGTCTTGTTTAGTTCATTGCTCTAGAGGTAATTTATTTGCAGCTAATTAGTCTAGTTTAGTTCATTTATCTATAGTTAATTGTTTTCTCTTGTTTACATAAATTGAGGATCAAGATGGACACTCCAATTCGTCTGATATGCAAATTGGAGGAGGCCCAGAAGGCCTTTTTAGGCCCCTTCCCATTAAAACCTCGAGTCAATTTGCAATGAGGTTTGAGCCTTTCATCTTTCATGCTGTGAAAATGGTGTTGGGCTGCAAATTTCAGGAGAACGAGAATAGGTATTGTGCCAAAATGGACACTATGTCCCATTTTCTGGCCTCTCTCCTCGATCTCGGAGGAGAAAAGGTCAACACTATGATGCTGCTGAGGAAGACCTTTGAAGGCTTCATGGGCAATGATGTTGAGGTTGCCATTTTTGCAGAATTAGGGGTGGGGATCCCTTGGCCAAGTGAAATCCTCAAACTTCTACAACCTGGCCAGAATGTGGCCATCCAACCATTTTTGTTAGGAACTGGGCACGATGTCACTCACCCGCAGTTGAAGAGTTGCAGACCTAATGAAGCATTATGGCTGGTAAATGCCCCTATAGATTGCAAATTCATTAACAACAAAATCTACGCAACTAAAGGTCAGAAAATTATATCCTCAATTTGTTGTTACTGTTTTGAACAGCAAACACTGATTGTATGTTGATTTTTGTTTGCATCTGTTTATCAGTTTTCTGAATGTTATCTGAATGCATTGGAAATTGATTCAACATATTTTGCAGTGAGGATGTTTACCAAAACTAAGGCCAAACTCTAAATCAATATCTCCGCATACAAGAAACTTACTATACAAAGCAAGTCGCCTGTTATCCTGTGTAACAAATTTGGACAGAAATAATAATGAGGAGAACCTTAGTTGCCAGTGCAGAGTCTTATATGAGATGTGGAGGCATCATTCTCTGTACTAAATTCAAATAATTATTGAGTTCTATATCCCCTTGTTTTGGCTATCCAGCTCAAAGATGCCTAGTCCTTTTCCATAGGGGAAATATCCTTTTCAGATGTAGGACTTTATAGGCCACCAAGGAAATGATACAATCTCTATAGCAATTCATGTTAGTCACAAACACAAGACACCAATTTTATTCGAAGATTAATATATTTAAAACAGGCATTTAAAAACCATTTCTGATATTAGTATCTCAAGTTTTCACAAGGAAGCAGTTGAAAAGTGCCGTGTATCATTTCAATTGTCTTTTAAATCAAAAGCTTTATAACATTCTGTTGATAAGTGTGATGTGGGCACTGTAGTATAACATATTCTGTTTTACTGTCTCCTTCAAGTTTGTATTCTGAATTGGCTTTTCTATTGCAAAATGTTTGGGCTCAGGAAACATGTTTTAAATTGTGTTTTTTTTCCCTATTGCAGGCCTATTTGCGGTCATTGACAATCAGGTTGGAAGAAATGAGAGTAAAATGGGCTGATACAGAGGCATGGATGCACCATCGTTTGCTCCCTAAAGATCTTAGAGATCATGTCTGCCGACATGATCAATACAAATGGCTTCAAATCAGAGGAGTAGATGAAGAGCAGTTAATTCAAAGCCTTCCAAAAGACCTCAAGCATGACATCAAGAGGCATCTCTGTTTAGACTTAGTCATGCAGGTGAGTGACATCTATCCCACAATTTCTTCTATCTAGTATTCAACAATTCTTGTCAATGCCGGGTTGTAACTTTTAAACCCACTTCATGGTTGAATGACTCATAATGAGTACTTGAAATTCGTTCTATTTGAATCCATAATTTGTGTTGAATAGATTTACTATATTGTAGGTACATTTGTTTAAGAATATGGACGATCATTTATTAGATGCAATGTGTGAGCATCTTAAGACATGCCTTTATACTGAAGATACACTTATTGTAAGAGAAGGAGAACCTGTGGGCGAGATGCTTTTTATTATTCGGGGCCATATAGAGAGCCTGACAACATATGGAGGGAGAAGTGGATTTTTCAATTGTAGTTATCTAAAACAAGGAGATTTCTGTGGCGAGGAACTGCTAATGTGGGCTTTGAACCCAAAGTCTGGTGCGAAATTTCCATCATCAACGAGAACAGTGAAAGCTTTGTCAGAGGTAGAGGCATTCACTATAAGAGCAGAAGCTATAATGTTTGTTGCAACCCAATTTAGGCACTTTCACAGCAGACAGGTTAAACATACCTTTCGCTTCCACTCACAGCAGTGGAGAACGTGGGCTGCTTGTTTCATTCAATCAATCTGGCGCCATCACTACAAAAGGAAGGGTGCTGAAATTCTTCTCAGAAACCAGCACAAATTGGAGACTGCTATGGCAAACAATGGTGCTACTTACCTCAGCCAAAAAGCAACATTTTATGCATCCTTTTTTGCGACAGATGCTCTTGATGGTATGCACAGAATGCGTACTATGAAATCAGAGCAGCCAACACAGGTTGCTGAACTCAAAAAACCCTCAGAGCCTGATTTCAGTGCTGAAGCTTCTGGAAAGGTTTTATTTTAATTGTTTGCATTGTACATGATTGGCCCGTTGCATACAACTTTAAAATGAGACTTTTCTATTTATATGTGAGAGTCTGGAAAGAGTGAATGTTTCTCTCATTCCTGATCGATTTTACGGATGTTTTGAATTGGAGAAAAATGTTTATATAGTAAACCAATTGTCACGTTTCTCTCCTTGTGATCAAGATTTTAAGATCAATCCTATGCATATTATTTTCAATTCAAGCATATTTTCCTCCTCTCTTAAAACTCCGCTTAGCGTGAAATATTGGCTGTATCGAGTGTCAGACTGAATCACTGCATTCTCAGCAGCTTCTCGAATATAATCATTTCTGAAGGGAATAACAGTATCTTAAAGTGATGAGATGTATATTCAAGCACTATGAAGCTGTACGTGCGCGCGCGGGGCGAGGGGTAGGATGTCTGATGCCTCAGCTGATGAGATGTAAACCATTCATATTGAAAGAATCATTTTGTTTGTTCCTGTTCAATTTTACAGATATTTTGAATTGGGAAACATATTTTTTACTGTAAATCAATTATCGTGTTGCTCTCTTTGTTATCATTAAGATTTTAGTATGAAAACTTTGCAAATTAGTTTTCAACTGCAGCATACTTTGATTCTCTGATACACTTCGGTGTGCAAAATTTATTGTATTGAATTTTGAGTGCCAGACTGAATCATGGGTTCTCAGCAACAAATCAAATCAAAATTTCTGAAGAAAATAACATTATTCTGAAAGCGATGAGATGGATAAACACTTTTGAGGCTGTGTTTGTTGGGTACAAGGGCAGACAGGGGACAGTGATGAGGGGTGGGACACCCTGGCTGATGAGGTGTAAACCATTCATACGAATAATGCCAATTAGTGACGGTCTTTAGTTTTGCATGATTAATTTTGTTTACATCCAATTTAGACTGCAGACTCTTTTGTACTGTGAATCATTTGTCTTCGTTTTTCTTCAATTTGTATTAGTTCACAATTATATTGAGATTTTATTGGATTTGCACGAATAACAAATGTTCTCTCAATTAAAGAAAGTTGGGGATATTTCTTAGTATATTGTTTAGTCAAAGGGATTTGGTTAGACGGCTGCACATTAATGGGTCTAATTCTATAAATGTTTATGTTAATGTAGATTGATGTAGATATATAGACAGACATATTACTAAATAGAAAGTGAAATTATTTTGATTGAAGTAAAAATAGATTTTAAAAGGGTTTAGATTTTTGTATAAGTAGTAAGAAAAGGTAATAAAGCTTAATAAAATAACAAAATAACAAGCATGTCATAAGCGGAATAACTCCTAATTATGGAACTTTTCCCTTCACAACTTTGCAACTTTTCCCACATTGTTGTTTGAATTTGCATGGCCTATGAGGGCTTCCTATCGATTGACTCGAGTCCCCTTGTTTGTCTGGACCTACTCTTGGTGCTTACCTCTAGCCAAGGGGCCAAGGGGAGGTGGATCCCAATGTGTTTGGATCTAGGGTGTCGATTAATGGAGTTGACTTCGTGGGGACATACTCAATTGGTGATTCTCTAGGGGATGACCTAGCCTTCTTGCAAGGGCTCCCTAAAAAGTCTCCTCTGACCAATGTGATGTTGAAGGCTAACTTAGCTAGTACTTGTTTGTGATGGAAGGATGCCTTGGTGGTTCTCCTCCTTTTGAGGATCCTAAGATTCTTCAGGGTGCAGAAGGTCCTAAAATCTTTCTGTCGGATAGTGTGGTGGGGAGTGTGTCGTCTTCACTATGACTCTGTTTGGTGGGTTGTTTTATTGCTTTTAGACCATCGATCGAGATGGTTCGAAAATGTGTTGGACAAAACTGAAAGGCAAAAGGTAGTGTAAGTGTTTTGGCTAGGGCTAGTGGTTTGTTTTTCTTTACGTTTGCAGTTACGGAACACCTAGCTATTGTATATGAGCAATGTTAGTATGCTAATAGAAACCAAATTTAAATAAAACTTCTACAAACTAAACAAAATTCATAAACTTTAAGATAGACTAAGATGAGCTCTCAATTGAGAATATGACCCATTAATGGGCTCTCTCAATGAGAAACTCTCTTGTTGAGTAGCTTTGTCTAAATAGATAGGATGTATGCTCAAGCTTATGCTTCAAAAAGGGCTTCAAATGGAGTTGGAATTTGGGTGTGAGTGTATGGTTTTGATGTAAAATGGCTTCTCAAAATGGAATTATGACTTTACTTCATGGATTGTGTTATTTTGCAAAGGGGAAGGATCTAATTTATAGGCAAGAGGCTTGAGGGATTGAGGGCTAAGATGCAAGGATGGGAAAAAGCTTATGGAGGGCTCAGATTGCATGAGAGGAGAGCACATGGATTGTGCTTCGTTATAGCCAATCAAAGAGTGACACATGTCACATGGTGAGAGGATGGAAGAAAGGGGAAGGATGAGTCAACAAAGGAGGCTCAAGGGATAAAATTTTCATAAAAACCCTCATAATGACTTGTAAGAGCAATAAAAGGGCTTGGAAGAGTCATTTATGGCCTAGTGGGCTTCATAAAGTTTTATGGTTGAGATATTTTGACGGTGATGAGAGCAATTTCGACTTGGACTTGATTAGGAAGGTTTTAAGCTTGTTTAGGCTTGTGCAAATGATTAGAGGATGGATTAGGATGGTTTAGGATTAGCTTAGGGATAGGCAAGTGGATGGCATTTAATGAGGGTGGGTGAAGGAGGAGATATTTGTTAATTTTGGCTTGGGTTAGTAAGTTTTAACCCATGTTTAGAGAATGTGACAAGGTTAGGAGGGGATTAGGATTAGGTTTAAAGACATCTTCTAGAAGAGTCTAGACTTTGGATGAGGATAAAGACTTTCTAAAATAGTCTAGAATTTCCTAGGATGAGGATGAAGACTTTCTAGAAGAGTCTAGAACTTCTTAGGATGAGGATAAATTAGATTTTTAGGAAATAAATAAAGTTTTATTTATTTCAAGGGTTTGGGTTGAGGAGATATTTATTAAAACTTTTTTAATAAACATGAGGATTAATATTTAATCTTAATTAAATATTTTGAGTTGGGATTAGGGGTAGGAAATGATGGGATTAGCCTTTAATCGAAATTAAAGAAGGATTAGAAGATTTTGGAAGAGGTTTTTGGTCATAAGGAAATTGGCCAAGTTTTGGGCAAAAAATAAATTTTTTATTTATTTTAAGATTTTTGGTCAATTTATTAATTAAATAATTAATAAATAAGAAAATAATGTTTAAATAAGATTTAAACATTTTAGGGAGGGATTCCTTAATTAAATATTTTTAATTAAGATAAAGGGATTTAATGGCATAAAAATTAATTAATTAATTAATTAAATAATTAATTAATAAATGATGATGTCATCAGGAATTTTTTCAAAAAATAAAAATACTTTATTTTTTAAAGGATTTTTAGGTGTCTACATTTTGCCCCTCTTTGATGTGATGCCGCAAGTGGCATGACATCAAAGATAAGAAAATAAGATGCCCAAGGCTAGAGCAGAAGAGGAGAGAATGGACTGTGAGATGCCCCCTCAAGAAGGCAGCGGGGAGAGAAAGCGAGGCTCGATGGCTTCTTGAAAAATACAAGAATCTGGGATGAGCAAGGAGACTCAGATTGGATTAAGAGAAGAGGTTTAGTTAGCTCAAACTCTTACTATGAGAGAATGATAAAGGGAGAATCAGAGGCACAAGAGGAAGCAAGCTTAAGATCTCAGGGATTGCAGAGGATGAAGGAGTGGAGCGCTATAAAAAAGAATCCAGGATAGGGAGATGGATGAGGGGATTATAAAGCTGATGCAATAAGATTTCAAAGAGTTAGATTGGCGGAAAATGGGTTTCGGAGATCCCTAGGACTAGGATTGTGGATCTCGAAAGATGAGGCTTGGTGGGTTGATTTGGATTGGTGGATCCCTAAGACTAGGATTGTGGATCCCTAAAGCTAAGAGTTATGAGTGATTCAAAGAGATACTGATGCATCAGCTGGGGTAGGAGAGATGGATGCTAGATATGGATGGGGGATAATGGAGATGAAGGAAAACCATTGAAGCTTTTTGAGTGGGGGGATACTTCAAAGAGAAGTACCACAATGTAGTTGAGCACTAGATTTTCTATAGGACTATTGGTTAATTGCCAAGGTTACCAATAACATCAAGGCCTTTTCACCAACCATCCAAAGGACTGACAAACTAACTCAAAACAAACACACAAGGATTGCCCCAGCATCACACATGAATCCTAGAGGAAGCAGCGTGGAAACGACACTGGAGAACCCACAAGCAGAAAAGAAAAACAAACGAAAGACTTGATCAAGACCTTACGCTCTAATTGCCCCATTCGCAGCATACCATGATATGGAAGATCGTGGCAACCTTGAGGAGGGAACAAGGAGATTGCTTGGAAAAGATACTTCAAGACCCGAAAGGGAAGATCCCAAATCAAAAGAAAGTGAAAATCCAAAAGAGAGCCGTTTGCCAACGAGATGGGTAGGGCAAGGTACTAACGGACCAAGATCAGACATGAGGAAAGCTATATCCTGCAAGAACCTATCGGAGAACACCGAAGCTGGTGGATTTGGATGAGTCATGCGTCTGGCAAGCTGAACTAAGAAAGATAACACTTTGGTGACAGGAAATCTAGCTAAAGGATACGTTGGAATAGCTAACCAAGATGTGTGATGGGTGTAAGATGTTGATCAAGGACGAACTGACACGAACGCTGGATAGATACGATGGTACTAAGCTAAAGAGGATGTACAAGCTGACGGACCAAGATATGTTACAAATGTACAAGTTTGTTCATGTTTTGGTTTTTGTGAGATGGAAATGTTTGTGAAGGATGGGATGTCTATAATAGGTGATAGGTGGATAGGTAGATGGTTTGCGAAAAGCTTAAGTGAAAATGGGGTTTTGTGTGTGCACGTGATAGTATACAAGCTAGGATACAAGATTATTTATAGACTGGTATATGGTACAAACCTTGGACAAGATTCAGATAGACAAGGTATGGTACAAGATTTACAAGGTATAATACAAGCTTTGGTACAAGATTTACAAGCTGTATAGGAGGTATTTACAAGCTTCATTAGATTTTGGATATTTGGTTGGAACACCAAGGGAACAAGCAAGTGTGTCTTATGGGATGGTGGGTGAATGGATGAGGGATATGATAGTGATAGATAATGGATTAGTCTTTAGTACACAAGGTGCCTGAATTGCCAGGTTTTCACCAAGGTACCTATCCAAAGCGCTTGAATTGCCAAGTTTTCACCATTGGACGCTTATTTCTCTTTACTATTTTTTTTTTTGTATTTTTCAAAAGCTAGGTATACCAAGGATCTTCAAGCATAGAACTTCTTGAGATGAATGATGTTAGTAGGATCATTCAAGAGTTCTCCTTCTGGTGTAGATAGCTGATAGGCTCCGGAGCCAAAGGAAGCAGTGACAACATAAGGACCAAGCCATGTAGGTTCAAACTTGCCTTTCTTTTCTCGATCTGCTTGGACTTTCATATTTTCTTTAAGGACCATGTTACCTGGCTGAAAGTGTCGTGGAAGCACCTTCTTGTTGAAATTCCTTTTGAGACGAGTTTGATAGACTGTGAGATGATCATAGGCTTGTTGTCGCTTCTTGTCTAAGAGATCTAGCTGGGTGAGCCGAGCTACTCTATATTCTTCATCTGATATTTGCCCTTGCAAAGATATGCGCAAGGAGGGAAGTTCAACCTCTATAGGTAGTACCGCTTCGGCACCATAGACTAGGGAGTATGGAGTTGTGCCTATGAATGTACGGAAGGAAGTTCGATAGGCCCATAGGGCTAGATTTATTTGTAGGTGCCAATCACGGCCGGAATCATTGACAACTTTCTTTAGGATTTTGAGGAGGGTTTTGTTAGTTGCCTCTGCCTGGTCGTTACCTTGTGGGAAATATGGGCTAGAAAAGCGGTGATGGATGCGGAGGGAAGTGCATAATTCTTCCATGTTGAGATTTTCAAAGTTAACTCTGTGGTCAGTGAAGATGGTGGATGGGATGCCGAAGCGACAAACAATGTGGTACAAGACGAACTTGGAGACCTGAACTCCTATAGCTGAGACTAGGGGGACTACTTCCACCCATTTAGTGAAATAGTCTGTATCTGTTATTATCCATTTATGTCCATCAGATGAGAGGGGTGTGATAGTTCCAACTAGATCAAGGCCCCAACAAGCAAAAGGCCAAGGTGGTGCAATAGGCTGTAGATCTTGTGCTGGAGCGTGCACAAGATTTGCATGCTACTGACATGGGAGACACTTTCTGACAAAGTCACAGGAATCTTCTTCAATGGTAGGCTAATAGTAGCCTACTCTAAGGATTTGTCGCGCTAGGACAATATCACTCGTGTGGGCACCGCAAAGTCCAGAGTGTACTTCCTTTAACACCATCGCAGCCTCATTTTGGTCTAAACATCGAGAGTATCGTGATAACCTCGACGATATGGGGTATTGGCTATGATAACATAGCGGGATGATTTTCGGATGAGGTTCTGGCGTTGGGTACGTGTGAGGTGAGGGGATATGATACCATCATTAAGGTAAGCATGAATCTCATGGTACCAAGGGGATTGGGGGCCAACCAAGATACAAACACGGTTTGAATCCTCATTCACATAGGCGGGTGTGAGGAGCTGCTCCACTAAAAACTCATATTGTGTAGATGCTTGGGGAATTTCCAAGAGCGAGCCTATAGTAGCCATAGAATCTACTGCTTTGTTCTGTATTCGAGGCACTTGTGTAAACTGAAGCTTTGTAAAATGTTGGGTTAGCTGATCAACTAGCTCTTTGTAGGGTAATAGCTTTTCATCTTTGGTTTGATATTCATTTAGGGCTTGCTTGATGAAGAGTTGAGAATCACCAAAGATTTGTAGATCAGCAATGTTCCATTCTGCAGCTATCTTTAATCCTGCTATGAGGGCCTCATATTCAGCTATATTGTTGGTGCTAGGGAATTGTAGCTTGAAGGCTTTTGGAATGTAATCTCCTTGAGGTGTGACCAACAATATTCCTGCCCTTGATCCATGAGATGTGTATGAGCCATCAAAATAAAGTTTCCATGGGGGTTGTTCTTCAATTAGACAGATATGCTCATCTGGAAATTCTGTGATCAACGGATAAGCATCTATTAGAGGTGCATCAGCTAGGTGATCTGCTATAGCTTGCCCTTTGATTGCCTTTCTATCCACATACTGGATGTCAAATTCACTAAGGAGCATAACCCATTTGGCCAAATGACATATAAGTGCTGTTCTAGAGAGCATATACTTGAGAGGGTCAATCTTGGAGACTAGTTGGATGGTATGACTTAGCATGTAATGGCAGAGCTTTTGAGTTGAGAAAACAACTGCCAAACAAGCTTTTTCCATAGGAGTGTAATTGAGTTCATAACCAACTAGGGTTCTACTGATGTAGTAGATGGCTCTTTCTCTGTTGCAGTCATCAAGCTGTGCTAGAAGTGCCCCTAGAGCAGTAGGTGTTGCTGATATGTACAAAATTAGGGGACGACCAAGAACTGGTGGAACCAAGATAGGGGGATTGATGAGATACTGCTTGAGATGGTCGAAGCTGCACTGACATAAAGGATCCCACTTGAAGTTCTCATCCCTCTTCAGTAAATGTGAAAATGGTGTACACTTATCTGCAAGCCGGGAGATGAAGCGCCGAACAGATTGGAGCTTTCCTTGAAGAGAGCGAAGCTATCGCAGTGTTTGGGGAGGAGGCATGTCTAAGATAGCCTTGACCTTCTTGGGGTCGATCTCTATACCTCATTTAGAAACTATGAAGCCTAGAAGCTTGCCAGATGTGACCCCAAAGACACATTTCTTGGGATTCAGCATGAGATGATATTTGGCTAGCCTATCAAAGACTTTCTCCAGGTTAGCAAGATGATCCATGAAGGTATGAGACTTGACCAAGATATCATCCACATAATCCTCCAAAATGCTATGGATGAGATCATGAAAAATGGTTGTCATAGCTCTTTGATAGGTAGCCCCAGCATTCTTTAGGCCAAAAGGCATCATGTTGTAGCAAAAGGTTCCCCAAGGGGTAGTGAATGCTGTCTTATGTTGATCCTCTTTTGCAATCTTGATTTGATTATACCCAGAAAATCCATCCATGAGGGACAAAATTTTATGTCCAGCTGTAAGATCTACAATCATATCTATGTTGGGCAAGGGAAAATCATCTTTTGGACAAGCTTTGTTAAGATCTCTGAAATCAGTGCAGATTTTGATGTCACCAGAAGGCTTAGTGACGAGGACCATGTTGGAGATCCACTCTGAATAGTTGATAGGTCAGATAACCTTAGCAGCTAACATTCTTTCTAATTCAGCTTTGACCAATAATGCCACCTTGGGGTGCATTTTTCTAAGCTTTTGTTTGACGGGCTTGATCTTTGGATCAACTGCAAGATGATGAACTAAAAGCTTTGGATCAAGCCCTGGCATGTCCTGATATGACCATGCAAATTGACCAATGTTTTCTCTTAAGACTTCAAAGAGGAGATCGGCTTGGTCTTGTGATAGGGATGCAGCAATGTGAACAAGTCTGGGGATCTCTAAAGAACCAATGTTGACTTCTCGAGTATCCTCAATTAGAATAGAAGACACCTCTGATCGATTATCTTGAGGAGGCAATGCTAAATCCTCATGTTCTTCTTGTGGCTCTGGATTTTTTTGCTGAGGGGTTCTCTTCATTGCCTTAGCTAGTCTCAGATTCACCTTAGTTCCAGTTTTGGGTGTATTAGAACTAGGTTGGGGATTTTCTCCAAAATACCCCTTGGGATCTAGCTTGTAGATATAGGCAGAATCTGGCTTTGTTTTCTTGTGAGGAGTTTCAGCTCCCATGAATGTTAGAAGTGCCTCCTCTGATGTGAACTCATCGATGTGTATGACACTTGGTTGGTCCCAATCTATGAGTTGTGGATGGGCGAGTGGTAGGTCAATGAGGTGGATGGATAGTTCTTGGAGAACAGAGTCTCCGAGGGAGATTTGGTCTAGAATATCATCGTAGGCTCTCTTTTCAACTTCCTCAGGAATGTCTTTGATTTCGACAAGGTTACGGTGAATGTTCGAAAAAGCGTGACCGTTCTCATTGGTGCCCCCAGTTGTGGGTATGCCAAAGCCAAGACCTGACTTTGATTCCCACTTGTGTGCGTCGATGGGGCACTGCATGGCTCTTTCTTCTGGTCCTAGACCACCACCTTGATAGTTCCATTTGTCAGTGATGAGCTTATGTTCTTGGGGATACTTTTGGCTGAAGTGATCAAGGCGTGCTTGATTTCTTTGAGGTGCATCCTTATGTAACCATTTGTTGATATCTGGAGTGAGCTCCTCATGAAGAGGGATTTTCGAGGATACAAAGGTTGTTGGGCCAAACTGTTTGTATCGAGGAGGTGGAATCTCCTTAGCTTTGTGATATGTCGGTCATCCATGGGCATGTGGATCAAGTGGGAGTGCTCCGACAGCAAATGCATCCGACAGACTATACTCTCCACAACCTTTGTTATTGATCTTCACGGTAGACAGGGTAGAGGCAAGGATGGTTTCTGGGTCATTATAAGTGTGGGATGAGCTGGTGATGGATGTGCCAATATTAATTCCAGGGAAATGGTTTGTATATGAAGCTTCAACCACATTGCAGTAAGCAAAGGGTTCTGGATCGGCATGGATGGTTACCTCAGTGCCTTGATGCGAAAATTTGACGCACTGATGGTAAGTGGATGGAACGGCTTTCATGGCATGAATCCATGGGCGACCGAGGAGGATGTTAAATGGTAGGTTTAGATCAATAACATGGTAGAGTGTCTCTTGGATGACTGGCCCAACCTTGATTGGCAGCAAAATAGTTCCTTCTGTGGTTCTTTCCAAGTTGTCATAAGCTTTGATGGTGATAACCTCACTGATGATATCTGCCTCAGTATACCCAGTTTGTTTTATGAATTTTAGGGTGCAAATATTCAAGGCTGATCCATTATCTATCATTACTCTTTTCACAACAAAGTTGGATACCATGATGGCTATGCGAAGCGGAAGGGTGTGATCTGGCTCGACCACGGGTATGTCGGTGGGCTTGAAAGATAGGGCACATGAGGAGGATAGGTGTCCAACAAGATTATGAAAATCAGTAGCATTGATATCTGAAGGGACACGGGATTCTATGAGAGCACTGTCAAGGATGTTCTTGTACATAGGACTAGTGCGAAGAAGGTCTAAAATTGAGATTTGGGCTGGCATGTTCCCAAGGTGTTTCAAGATATTGTACTAGCTTTTTGATGGAGCTGATGGTGTTGGTGGAATGGGTGGGCCTGCGATGTTAACTCGCTCTCTTCGAGTGGTGACTGCACACTCATTGTTTGGTCCTTGGATATTGATAACATTAACATAAGGCTCTTTCTCGGATATACAACCTATAAGGCTACCATAGTCTATATAGGATGAAGTTTGGTCATTGTTCTTCCCATGTTGTTGGTTTGGCTGACGGTTGTTGGTGTTGTTGTTGTTGGTTTGGATAGGTGCTTTTCTAGGATTTTGGTTGTGGTGTGGCGGAAAAGCATTTTGATAGATCTGTAAGCCTGCATTGGGAGAGGTTTGGGCACCAACAGTGATTTCCTTCCGATCAATGAGGTCCTGCACATAGTCTTTCAGTTTCATGCATCTGAGGGTAGTGTGACCTTTTACCCTATGAAATTTGCAGTACTCATTATCTTTGTACCATGCAGCTTTGGATTGGCTTGGGTCAATTTGCTGGGTAGGAGGAAATTTGATGAGGTTTTCCTTGACTGATTTCTCAAAAATGACATCCAATGGCTCACCAAGGGGTGTATAGTTTCTAGGTGGAGGTTGGAATCTAGGCTTTTGTCCTACAGCTACATTGATGGCATTAGCTTGATTGCTAGACCCTTGAAAGTTGGGTCTTGGATTGTGGTTTTGATAGCTTTGGTGATTATGCTGTTGGTAATTGATAGCTTGTTGATTGTTTGGTTGATATGGTGGGTTGGACAGGTTTTGAGAAGGACCAACAATATTCACATGTCTGGTGTCAGTGACGCCATCTGCTGCAATGTGCTTGTTTTTGTTCCAATTCCTAGACTTATCATTGGAATGTGATTGATTTTGGTTGGCTTCCTTGTAAATCTTGACCACACCATCTTTAATGAGTCCTTGCTCAAGGATCATTCCTTTCTCTTTGATATCTTTGTAGGTCTGCAAATAGTTCATGGTCATGTGGTGAGCCAAGCTAGGATGGGCATTATCAATAAAAATTTTCACCACATGGCGCTCTGGCAAGGTGCAGGATATGCGGGTGGTAAGGGTTTGCCATCTTTGCAGGTATTCAGCAAGGCTTTCTCCACCTTTTTGCTTAGTGTGGACAAGGTCAACTATTGATAACTTTGTTTCAACAAGATGGGCATATTGGGCTACGAATGCCTCAGATAATTCAGCAATGTTTTTAATTTTGCCATAGGGGATCCTATAAAACCATTCAAGAGATGGTCCAGCCAAGCTTTTGGGAAAAAGGCGCAAGAGGAAGACATCATTGTATGCTACGTCTTGGCAGTGCATGTAAAATTCTTTGATATGTGTGACAGGGTCTCCTTTTCCTCTGAATTTGTCAAATTTGGGTACCTCAAAGTGTTTGGGAAATGGTGTCATGGTAATGGCTCTGTCAAATGGGTAAGGACACACATTCTCAAACTTGAATGTCTTCGAATCATTCCCTTCTTGGATGGCTTTCAGAGCTATCTTCATTTGCTCCCATTCTGAATTGATAGGTGATGGCTGGGGTGCCCCCAATGTAGGAGTGCCTTGAGGTAGGTATGTGCTGGATGGGGCCACTGAATATGGATGGCTGTGAGGGATTTGCTGATAGGGATTGTACATTGTTTGGGCAGCTGCATGGTGGATGACAGGTTGCTGAGGGGGAGGTGGCACATATTGCTGCATGTGCTGTGAGGCTTGCTGTTGATATGGGATTTGAGGTCGGGATTGAGGAACATAAGCTGTCTGTGGGATAAATGGATTGCTTTGTGGAGGTAAGGTATAAGATGGTTGTGAGGCTTGGGGAAAGGATCGGGGGGCTTGTGGGGTTTGACCAATATATGTGGGTTGTACCCCCATTTGGGATGGTATCTGCAAATAATTAGTGGTTGGATGGGGTGGTGGATTACCTCCTAGAAGTGGCATTGAAAAGTAGTTGGTAATTGGAGGTAATAGATTAGTTGGTGGTGGAGGTGGTGGGAATTGAAAGCTTGGGAATGGAACTGATGGGGTTTGATAGCTTTGTGGTTGGATTTGGAAGCTTGGTAGAGTGGTCACAGGGGCTGGGGTCACTCGGGAGCTTGGTAGAAAATTGGTAGTAGCTTGTGGGATTTGATAGCTTTGTGGAGTGAGGGTAGTAGCTTGTAGATTTGTGGCTAATGGTATTGAGCTCCCAAGACCTAATGGAAATGATGGGATTGTGCTTTGGGCTGTAGTGAACAAGCTGGGGGTGATGAAAGGTTGATTACTTGGCCCCATGGGTGGCATCCCTGTTGTATATTTCTGAGGTTGGCCAAAGATGCTAGCACTAATTTGGGAGATGGGTGGATTTGGAAGGCTGGGTTGGGGAGCAGCAGCAACAATAGTGAAGGGGGTGAATGGTGAGTTGTTTTGGGTAAAGGGGGTTTGGAGCAGAGAGGTATGAACCAAGGATGGAGTGGTGGTGGCTGGGTTGGCTTGCGGCATGGAGATTTCAACTTGGGTGGATGATGGTATGTTTGGGTCTGTTGGATTATATGGATTGGCTGGAGGCTCTTCTTTTGGCATATATTGAGGATAATTTGGATCATAAGAGCCTATGGGTGGTGGTAGCTGCCCAAAAAATGGGTGAGATGGATCTGATAATGGAGGGGGTCTTCCAAAGTCAAAGGTTCCTACATTTTCCCTTCAAAAATTAGCCATGATTGTCTCTTTGTTCTTGTCTATAATGGCATTTACCAATACTGCATTTCCTGGTTGGTTTATGAAAGCTTCAATGTCAGTACATGATGGCATAGCTTTCTCTGGGCTGAAGGATGGTTGAGTGCTCAAGGGGGGTGAGGCTGTTCGATCCAAATGATAGGGCTCCATTGTTTCTTTCTTCTTGGCTAAGCGAGTGACAGGTGGCATGAAAAATGCTCCTAGGGATGAGATGCAATAATGCTGATGGATGCAAAAGGGGGAAGGCTTCTCTATGCAAATGAGTTCCTAGGTTAAGGCAAAGCTATATGAAAAAACCTAAGGAGGATTGGGTTGGAGATTCTAACTTCAAAGATATGTTGCCAAAGCACGAAAGGTCTGCTTTCCTATGTGCAAGCTTGGTGGTGATTGTGTCAACTTAAGGATAGACTGATGATCCTTTAGGAAGAACACGAGATTGACCACTTGTGGATCCCAACCTTTAGCTCAAGGTGATGAGGGATAACAAGTGACAAAGCTGGATTACCCTAGACAAAGCTCTGTCAAAGGGATAACCTTGGTGAGATTGATGGATTTGGAAGATTTTAGGAGTGGCAAACTTTTGGCAAAAGTGACAACAATTTTGAAGGCTTGGATGTGAGGTTTTGATTGCTGGCTAGATGGTTTGGTTCTAAATGAGATGAATGAGCTAATAATGCTTAAGGGGATAACCTAAAATGGCTGGCTTTTCTACAAAGATGACTTTAAAGTGAAGCTTATCCAAGAAGATGTGGAGAAACAAGGGTGTCTAATAATAGAAATCATGCCTAGTTGGTAAGGCATAAGCAGGATTAACTCCTGGATGTTGGCTAAATTTGATGTTGCACTCTAACCAGGCCTCTTGAAGTGCTTCGTCGGTAACTTTTTCCTTTGCTTTGTGAAGTTTGGCAATTCGTGGGCTTGGTGTTATTTCTTTTTTCTTGGCTGAAAGTTCTTGGTATGCTAGAGATGGTTTGAGTTTAACTTTGTGGAACTTCTATTTGGGTTTGGGTTGCTCTGACATCAATTCCTGAATCTGCTTGGCTTTGAGAGATCTTGGTTGTTTTGCTTCAACTCGTTCAACTTCTAGAATAGGCAATGACTACACTAAGTATGCCCTAAGCTAGGATTGACCAAGTTTGACAAATATTTATTCAACAAATAAAAGATCAAGCAATAGATAGAAACAACTAGATAGAAGTTTTTGATTCTCAGAAAGTGATACTTGCACCAAGGAGTGTGTATGTTCTACAAATGTTTTGATCAGTCACCTCAAACACATTAACATCCTAGATGGTTGTCTACAAGGCTGACAGTTGGTTTAGCTAAGGAGTCCTCGATATACCCAAGGTACGTGAGGCCCAAATCCGTAGATGAGACCAAAAAGATGTCACACAGCCGAGAGGAGTGGTAACCCACTTCTCCTCTTTCACTTCTCAAGGGTATAAAGTTCTTTGAGGCTTAGCCCGAGTGATAAAATCTTGATCCCAAGAGAGGTGTCTTTCGATTCACCTTCCGATTCTTATACTCCGCCAGAACACTAGAGTTGAGGTCGTCCAAGGGGTGATGAAATCCCCAAGCAGGCCTCCTAAAAAGAAACAAGGTTTTGGATCCTAATCTTATGCACCCAAGATGGCCTCAAAAGACGACAAGGGGAGAGAAGACTTGGATGACCTTGGGCTAAAAAACACGCTTGTTCTTTTACCAACTGACTCTTATGTGTGCTAATCTAGACTTTGCAAGCACTCATGTTTAAGAGACAATGTTCAATTCCAACTTGAAGTGCCAACAAAAGTAAATCAATCGAAGAATGCAAACAATAAGAAGAGTTAGGGTCAACAAAAGAAAACTTGTGTGCCCGAAGGCCCTTCATGTCAAGTATCGATTAATTTTATTTAAGGCATTCAAGATTGAGTGTGAGTTTGTTTTAAGCCCAAAACAAAAGTGTGTGAGATTCAATTTCAAGCGCGCGCCTGGAGGCTCTCCACGTCAGTTGTTGTTCAATTTTAGTGCCCAAACTTGAAGTGTGATCGATTTAATCTAGAGTTTTGATCATTTAAGAATTTTGATAAAGTTAAAGCAAACATTCAAAGACCAAGTGAGTGAGTTAGATTGTGGAACATTTAACACCTTTTTCAAGTAGACCCATCCCCATAAATGGCGCTGAGATTGCAACCAATGGTTAATATTTGATGGGTGATTAGAAAAGAGGTGAGTCCAAGGAACTACTCAAATTGATTTTTGCAAATTTGTATTTTAACTTAACAAAGTTTTTTAAATGTCCAAAAATCAAACTTTAACTAGATTGCATGTGGAAAAGAGATTTGTTTTGTTCAATTTTTAGAAGCTCCAAATGAAGTGTTTGATATTGCAATGGTTAATTGATCCTTGGTATTCAAGATTGGATTTGTTTTTTTAATCATGCATTCAAGGAAAATTTGATTTTAATCCATGGCATTCAAGAGTGATTTTAGCAACATGCATTCAAAGACAAGTGGTTAAACATTCAAGTGTTTTCTTTTGAGCATTCAAGATTGAGATTTTGTGTGTTGTTTTAAGAAATTTGAAGTGCTTTGTTTTAACCTTAGATCATTCAAGATTGTTTTGGACTCAAAAGTGAAAATTACTCTTTGGACTTTGGTTTTCATTCAAGATTTTGTGTTCTAGTTTGCATATTTTAAGCCCAAAAATGATATTCCTAGATTGTTTTGATGCATGAAAAACCTAAGAAACATTCGAGATTTTGCAATAAGACATTTGTTTGGAACAAATAACAAAGCTTTTAGGACAATTTTTGGCAACCATTTACGACTCTTAGTTTTCATGAGATTTTTTAAAAGAACTTTAGTGTGCACTTAGTGTTGATTTTGAACCTTTTGAAATGGAAACTTGAAGTTCTTTTTAAATTCCCAAAAATGAAGTGTTCCTAATTTTGCATGAATGCATCTAAAACCTTGATGTTGCAAGGATGCAAATGATTAGATTGGTTTAGTTTCACTTGTTAGAAGATTTTGTTTTTTTGCAAATTTTTAATTTTTCAATGGATTTAAGTATGATTTGGGGGTTCATTTTAAGCACTAAAAAGAAGTGTGTATGATTTTGCTTCCTTAAAAAAAAATGGCCAAGATCTCTCACAAGAAGAAGAAGAAGAAGTAGATGGAATAAGAAGAATATAGACAAGAATAGGAAGAAGAATTTCAAGTTCTTTGTCCACCTATAAGCTTGAAAAATCTGCAAACACTATGAGATAGATTATGAGTTACTTTGTCTTCTTCATGCTCATGTGAACCTACAAAACCAATTTATACAATCCTACCAATCACAAAAACAAGTAAAATTTGTCAAAATTAGAAAATGACATACAAAACTTGACTAAAAAAGCTAATGAAGATGACCCATGTGGGGTCCCACCGGGCGTGCCAAAATGTATATGAGCAATGTTAGTATGCTAATAGAAACCAAATTTAAATAAAGCTTCTACAAACTAAACAAAATTCATAAACTTTAAGATAGACTAAGATGAGCTCTCAATTGAGAATATGAGCCATTAATGGGCTCTCTCAATGAGAAGCTCTCTTGTTGAGTAGCTTTGTCTAAATAGATAGGATGTATGCTCAAGCTTATGGTTCAAAAAGGGCTTCAAATGGAGTTGGAATTTGGGTGTGAGTGTATGGTTTTGATGTAAAATGGCTTCTCAAAATGGAATTATGACTTTACTTTATGGATTGTGTTATTTTTCAAAGGGGAAGGATCTAATTTATAGGCAAGAGGCTTGAGGGATTGAGAGCTAAGATGCAAGGATGGGAAAAAGCTTATGGAGGGCTCAGATTGCATGAGAGGAGAGCACATGGATTATGCTTTGTTATATCCAATCAAAGAGTGACACATGTCACATGGTGAGAGGATGGAGGAAAGGGGAAGGATGAGTCAACAAAGGAGGCTCAAGGGATAAAATCTTCATAAAGACCCTCATAATGACTTGTAAGAGCAATAAAAGGTCTTGGAAGAGTCATTTATGGCCTAGTGGGCTTCATAAAGTTTTATGGTTGAGATATTTTGAGGGTGATGAGAGCAATTTCGACTTGGATTTGATTAGGAAGGTTTTAAGCTTGTTTAGGCTTGTGCAAATGATTAGAGGATGGATTAGGATGGTTTAGGATTAGCTTAGGGATAGGCAAGTGGATGGCATTTAATGAGGGTGGGTGAATGAGGAGATATTTGTTAACTTTGGCTTGGGTTAGTAAGTTTTAACCCATGTTTAGAGAATGTGACAAGGTTAGGAGGGGATTAGGATTAGGTTTAAAGACATCTTCTAGAAGAGTCTAGACTTTGGATGAGGATAAAGACTTTCTAGAATAGTCTAGAATTTCCTAGGATGAGGATGAAGACTTTCTAAAAGAGTCTAGAACTTCTTAGGATGAGGATAAATTAGATTTTTAGGAAATAAATAAAGTTTTATTTATTTCAAAAGTTTGGGTTGAGGAGATATTTATTAAATTTTTTTTAATAAACATGAGGATTAATATTTAATCTTAATTAAATATTTTGAGTTGGGATTAGGGGTAGGAAATGATGGGATTAGCCTTTAATCAAAATTAAAGAAGGATTAGAAGATTTTGGAAGAGGTTATTGGTCATAAGGAAATTGGCCAAGTTATGGGCAAAAATTTTTTTTTTATTTATTTTAGGATTTTTGGTCAATTTATTAATTAAATAATTAATAAATAAGGAAATAATGTTTAAATAAGATTTAAACATTTTAGGGAGGGATTCCTTAATTAAATATTTTTAATTAAGATAAAGGGATTTAATGGCATAAAAATTAATTAATTAATTAATTAAATAATTAATTAATAAATGATGATGTCATCAGGGATTTTTTCAAAAAATAAAAATACTTTATTTTTTAAAGGATTTTTAGGTGTCTACAGCTATGATTCTTTCTAATACTTGGTACTATGGGAAACACTACTTGGTTGTTGCTAAATGGCACCTAGGGTTTGATCCACCACGAAACTTTGCAGGCTCACTCATGTTTAGGTAAGACTTCCTGGCTTTCCCTTAAAGTTTTGGGATGAAAAGATACTTAGGTGGATTGGGAACTCTTTTGATCACTATGTTTCTGTTGACATTTCCACCCTATAGAAATCTAGATTAGCATATGCTAGGTTATGTGTGAATGTGGGGATTAACAAAGCTTTGCCTAACTATGTTACCCTTGACACTAAGTGGGGGAAAAACAACAAACCATAATGTATGAAAACGTTGGGTTATATTGCCAAAAAATGTTCTAGGTTGGTCATGTGATTTTAGACTATATGACTCCCAAGCCATAAGAGAAGGAGAAAGTGGTTTCTCCTAGGATTGTGAAAGAGAGTGTTGGGCAAGGCAAATCTTTGTCCTTACTACCTCTAATATCCCTTGTTATGGAATTTGCTAAAGGCCATAATGTTTTGACCTACTATGGGGTTAGTTCTAAAGGGTGTGTGGAGAAGAACAAGATTGAGGACTACCCTTTCTTACAAGGGATTGATGACCTTCTCAAGACACCTAACAATAGGATGTAAACTAGTATCCAAATTGAGGAAGTCCCACTGAAGGAAGGAGAAATTTGGGTTTTGAAGGAAGTTCAGGCTACCAAAGGAGATACAAGTGAAACAATTATCACATTTAGTTCAAGTGTTGTCAGAATTGCCAAAAAGCTAAACTGGGGAGAGTGTTTTAGCCCCTCTTCTCCTGAAGGGGAGCTGATTGCCTCTTCCAACATGATCCCCCCTCTCAAGGAACTCACCAACTTGGTTAGCAGTGATGTGGTGGCAACCTAGTGAGGCCCTTTCTCACCACAAGGTAGCAATGTTGTTGAATGGGAAATTGCTAAGAAAAAGACAAGAGGTAGAAAGAAGGTTGATGTTGTCAGTGTTGTTAAAAAATGCATGCCAAATAGCAATAGTACAAAGACAAAAAAAATTGAAAGGGAAGTTGTTAGTGCTAGGCAGTTGACCTTATGGACATCACCTCAAAAGGTAAGAAATGGAGTATCTTTCTTGGAACATGCAAGGGTTGAATAACCCCCAAAAAAAGTATGCCCTTAAAAAATCTATTCTGTCCCTTAAGATTGATACTCTCTTTATTCAAGAAGCAAAGATGTCTTGCTTTAACTTTTCCAAGTTTCAGGAAACCTTTGGTCCGATGTTGTTTCTAGCTATAGTGAATGATATGGTGTTTCAGGTGGTGTTGCTACCCTTTGGAATCCTAATGTGTTATTGAGTAGGACTTAGTTTAAAAATAATTTTTTTATTGTCACAAAGCATTCTAGTTGTAATAGGAATTGGAACATTGTTAACGTCTATGCCCCTAATACTTGAGTGGGGAGGAAGATTTTATGGAACAATTATTTTTAGTTAGAAGTGCTAATAAGATGGTTATGTACATAGGAGACTTTAATACTCATCTATATCCTTCTAAGAAACATCAGGGGGTAGGGTTTTGAATGATTGTACAGAGTATGCAAGGTCTAGTAGAGTTCCTTGACTGGAATGATTTAATGGATGTGGATCTGCATGGGGTCCCCTTTACTCAGTTTAATAATAGAAAAGGGCAAGATCTTATTTAGGTCAAGTTGGCTAGGCTTCTTGTTTCAGAAAATTAGCAGTTGTTGACTACCCTCACTCTTTCTACTCTCCTTAGGACAGTTTCAGATCATTCCTTGATTTTATTTAGTTGGTCTGGTGGCCTTTTTAGTGGGTCGAAGCCTTTTCCATATGAGATAATGTGGGAATCTCACCCTGACTTTAACAGTTGTGTTAAAGAATCGTGTAACATCTCTATAGAGGGGACTGTTATGTTCAGACTTGCTACTAAACTTGATAATATCAAGAAAAATGTGATTTGTTGGAGTAAATGTTCATTTGGGGATATTTTCAAGAAGGATAAATTAGACCTCTAGAGGGCCATGGCTAATGGGGATAATTTTTGGAAAACACTAATTTAGAAGAAGAATAAGCATGTAGGAGTCAATTGTAATGCCCCTCATGGAGATCCTTGGAACACAAGGATAAAATATGCACTGAATTTTTATTTTTTTAAAGATAAGTTATTGAACAACAACATAAAGTAACTAAGTGTGATAATGAAACATCAAAACAAGGTGATAAGAATAGGGAACATGGCTAAACTCACATGTTCACCTACACCAACATAAGTCTTACAACACTTCCAAAGATCTACAAGCATTGAACCACAAATCACAAACCATAGATCACATGATTCATGAGAATATGCCAAGGGGATGTTCTCTTTCAAACCCAAAGTAAAAGCTCCTATCATGGTTTTAGACAAAAAAGTCCATTTCCACTAATCATAACATAATCTAGAATTACAAGCAGAGACCAACAATGGTCATACATAGGACGAGGGCTCAAAGTTAGAACCACTCATCTACTGGACACCATGTTGATAGACAAATGCTAATTCCTAAAATTTGGCTAAGTCTAAAATCTTAAAGCTCTAAAATTTGGCTAAGTTTGAATTCTTGAAGCCCTGAAATTTCCTAGAATCTTTATCTTAACTCAGAGAGGTCTGTTGCCTATCTCAAATGAATTGTCACATATATTATAATACATCTTAAGTATAAGGAATTAAATATATGTCAACTTATATTTAAAAAATATATTTTAAACCCCATAGAAAATCTATTTAGAACTAGGAAGGTGTAAAACCCAATAGGGTGTCCAAAACCAACTTTCAAACTTTCCTCGGCCAAGCCAAAATGCCCACGATTTATCACGTGAGACTTTGCTTCTCCGAATGAGACCTTTCCTAACTGTGTGCAAGCAGTTGCATTGCTTTGAGTGAGGCTTTTTAATGTTGCACACGAGCCTTTGCATCATGTTGCGTGAGGAAGTACATGCTCACATGAGGGAGGATGTATGTTCGTGCGAGACAATACATTCTTGTGCAAGAAACTGCCCTTCCGATGCGAGGAATGCCAATAGCGCAACATTGAGGCAAGAAGAAAATGCATAAAAACATGAAACCTCCACATTGGGGAGTACCAGATCCACATAAATCGAGGATGGTCACTCAAGAGCATAAAAGAGATCAAATAACTCTAACATCTAATCCATAGCATCTAATGTAATCATGCGGTAAGCAACATCACAATGAACATACATGTGCATAAATCAAATATTACAAGAAGGAAACACAAACAATGAAGCCACCAAAGTAACAAAAATCATGCTCATTTTTTCCCAACCATAATAGCGTAATGAGACCTCAAAGGTCCTATCCATCCCCCGACCATGAATCTCAAATTACCAACAAGATACTTGGAATTGTATCGTGAGATCTTTCTTACCAATACTATCAATAACAACATAAGGGAAAAATACATCCAACCATGCTAATCTATCAATAGCAACACTATCGAAAGAAATGGTAAGGAATCTCATCTAAACCATAAGATACAACATTAGAATAAGGAATGCATCAAGTAACAACTACTATCATCTCATCATGATATCAAATGCATCCAAAGTAAAACATAAATCACAAGGAAACATACTCTGGATATATGGAAGTACCAAGTGAATATCCAACATCGGTCTCAAACTGGAAATAGACCATCTCTATACACCGGTCCCTAGTAGTGATATAGGTAGTTAAGCCTCCCAACCATGTGGTAACCCGCAAGCCCATTCCCATCGTGTTGATGGAGATAATGGCCTGAGCACAATCATCCATTGATGACTAACACTCATGCCAAGCAGTATAGAGGATTGAAACCAAGATCATGAATTAATGCAATACAACATGTCCTAGTCAAACACTCTATGGGTCTACTATGTAGGGACTCTAGTGAAGAGTAGATCACTTGGCATCATAGAGCCTAAGATAACACCCAATGAAGCCACTCCATAGTGCTCAATACACCAGAAGAGTCGTGTAAATAATTACCCTTGAATAACTGAATGGGTAGTACACACCTTCGTAATAGCTATGCAGTTATGCGATGTTTTGTTATCTTAGTTAATTACCCATGAATTTATTTAGCTATCACTTATTAGAAACTTCTATATGTACACCTCATCAAGAATACGACCTGAGGTTATGAGAGTAGCCCCTCCATTGGTCTACCCTACATAGCCATGCTCATCACATGATGAGTGCCAGTAGGAAATGAAAGCTCCCAACCCAACCCCAATGAAGATAACTCAATCGACAAGTAACTGACAGCTCAGGACTCACAAGACCCCAATAAGTGCACGCTCACGTGCTCGTATGTGGGTACACCAACTACACGATGATCATAAACAACAAGGGCTAGATGAGAAGTATAAAAAACAAAAGTATAACAAATCACTCAATCGGCCTATATCTAGGAGTATGGGTACTACACAAATCCCAATGATGCAACAAAACCAAACATCATGGTTCATTCCACAGACCTAAATCTGAGAGCATGGGTTCTACACGAATCTCAATGATGCAACAAAACACCAAACATCATGAACTCACTCAACTAGCCTAAATTCGGGAGTATGAATTCTACATGAATCCTAGTGTTCATAAAATAACAATGGTTCGATTAGAAACAATAATACCAAGTACAAAATCAGCCAACTGAACACATAGTCGAGAGTACATATTCAACATGAATCCCAATGCAAGTAGAATACAAATATGGCTGGATTGGAATCCTCATGGATAATCCAAATCTATGACCAATATCAATGCTAAGAAACACCCAAGAACTAGGTGGCACACAAATTGAGGCAAAGTAAAAAATGCTCAAAATCCAATGTTGACAAAAATCAATGAAATTAAAACCCTTTTTACAAGTGGGTACAAAAACCCAAAATATCAAATAAATAGTTCAGAGTCCATATGTAAAAACAGCCAGCATAATGATCTAACACCCCAAAACCCCAAGTCAAAAAGCAATCAAATGCTCATACACCTGACAAGTTTAATGGAAGTATGACAAGTTTAATCACAGAGGAGGTGAAATGGGTTGTGTTTTCCATGAAAGCATATAAAGACCCTAATCCTGATGGCTTCCCCTCGCCATCTTCCAACACTTTTGGAAAACCATTAAAAAAGATCTTACCAAAGCCACCAGGGATTTCTTTAGGAAAGGGAAGTTGCTCAAGAGACTTAATAACACATTTATAGCTTTGATGCTTAAGATTTCTAATTTAAAAACTTTGGTGGATTTTCATAGGCAAGAACCAAAAAGGTTGTATTTTAGGCCGAAAATTCTAAATGCAATGATAACTAGCCACAAAATTATCCACTGTATGGATAAAAATAACAACTTGGGGATGGCCAGTTGATTAGAACTGTGATTAAGACTATTAATTTTTTGGTTATGGCCAATGGTACCCCTTGGAGATCTTTTGGTATTGGGAGAGGGTTAAGGCAAGGTGATCCAATCTCCCCCTATCTTTTTATTATGGCTATGAAGGTTATGGGTAGATCCTTTACAAATATGGCTTCCCTACCTCTAGAAGTGATACACCAGTTTGTTGAAAATACTTTCTTGTACGGTTAGTCCCTAGTGATTATAGCAAGGGTATGGAGAAACCTCCTTGATGATTATGTGGAGAATTTAGGACAACTAATAAACTTTAGTAAGACCAAGGTTTAGTTTTTCAATGTAGACCTAGACCAGCAAAGGCCTATTACTAACATCCTAGGTTGTCAATCTGTTGGTCTTCTTGATACCTACCCTAGTCTTTCGCTTAGGTTAAGAAAGTTACCAACCAATTTTGGAACTCAATCCTTGAATGGATGAAAAAGAACCTTGTTGGTTGGAAGGAAAAGTTGTTGAGTACTACTAGAAAAATTTCAATTATTATTTTCTTGCGGAGTGCTAGTGTATTTTCTTTCACATTTCAAAATCTCCCAATGTATGGTTGAGGAGCTGGAAATGTTGTAGAGGAATTTTTTATGGTTTGGAAATGAATAAAGGAATAGAACTAGACTTGTTAGCAGGGATATTGTTTGTAAGAAAAATGATAAATGAGGGTTGGGTGTCAAAAAGATTTTTGACCTTAACAAAGCTCTTCTCACAAAAATTGTGTGGTGAATGATTGAGAACTAGATTGGCTAGTGTAAGATAATGATAGGCAAATATCTTAATAACACACCCTTTTTTTATTGTCTTAAAGATAATTATTGGCCAAAGAGTTCCAAGATCTAGAACAACCTAATAAAAAATAAAAACGTCTTTAGAGATGGTCTTCAATAAACAGTTGGAAGAGGAGATAATATTAGGTTTTGGGATGATGACTGACTTGATAGCAAGCCCCTTGCTTTCAAAAAATTTGGTTGCTTGGAGAAATTTTTTAAGAGAACCTTTGGAGAGAAGGCTAGTGACTATATAGCCAGACAAAGGAGGTGGAGATCTGTCTCAGAAGTTGTTGTTCTTGTTCACCTCAAAGCTCTAGCGGAAGAGTTGTTGGTGCGCCTTAACTCTCACACAATCTTAAGGTATGCCCAAGAGGATAGGTTTATATAGGGCATAACTTCTAATGGTATTTTTTTTGTTAAATCAATTATTTCACATTGTTTAGTAAAGACCCCCTGCCTCTATTGGAAGAAAGTTCAGAACTACTAGATCATCCCTAATGTGAACTTGTTCTGGTGGATGTCCCTTCATGTAAATATATTTATTGTTGATAACCTAAGGAAAAGATGATTCCATATTTTGAATAAATGTTATCCATGTAAGGAAAAAGAGGAAAGTATACAACACATCTTTTTTGATTTTCCTCTTGCTTCAAAGGTTTAGTCTATAATTATGCATAAGTGCCCCTTGGACTAGGTTTCTAGATTGATTCATAGCAATTTATTTTAAATTGGATTTCCCTTTCTTCCACCCTTTATTTAGGCTTCTTTGGAACCTCATTGCTCCTCATATTTGCTGGAGAATTTGGAAGCAGAGAAATAATTAAATTTTCAGGGAAGAGGAGCGATTAGAGGAGGTGGTGGATAATGGGGTGCTTAAGCTCCTAATGGAGAACATATATTTTAGTAAATGGAAGAAACCCCATAACCCCCCATCAATTGGAGAACAAAAGATAGCATTGAACTGGAATCTCCTAGGGTCCTTCCAAGACTATGACAACTCGAAAGCCATTGTTAGAAAGAAGACCAAATGGATTCCCCTAGACATCCAATGTTGAAGCTTAATTTTAATGGGGTGCTGCTAGAGGTGGATGTGTTGTGGGTGGAGGGGTGGTTAGAGACTCTGAGGGAAATCGACTGTTATTGTATGTAGGAAATATGGGAAATGCCTCAAATTATGTGGCAGAGGCTACAACTCTCTATTGTGGGTTACATGTTGTTGTTAGTCTTGGATGGAAACAATTACGTGCGGTGGGGGATTTGAAGGTTGTTGTGGACATGATGAAAGGCTATATGAAACCTGACTAGTCTATTGTCAGTGTTATGGGTGATATTTGGCACCTCTTAGGAAAATTAGATGCTTATGTTCTGTAGGACACCTATAGAGAAGGTAATTTGGTTGTAGACTCTATAGGGAGCTTGTGGCTGCATGTCCGAGGTATAAGGTGTTGGTGAAACATGGCTAATCTATCAATAGACATCCTTACCCTTATGGAAAGGGAGAAAAATAATTCACATAGGGAAGAATGATGTTTATCTTTGGGTCACCTACCTATTGGTTAGGTATGCAGGTATGATATTTAAACTATCAAATTATGATGCTCTTTTAAACCTTAATGATTATTTTTGTAAGGGAGTTAGGGAATGGTCACATTAGGATGGAAAATTCAAATGAGTTGTATAAAAAGATGAAAGATGTGACTAATAATAGGAAGTGGAGAAGCAAAATAATTATGAAACCTTATGGAAAGCTTACGAAAAAGATTACGGTGGATCTTGTCAGTATTAGACTAATTGATTTCTTAAATAATCATACCTTGCACACTTTGAGGAATGTTTTTAAATAGGATTGATAGGAGAGGTGGTAGTATACACATGGCTGCCTTGTGCGGAAAGGACATAAAATTTATTACAATGCCCAATCATTATTATGGCAACTTAAGCCTTTTTTGGAATTAAAAATACATAAGTTACTTTTATTCTATAGAATATTTAAAGTGCTATCTTGGCTTTTGATCTAAGTATTTTCTCAACTCTGCAAATTTGGAGGTATTAGAGTGCTCTAGCACTACAACATTTGGGGTCAAATTGCAACGAGAATTTGCAACGACGGTGTGCTTTGTTTGTGATTTTTGTTTTTGCTAGTGTGCCTCATACCATTGTTATACTGACTTTGGCATCGTAATTGTGATGTCAGAATGATTATAAACAAAAATGAAAAGAAAAAATAACATTAATCATTCTTCACTTGTTTTGATCGATCATGGAGAGCTATGCATGAAAGAGGGTGGAGAGCTCTGAACGAGGGTGGAGAGATTTGATCATTGGTGGAGACCAGTGGAGGTCTAGGATTTCTTTGATGTTCCCTTTTGATCACTGCATTTCGTTGTTGTGCCCTTGTGATCTCTACATTTTGTTGTTGTGCCCTTGCTCTACGATTTTGTTGCCATGTTGTGCCCTTGTGATCTCTGTGCCCTTCCTTTGCGATTTTCTTCAAGGGGAGAAGAGGTACCTATGTAAATGTTTTTTTTATTTTCCTTCTAATTATGTATCTCTTCATATTTCCCCCAACAAGTGATTAGAGGATCTTTTCTTTCACTTGGGGTCTTAAGTCAAAGATTTGTTCTTGAAAGTGCTTGAGATAATGCATATCATTTCCTTTTGGGAAATCAAATTGATAGCTTGCATAGTCATCAAAATGTTTGGCCTAGGCTCATTCATTGTGCCAATCAGAAATCATGTGGGTAAACATTTTCATCTACTTGGCTTTTTAATCACATAATGGAAGTTTGTGAAGTTTAACAAAATGCTATGAACATAAGTAATGCTTCCTCCATTGTGGCCCCCTTCCCCACCCCACCCCCATGCATAGTTTTAGAGTAGTAATGCTCTACTAAACTCATTTGGCATAAGATCCTTCTCTTTAGTAGATTTATAATGCATTGGCAGTAAGCCTAATTTCGTAAATATCTTGACATAACAAAACACTAAAATTTTACCTTCCATATTTAAGATTCTAAATTGCAAAAAGTTGTAAAAAAAAAACCCAACTAACAATTTTGATACAAAGAGAATACCCATTTTAATACCAAAATATAGGGTCAAAATTTAGGTGGGTTGTTCTTGTTACTAGAATTTTGGCATTTTCTCCAAATCTATACTCCATGTTAAACAATTTCAAATTTATTATAAATATAACCACTAAAACATTTAGTCGTTTGTTTAATTAGATCCACCCCTCTAGAAAAGAAAAAAAACACTTAACTACATATTTGAAACACAAGTGGGAATTCTATTTGTCACTTATGCTAACACATCTTATGGTGGATTCTAAATCATTTTATGAATAAAACTAACTTCATTAATCCAAAAAGCAATAGCATCTCAATATCATCACAATAAAGGTACAACCACATGATTCAAAAACTTGTAACTAAACCCAAATACCTCATCTTCAATAGTTAGGGAATTTTAGAAATATGATTTTAAATTTAATTTAGTATAAATACATGCAGACATATATACATACATACATACATAAAATATGTATGTGTGTATGTATGTATGTATGTGTATATGTATGTGTGTGTATATGTATGTATGTGTGTGTGTATATGTATGTATGTGTGTGTGTATGTATCTATATAGAGAAATCTTTTTTAAGGCGCTTATTACATTTTAACACATTAGAAAACTTGATCCAACTGCATACATATTCCAAAATCCAAATAATAAAACAATAAAACTCACTCAACCCATGCCAAGTGACTTACCTCAAGATCCTGCACAAAAATAATGTAGACCAAGAAAAATGGTCAGAGTTCACAAGAAATTTTACAAAAATATATCATAGTAGATATTTTTAGAAATAAACAAGCCATAACCTGATTAAATTGGTCTAGTTGTTGATTAGCTAGGTTGATTACAAATTCTTGTAGAATTGTCATTAGATTGGGTACAATAAAAATGAACAATCAGTTATTCCTAGCTAGCAACATCAAATACAGTTTTCCAAGGTGATAAAATGCATATGTAGATGCATCACTTGCATGTTACTCATGAAGTGCATTCCCCAACTTATAATGAATGGTTGGATATAAAGGTTCCATACACTGGCCTAACAATGGAAGGCAATGATGTAACCATGCATGTATTGGCACAGTCTCCCTGCGAGGATCCCAAGTATTTATTGTTGTTGTTAATCTGGGCATCACTATATGATCTAGAATTTTACAAAGTACTGAAGCTGGTAGTAACTTCTCCCATGCCTCCAAAAAATGTAGCATAGGTTCAGGGTCCCTTGGCTCCTAGGAATTTGTAGCAGCTATTCTCACTATTGGAAGAATAACTTCAATGAAGAGTTGAGTGTATGGAGTTGAAGAAGCAAGTTCTACTTCTATATAAATGCCATAATCATGAGGCTCATTCCCTTGTAGAAGCCTCTACCATAATGAAATTACCTCTAAACCATGCAAAGGATATTGAAGTGGTTTCCAACCTTGAAACACTCTTATAAGAAATGGCAAAGAAAATGTAGATGCAATACATGAAAAATTACACAACTTGCAGTTCTCCCAATATTTGGACTGTAATTCCCAAAGACACTTGCAAGTAATTCCAATGTCATAGAACTACCACAACACTTTCTTGGATTCTATCTAGTAATCCCATAATATCCTCTATTTTGTCTAGCTATTGTTTCTATTGTGTAATCTCTTTCTAAAGCCGCTCCTTCTCCTTCTAGTATATCGCCATAGACTCTCTCTCGTGCCTTAAATTATGATCAAACCTCAAAATATCTGCCTCTACCATATTTAAAATCAACTTCACATTGTGTTGTAACTCTAGCACAGGTGTTTGATCCTTAAGAGCTTTCATTTCAGCTTTTCAATTTTCAAGATTGGTCAACACGCTCACTTGCGGACCTCTCATGTCAAGCACTTTCTGTACTATTTCAACACCATGTTCTTGCTTCTGACCTAATAGTTCTTCAGGTGCATTTTCTTGTAAAACATTAATTTTGTTGAACAATTGTAAACTCTTAGAAAGTGCATTGTGGTTTTCTATTAGCATTGATAGGCATGCCTTGAACAAAATCAAAATGAAGAAGAATAAATGAACACAAATTAGGACATTTCCTTTATTGCACCCATATCTTCTCTTTATGTCCCAAAGCTAGACAATAATGTCTATTGATTCTCATCAAAAACTAAGATAATTAGTTCTCTGCCATTATCAAAATTTATCAATGGGAGAAAGATAGTCCAAATAAGTAATCAATATGAAATGAGAGTTGTGTTGATGCAGTAGATGAAGATATAAATGGAGCATATTTATAAGAGTGAGATGGGTCGATCATTAGGTGAGAAATGTGATGGGATGAAATGAAGAGGTGGGATGTTGAAAAGGAATAATCAAGAGTGTTACCTCAATTGGCATCAATTTGACCTCAAACTCCTCAAATACAATAGGGAGAGAATGAGTTGATGCACCTAGTTGAGACTTACACAGTAAGTATTAACATAATTTTTAATTATAAGAAAAGTTCAATAACGGTTTTTATAGTATACTATTTTATTTATGTCATCAAATAAAATGCATGTGTTATTTTTACAGAGGATGTTGAATAGGTTAAAGGGTCATGCCCGAAATGATGATACTTCAGATGGTTCAAGTACATTCACATGTTTTGTCCTACACTTGTGTTTTGCTTGAATAATATTTGTTTTAATAGCTCTAAGAACCTTGTATTTTTTTGTGCTCTAACAATCTTATTTTTTTCCTCCTAGCATTGATCTTATGTTCATTATGTTGCCTACTAAAAGGAACAAAACTAAAGAGGCAATGCCAACTGCAATGTCGGTAACACATAATATGGCCACATATGTGATGACAACGCCTATCAGTAAGTAGATTCCTCTCTCTCTCTCTCTCTCTCTCTCTCTCTCTCTCTCTCTCTCTCTCTCTCTCTCTCTCTCTCTCTCTCTCTCTCTCTCTCTCTCTCTCATTTTTCATGATTTTTATTTCACTTGAATTATTATTTCTTATAGGGATTTCTGTAATATAAGATTCATTTTATGGAAGAGGTGATGAGGACATTCTTAGATGTACCCACGTTAGATGTATGGGAACACTAAAGAATTGTGATTTATCATGAGCAATGAAGTGGACTTCCCCTGAGAGTAGTCCAACTTCCAAGCACTTTAAAGATTGATCTTTTCTTAAATATTTTAAATGTTAATGGGGAATTTAGATTTTCCAAGGGGGGGGAGGGGGGGCGGGGGGGGGGGGGGGGGGGGGGGGGGGGGCGGTTGGGGAGGGGGGGGGGGGTGGGGGGGGGTGTGGGGGTGTGTTGGGGAGTGGAGCCAAGTGAGCTTCCACCTTCACATGGTTGGCCTTGATTAGTAGAGAATATTAAACTATGCTCAAAACCAAGTGAAGCTCAACCTTAACTTATGGTTGCATGACAACTAACTGTGTGAATCTCTTAGTTTCAAGCAATGCAGAAGGAGGCCATAATTCAATATGCAATCACAATTCATATGCCTATGACATCAAGTGGAGCTGAAAAATGCAATAGGTTTGCATTTTTTTTAGAGGTCTTTAATTAGGTATTTTAAGTTGTAAACCATCATGAACATTGTAACTTTGACTCTTATAGTCAAGGGTAATTTCCTCAACATGCAAGCAAATCAAGAATTTCTATGTGTTGGCTTGCTAAGGACATTCTCTCGGCCATAGCAGCTAGAGTTCTAATGTTCATGATGGTCTATAATTTTAAGAACTTAATAGACCTATTAAATAATGTAAACATAGTGCATTTTTTTAGTGCCACCTATTGTCCATGCATATAGAATGAAAGTGCATGTGCTTTCTCGATTTAGAGTGGCAAAATCTTATTTTGGATGTGATGGAAAAATGACATGCACCAAAAGATGGGAAAATGATATCACGTAGGTCTAGAACCTTTTTTGTTATATTTTGTTACACATATCCATGTGAATATGAATATTTTATCACACGTGTCATTTAAGAACATTGGTTTCCATTGATAATTGTGTAGGAGGCTTAGAGAAGGAAAAATGGTGCAAGACGACTCATTTTAAACACTAGTTTGATCCAAATGAATGAGAGTTTATTGGTTTTTTATTTTATTTTAATATTTAACAAGAAACAACCATCTTAAATTGAATATTGAGCAGCTTGTTTTAATTTTGAACTAATTATTTAAATAGAAGGTTTATGTCCTAAGGTGATATTAATGTCATTTTAGGTATGATATGCTTTGATCCTTCAAATTTCTAGTTTCTTCAACTAATGGCTTCCTTAAATTTAGTTTGTTTCTAGTTTTACATGGTTATTCTCCCTAGAAAGAGACAACATTGAAGAATTAATGAAACTTTCCTGGATTGGTTTCTTGTTTTAATTTTGAATATAAATTCAATTTGAGATGATTAGTTCTTAATGACTAGTGATATGGAGATCATATTATTTAACATTACCTGATAGCATCTTATGTGGCTTCTCTAATTTTTTGCCCATAAATTTATTTTCTATATATATATATATATATATATATATATATATATATATATATATATATCTTTCAATTAAACCATGACCAACATATGCCATATATGATGCATCTACCCATTCGATCAACTACACTTGCCATGCAAATGCTTCTAGTTCTTTATATTTGGTGATCATATGTTTCTAGATCACCTTCTAGTGGCTCACTTCAAAGTTTTTCAAGTTGCTACTAGATTTATTCTTTGTAGGGAAATAGTAAAATAGGTTTATTGCTTTGCATTAACATGCATAATGAAATAAATTTTGTCCATATACTCATTTTTAATTGAAATGCATAAGAAAGCTCTTAGTGATGAACTGTCCCATATTTCTTATGCTTATTTATGTGATTTTTTATGGGAAGTTGACCATATAGCTTTATTTGGTTACTTTTATGGAGCTTGAGATTACTTTCTTGGTTTGCACCATGCCTCTCTATTTGAGAAACCACAAATGAATTCTACATTAGTAGCTCTTCTAGGACATTTTTTGGTCAATATTAATAGTTAAGAATGAGCTTTAGACACTGAAAGGAAAATTAATGTATGTCTACTACACTTGACTAGGAGGATAAGTCTATACGTAGACAAAGCAGACTAAGTAATCTTTCAACAATTTCATCATCCCAAGGTCACCAATTAGACTCTAGCATGAGTATCTTTCTTTGTGTTTAAAGACTTGATAGTGTAATGGGTTCCTATTTTGAAATGGATAAATATGATCAAGTGTTGTTTTAGCTCTTTGTTGGTTGATGTTGCACTTGCAACTAAACTTAATAGTTGGGGAGAAAGTTGAAATAGAATATGAAGTAGATGTTTGGTTCTATGTGAGTAAACACATTTAATAAAAAATAATGCATTGCATCTCTAGACCAGCCAATTTTGTTGGCTAACCTTTTATATATCTAAATGATCATAGGTAAGGTAAAAATGACATGGAAGAGATGGTAAAATGGTTGGATTGATCCCTGTGCTTTATGTGAGCCCTTCCTAGAGCAATTCTTATGTAGAAAAGAAATAGATATGTAGCACTTCTATCCTAGTCTTATCTAAATTTAGTCATTATCTAGCCTTGTCCTGTGTGCATTATCGCCTAACTTTTGGTAGATTTGTTTCAAAGTAGACATGCATTCAAAAAATAATGGCTTTATGTAGATCCATTAGTTTTTAATTATTTTATATTTTATCCTCAAGTCATCTATCTTCATGTTGTTTTCTACAAGCTGATGTGCTTTCATGCAAGCATGAAGTAAACAAATGAAGTGATAGTGTAAACAAAACTAAAAACGGTGATAAGTCACTATTGCAGGATAGTAGTATCACATAAAGTTCAAAGCTAAATGAGAAAATTATTTCAAATAAGGGCATGTAAGTGATTCAAAGGAATCCCTATTACATTAAGAGAACTCAATAAACAATGAAAAATATGTTTTGTTCAATACATTAAAAACAATGGATGCATATGATAAAACACAAACTATTTTCTCTAAATCTGACAAAAATTTACCTATCATAGCTAATGTCACTACATATTTCTACTAAACTAATGGAATAAGTGATTTCACATTGCATAATATTTTGCTTGGTTTTTGACTTATCCTTGGTGAAATCTAGCTTTCAAAGCTACTACCAATTCTTACATTGGGTGTTTTTGAATCCTTCTTTTTTACTGATGAACTATATATGTTTTGCAAATCATATGGATTTTCCTTTACAAAAGCCTACTATCCAAGATTTGTAGAATTTAATTTGTGGCTCATTAAAGATTTCTTAATTAAAAAATCTAATCTTTTTTCTATGGAGCTGGTGATGATCCTATTAAAGAAACTTCTAGTTAGAGGAGTAGCTATGGATGAATTATGTTTTGTTGAGTCTATCAGAATATTCTTGGTACTGAGAACATTTTTCTTAGTAAATGAGCTAAATACTTTTTGAGTTGTATTAATTGTAGTATGATAATCCATATTCTCCTCATCAATCAAACTTTCCTCCTTAATAGAAAAACATCCAATATGCTCTGGAACTTGCTTTGCAAACAAGTTGGAGTTTGTGTCCACATAATTTGTAATAGTTTTGTCAAATAATATTCCCCCTACATGGGTCAATGAATTTAATTAATCAATATCTGATGGATATCCCTTCCCCCAACATTTGATGGAGTTTTTTGAGTGATCACTAAAGTCCAAGGAAAAATAAGCCCATCGTACATCTGATGGTGTGCAATTTCTACACTTCAACATTTTATTTACTTGGATAATGTTCATACAAGGAGGGTTGGTTTCTTATATGGAAGCTATGGTGGGTTATGATGAGAATTTCTCTCTACAATTTGTTAGTTCTTAGACATATAAGAAAGTGATGATAAATTGGATTTCCTTTCAGGTGAACAAAGAGATTATTGCTATGGTGATGGGGCTCTTGATGGAAGGAATACAATGACAAAATTTGACTAAAGTTTTGAATGAGAAAATCCTAAATATTTTTTCAAAGATGGTAAGGATTTGGTTAGACATAGAGGTGCTTTCCTTTACAAAAATGTCCTAGAACAATGGAATGAGGTATGCCCACTTATTATGAATTAGCTCGCTCTCAAAGGTAGATTTGGGGTTTTCTAGCACTATCACTTTCCTTTGTTGAATAATTTCTATAATCATGATACTTTATATATCCCTTTCATTCTACTTCATGAGATGGAAGATATGGTTTTAGATGTTAGGGATAAAAAGAGGAAGACAATGAATTATACCATTCTCCGTAAGGGACTTATTCTCCACCTCTGTAATTTACATCTTGCTCTCTACCCTACTAGGTGTGTCACCATCGAGAATATCCTAACCCCAAAAAACTCTCAAAGACTTGGTTGTGATAGTATGTCCAGGGGACCCACCCCTTAGCCTTCATCTTCCCCTACCCCATTAGGAAGCTCAAAGAAAAATAAAATTTTCATATTTGGTAGCTAATATGTAGGTAAACAACCCAAAATTGATAAAATGGTGGATGTTGATCTTGGGGATTCTAATGAGGAGATTAGTGGAGGCCGTAGAAGGTCAAGAAAACTAGATAAAAGATAGGCTAGGAAGAAGTAGAAGGCAAATAGGTGTCTCGATATTGATGAGGTGTCAAGGTCTACTAAAAGTGGGAAGAAAAAGACAAGAATAAAGGATAAGATGAGGAGGAATTTTGAGAGTGGTGGAAAGGAAGACAAAGATGTGGAAACTAGGGAGGAGACCTCGAAGTCTAAGGAGGTGAAACCTAAAAAAAAAGGAAGTTGTGAGTAATGATCCTAAAAATGTCTCTACCAACTTTACCATAAAGCCTTAAAACTTCATTCTTGAATCCCACTTGGGTACTTTGGCCTTTAGGGACATCTTGCCTATGATTGCCTCCTCTCGTGGGGGGAATGCTAAAGAAACAAAAATAGAAGTTTTTTTTCTAACAACCCTATGTTGCAGGTTAAGGAGAAGGATACCCTCATGGGGAATTGTGCTAATGGCCTAAGCCTACCTAGTAATGTGGTGAATACCAATAGTGACTTAAATGATATCAAAGTTAGGTCCTCTTCGCTAGAGGAGAACTTTAGAACCTTGTCCAAGTTCATTTTGAAAGTGACTCATGTTGTAGCCACAAACCTCTAGTTATTGGTGCTAGAGAAAGAGGTTGAAGAACTTGGTATGAAGGACTCCAAGTTGCTATATGGGTTCCTTGCTGATTGGGCTAAAATTTTGTTGGTAGGGAATGGTAAAGAGAGGGAAAAAGTTTAGGCCTTCTTAGGTTTCTATTTTATTTTGGGTTACTTGGTTATGATGGCATGATCTAGCCTTTGATACTTTAAATTGTCCCTGTATGGCCTTAAACTTTATGCTTTTAAGACATTACATGTTAGATAGGTTAATTTAGTATAGCCATAATCAAAAGTATGGTTTGTTTGGTTATAGTTATGTTAAGCTTAATACTCTTGATGTTGTGGTTATGGTAAGCTTAATGCCAGGTGTTACTTGAAGTTTATTTTGTTTTTGATATTTAGGGTTAAGGGTAGCTATGATGTTTTTCTAGTGGCTAGTAGTCTATTGGTTGTGGACTACTATTATTTTTTGAAGGGACAACCCCCTAGTTTTGGCAGCTTTAATATATATAAGGGCTATATAATACATAATAAATGTTAAACCTAAAGTTTGAATGATTTGAAGCCAAATTGTTTAAAATATCATTGATTAACCATAAACATCTTTTCCTCAATCCTAAGATCCTTATAAATGAGTTTCATCTTTTCGAAGACCAAGATCTAGATGACTACATGTCATTATGTGTCTTAACCTCAAAGCCCCTTTGTGTAAGTTCATCAAAGTTTTTTTTATTGTAACTCTATAAATTTTAGGAGTACTACAGTTAATTCCATCATATGCCTCCTGCATGGTGGTGGTGCTATCAACAATTGACAATGTTTCATTTTCCAAGTAAAAATGTATTTCTTTTTGTAAACATCAACATGGCCCAATTTGAAATAATACTAGAAAATAATTGACATGTTTTTGAATTTAATTTGTTGCACCCAAATACACAACTTAAATGATAAGAAAGTTCTGTAAGGGATCACCTTCTCATCTTTCACAAGAACACACAATCTTGCAAGCAAGAAACATTTCTAAAATTGTGTGACCATGTCCATGACAAAGTACCTCAAAAACTTATTGGCAATGTGCATAAATATCACTTTATCCTAGTATTCCTATGGTAGCCTTGGGAATATACCCTAAATTAGGGATTTATTGATACCATCTTTCATCATGTTAAAATTTACACAACAATTTTTAGACAAAAATCATCCCATCCAAGAAAATAATGACCTTAAAATGGGCCTTGAAGGATCATCTAGATTCATTGACAAAAACATGAAAAAATATATTTTAGCAAAATTATTACCTCAACTTATCCCATTATTTTACATTTTCATTAACTCATCTTCTAACACCAACATTAAGAGAATGATTGCAAAATATACCAACAAGAAAGCTCTTAAGCCAAGAGAAAAAAATCAATAAGAGAGTCTATAGATTAATTGGTA
Source organism: Cupressus sempervirens (assembly GCA_028749045.1). Lineage (NCBI taxonomy): Eukaryota > Viridiplantae > Streptophyta > Pinopsida > Cupressales > Cupressaceae > Cupressus > Cupressus sempervirens. The sequence continues at coordinate 951,419,155 of CM053787.1, read as the reverse complement.
ATCAAAAATTTTCTGAAATCTTGAGAAGGAGCAACATTAGGAAAGGTCTTGGGAGGGGCATTAGAAAGAAACTCCTTAACCAAGGAGGAATTAAGATAATCTTCCATTGCAACTTGAGCATCAGGTCTACTCAGGTCTACTTGTATTAGTAGTAACATTTGCTAACATTTGAGAAAATGGGGTTGCAAGCTTTGGGTTTAACCATGGAGGAAAATTTGTAGTTCAGCACGATTAGGCTGGAGTAGTACTGGGATGGGTGACCTGCTGAGAAGTCTTGGTGCTTCACCCTTGTGAGCATCACCTAGATCCAATGAGTGCTAAGTGCTCCATTTATTCTCATGAGAGATGGATTCATATTGAATCACTACTCATGAAACATAGGTCAATGAGTTGGAATCAAAAATCACACAGTTAAATCCTGATAGTAATATCCCAATTTGCTAAAGAGTCAATCACCTCAAGGATTTGATTCCTAGTGACACTTGTCATAAGCGCATTGAGGGAAATTGTGTCTTTCAAATAAAAGAATTCATAACTATGAATTATTCTATGTAAACACAAAAAATTCATAACTATCAATGTCTTGATGGAGTTGTCATGAAGAGACATTGGTTGTGAAAATCCAACATTCTATTTGTCCTAGTTGGAACAATGGCTTTTTGTAAATCATTGACGACACTTGACATAGAAGGGTATCTAGGTGATGGATTCAAAGAACCCCTCATCAAAGCATGCCTAATGTCATTGATTATAAACCAAAATAAATATAGCCTTTGAGAAGCCAATCATACTTTCAATGCAGAACTTAGTGCCTCCAACTACAATGCCATAAGGGACTCATCATCATCATCCTTCAATGAGATAGACCACTTGTTCAACATTTTCTTTTCCTCACACTATTATCCGCTTTGTTTCTCCAAACCCACTTCAACTTTATGCTTGGCTTTGAACCCCTCTTATTTTACTTATGCTCCATTCTATGCTCTTGCTCTCCATTTAAACCATTCTCAATTTTGGATTACCATAGGGAGCCAAGATTGTTAGAAACTTAAAAGCTTGATATTTTTAGTAGAAGATGATGAATACAGTCTATATGTGTGAGAACCATTCCTATATGTAGTACCATTATTTGTTAGAATATTCTAGAAAGTGAAACTTTCTCATTTTAGCACCTACAGTTCAATTTCCCACCTAAGTTATTTCTCTCTCTTCTTTTTGTATCAAAATTTGTCTTGATGGCACAACTTTTGAAAGCCATAACTTTTGAATTCAGTACTCAATTTTCTATTATAACCACTTCTTAGAAAACTCTCAAAGTGCTTCACAAGTAGAACTATGCAACCTTGTCCTTAACACATTTCATCCCCTTTTTGGAACATCTAAGACCTTCAAAAGAGAATTCAAAGTTTTCTACCACCATGTCAAAATAAAAAAAGTCAAATTGGACTTGATCTTTCCATGAGATTTTATTGATAGACTTGTATATCCATAATAAACCTCCATGGAAATATTTGAAACAATATCTTCTCAAATCAAAATCTTACTAAAAATAGTAAAGCCATCAAATGATGTTGGAGAGAAGCTTGCTACAATGAATAAAATTTCCTTCAAAAGATGGATACTAAGAATATTCTTGAGAATGGTTGGATGCAAAATTGTAGTAAGGAGATTGAATTGGAGCTTCATGATTGCCCAAATGAGAGAGGTAGATTGCTTATATGCCTCTCATAAATATTTTAGAGCTCACCACTTGAAGAAAGCCAATGAGATTTAAGATTTCCTAGTTAACCATTGAGACAAGTATAAGATTTGAACTTTGGGGAAAACCCCAGGGAACGTGTCAACTTGGATGGCCTATTCTCCCCCAAAAGCCTCAAAATTTGGTTCAAGAATCAGGGTATACTTGGTGGAACCCATGGTAATTGGATTTTTTATTTTATCTATTTTGTTTCTCCAAGTTGTAGTTTGGAGGTATGAACATGTTCAAATAGGGTTTCATTTATTTTTGGGAGAATGCTCTAGATAGTTATAAAATAAAAATTTAGTGGGTCATCAAGAGCACATTAATAATATGGGATACCCACTATCGACTAGTGAGGTTGATCATATAGCTAGACACATTGCCATAATTATAGTTCTTTAGGTTTAATTCTAGTTATAAATTTCTCACATTTTTATCAATTGGCTAGATTTATCTCTAAGCTAGTGAGTTGGTGTCAGTTTATTTTTGTTTGAAAATGATAGGGTAACTTTATGAGTCAATGGGATAACTTCACTTCAATAGAAATATTACTATAGTTTCATGTTAATTTCATTTCAATGAGAATATTAGTTGAATATTAGGATAATGCTTCTAATATAAATTTTTAGATTATCTAGATTGGATCATTGATCAACATGTTTGAACTATTAAATGGTGAGTTAATTCAATAGAAAGTATCTACTATTTTCTAGCAAGACATCTCTATGTTTTAACAAATTCTTAGTAATTTTAGTTTTCAATATTTTTGTTGTTGTTTTCATTATTGACTAATTAACAATTGCTATATTGTAATCTCACTAATGTATTTGTGCAACTACCTTTCATTTGACAAACACCACACAAACTACTAGCATATTGCATGACCGAAACATGGGAAAGACATGATTATTTCGAACACTTAAAATAAACGAAAATGGTTGCATGGTAGATTACAAAATGTTTTACTTTTTATTTAAAGGGTCAACTAACCTAGCTAGTGTATTTGGGGTGTTTGAATTGATGTATTCTCTACAATTACATTTACTTATGATCTTAAGTATCAATTATTACATATGCACCTAAGTCTTGTTGTGTTATCTTATTAATACTAGCTTGTAAATATGATCTATCCTTGCATTCCGCTTCGATCTTGAACATTAGAAACACCTAGTATATTGCTCCCTTTATGAGACATGTTTGGGGTTTTCATCACTCCAAAGGATGACCTTAACCAAATGTGCCAAAATTATATAAATGGGTGAGATTGAAATTTGTATCCTAATCTTATCATTTCATGTTTAGTGAAATCATGATGCTTGGGTGATACCAATGTGGTAGTGAAAAGTTGGTCCAAATGGCTTGATTGGTATTCCATGAACCCACTTGTGATGGAGTGGTGCTCAAGGGTGTGACTCATGTATCCTTGTGGTATTTAGAAGGCTTACCTAGAAACTTATATAACCTAGATTAAGAAATTTTTGTTACTTCTTAGTGTAGTGCAAGGGATTTGGTTTATTACCCCAAAGTTACTCATCATGTGATCCCTTCAGTTGAGATAGAAATTCATGGATCTAGCTTATCAAACCATCGTAAAGAGAGATCAAATGAGAATCCTTTGTAGGCCTAGAACTCCACCTATCTATCTTCAAATGTTAGGTGTCTCAAACCTCTCTTGGGGTATGATCACTTGTGTTGTGGGCCCAAATTATGTTTCCATGCCACCCTACTAACTATAGGCTTGTTAACATTTCTAGGATGTAGTCTTGTGATAAACTAGCATATATCATTCAATTAATCTATTTGAAGTCATATGAGTAATTTTTTTGATTGTTTTTATTTTACACATACCATTTTCCAAAATAGTTTGTTAATTTTTCACTAATAGTTAGAACTAGATTTAGTGGGACCCATCTATTAGCCAGCAAAAGAATTTTTTTTTTAGTAAGATTGTGGTCCCTTGAGTGGGTTTGTACTTATAACATAGTCACTATTTAGCACTAATCAATGCATACACTATATTCATTGGAAATAAGGCTCTATTTGTTGGTGATTTCACTTTCCCCAATTGGTGTAGGGGCACCTAGGTGGGCTAAGGAAGACCTAGGGTTCCCTTTGAGATTTTTTCTTGTAGTGGTACTAGCTACACCACTAGGTGAATAAAGGGACTCATGTAGTCCTAAGAAGGTAAGATGTTAGGTTCAACAAATCATATAGGCCAGATTGCTTCTTGTTGCTCACTAGGCCAAACTAGGTGTTTTAGGGCCTAGAAGGGTAGGATGGTCAAATAGAGATTCTAAGGCCATATTTAGGAGTTTTAAGTCCTATTTGGACATTATACAAGGTTTCATGACTTTTGGAGAAAGTTTGAGGACTTAACTCCATAAGATGTAAAAGTTGCTCAATTGTTGCGAATGACAACATTGATAACTTTTCTTTCATTTTGAGAAACTTCATCTAGAAGGTGTTATAACTATCTAAAATATTTAGAAGCGCATGTGGAAATCCTATATGAGGCCATTCTCAGCCTATTCAATGGGTTGGAGAAGTTTGGTATAGGACTATACAAATTGTGCAACAAGTTTTGAGTAATAGCTTTATCCATCTTAGTTCTTTTGGCAAAAATATTGATTAGATTTGGATCTTTGTGAATTGGAAAAGTTAGTGTAGATTGATTTAAGATTATGTAAAATTTAATTGTTTTATTTTATCAAGTTTTGTGTGCTTAGTTAAATTTTTTTTTTCTACTAGCTTGTTGTCCTAAATCGGCCTGTGTGCAAAGATGGAGTCATAGGGCCACTTCCCACCATAGGTTTAAAAGGAATTTTGGGATTTGGAACATGAATCCACGTAAATTTTTTACAATGGAGATGGGGCCTTGGAAAGCCGAGGAGGTGTATTTGAAGGCATGCCCTAGGCAAGTCTTAGTAACTTCATTAAGGATCACAAAGGAGAGAAAGTGGAATGGGAGTAGTTGAACATTGTTGATACTTCAACTTGAGATTGGATTATGCTAGAAGGTGTTGTGGAGTAACCCCAAAGAAAATGGGAAGCCTTGGTGGGAGTCCTAAGGAAGGAAAAACACTAATTCTATTAGACAACATGCCAAACCCTTGAAACCCTTATTTTAAGGCTAAAATTGTGCTTTTATAGTACGAACAATTTGGAAACCCTAGAACCCCAAAATCCTATACTTGGAATGGTGGTTTTTTGGAGTTTCTGTTAGATTTTTTTTCAAGATAATTGGGTTTTTTTTGCATTTAGAGGGCTAATCCTTATAGCCCTATTTGAAGCATTTGAATGAGTGTTTGCTTAAGAGTTGGAACTCAATTATAGTTTCTTGATTGATTTTGGTTGAGGATCTTTTGGGAAGTCCAAGTACATTCCTAGATAACTATACACCCATTTAGGGAGTATATTCATCATTTGGGATTATTTGTGTTGAAGGGGAGTCAAAAAGAAAGATTGTTCTACTTGGTTGATGTGTACCATTTGAAAGGTTTAGGATCTACTTGATTAGAGTCCTAAAGAGCATAGGGTGAGTAGAAGCCCTATTTGGTCAGATGGATGACCTAAGAAGACCTTAGGGAGAGCTTGGGTAAGAAGCAAGATTGGTTGTCACATCAAAGTGGTACCAGAGCAAGTTAAAGACTTGGGAAAAGTGGCGTATGTTTGTAGCTATTGAAGAATTAGTAGGTTAGTCTAGTATGGTGGCTAATATAGAATTGGCCAAAGAAGTTGACAAGAAAAAGGAGAAGAATAGACTCCTTGAAGTAGCCTTGGAAGAGGTGAAGACAAAATTATAGGAAGTTGTTGATATAGCTAAAAGGAAGGAAGAAGAAGACAATGAGAAGGGTGAGGAGGTAGTAGAAGAGAATGTTTTACTTGAACGTAACCTTGTCTTGAATGAAGAGCCCTTCTTGAAGGCTATGAAAACCCTAGGAGAAAAAGATTTGGAAGGTGTGCCACTGTTCAGTGGAAAAATGGATATTGATGTAGTGATGGATTGGTTGGATGACATGGAGGGGTATTAGAGGCACAAAAGGTCAAAGTGGCTAAGTCAAGACTCAGAGGCTCAGCATTGATATGGTGGAAGTATGTACACGATGATCAACATGGGCAATAATCCTATAGCCAACTAGAATTCCATGGTTATTAAGTTGAAGGAGAACTTTCTACTAGAAGACTTCGAAATCCAATTCCACAAAAAAGATGACAAGGACTAAAGAAAAAGGACTTATATGTGATCTCTTACATAGAGGAGTTTCAAATATTGTGTCTCAAATCCAAAAAGAAAGAAGAGGAGCTAATAAAGGTGGCTAGGGACTTAGGAGGTTTTAGGTGGAATATCTAAGCGGAGCTTAGTTTGTGGGAACCTACCACTATGCAAAGGTGTCATCAACTAGACCCTAAAGGTGGAGGAAAAGAACAAGAAGAAAGGGGATTCCAAATTCAAAGATAGAGATAAGGAAAAAAATTAGAGAGGACAAAGAGGAGGCTACCAAGGTAGAGGGAATGAGCAGAGGAATTAAGTTGAGAACAAGCTCACTAAGAAAAATAATGAAGGAACTTCTAGAGGATTTTATAGTCGAGGAAGAGGACTTCAAGCATGAGGAGAGTGAAGGTACCTAGTGTACTATTTTTTAGTGGTAAAGAATTTGTTAAGGACTTCAAGGATGAGGAGAGCTAGATTTATACAGTAGTGTTGAAGTCCAAAGGAGAAGATAACACAGTTAAGGAGTCATTACCAAAGGAAGTACAAGAGCTTCTTGAGAAATACAAGGATATAGTAAGTGGTGGTGCTCCTGCTACATTGCCACCTAGAAGGGTCATAAGTCACCAAATTGACTTTGTCCTTCGTGCATCCCTACCTAACAAGGCAACATACAAGCTCACTCTAGATCAAAACCTGGAAGTTGCAAGGTAGGTGCAATAATTTTTGGACCAAGGTCTAATTCAAAAGAGCATAAGCCCATGTGTAGTCCTATGGTATTAGCATCCAATAAAGGAGGGAATTGGAGACTATGTATGGCCTCAAGGGCCATAAATAGGATCACAATCAGATATAGATTTCCACACCTAGGATTGAGGATCTAATGGATTGTCTTGGAGGAGCTATGTATTTCACCAAGTTGGATTTGAAGAGTGGATACCACCAAATCAGGATTAAGGAGGGAGATGAATGGAAAACATCATTCAAGACCAAAAATGGGTTCTATGAATGGCTAGTGATGACATTTGGTCTCTCAAATTATCCTAGCACATTCATGAGACTCATGAATGAAGTGCTTAAAAACTTCACACGAAGATTTGTAGTTGTGTATCTAGATGATATACTCATCTTCAACAATACTAAAGAGGAGCACATCAAACATGTGGAGGCAGTATTGCAGAGGTCACATGAAGAGAAGCTTTTCATCAATCTTGACAAGTGTGACTTCTTCAAGAAAGAGTTGGTGTACCTAGGCTTTGTGGTGTCTAAGGGAACCTTGAATATGAACCAAGAGAAGGTTTCTGCAATCCTTAACTAGCCACCACCTTCTACTTTAACTGAGGTAAGAATTTTGCATGGTCTTGTTCAATTCTATAGGAAGTTTATTAGAAACTCTAGTGGCATATGTGTACCTTTTCTAGAAACCATAAAGGGTGGAGTCAAGTCCAAGTTTAGGTGAAAAGTCATTTGAAATGCTCAAGAAGAAAGTATCCATTCAACCTATTTTGCAACTACCTAGCTTTGAAAAGCTCCTCACCCTAGAATGTAACACAAGTTGCCTAGTAGTAGGGGGTGTATTGAGTTAAGAAGGTAGGCCAGTAGCCTTTTTAAATGAAAAACTCAATAAGGCCAAAAAGAAATACTCTTCCTATGACCTTGAACTCTATGCCTTAGTTAAGTCCCTTAGGAAGTAGAGGCACTATGTATTGCCCAAGGAATTTTTTGTATTTACTAATAATCAGGCCCTAAGATACATCAACACTTAAGAAAATTTGAAGAATAGGAACTTGAAGTGGATGGAATACTTGCACAAGAAAGGACTAATTAATAAAGTAGAAAATGCATTGAGCAGGAGGGTGTTGATAGTTCAAGAAGTTTAGCTATCTTGCATTGGAATAGAGAGCTTCAAGAGTCTTTTAAGGAGGACTTTGGAGAGGCCTACAAGGCATGTTCATATTTTTAGAACCACTTTCATAGAAAATATTCTAAGTTTACCTTGCAAAATAGGTTGCTCTTTAAGGGTAATCAGTTGCGTGTGCCAAGGGGATCAATAAGAGAGAGCCTAATATAGGAGAAACACAATGGAAGTCTAAGTGCATACTTTGGGGTCAATAAAACCTCTGAAATGGTCCAAAGATTCTATTATTGGCCAAAATTAGTCAGAGATGTGACTAGGTATGTGGAACAGTGCACGCTATGCATGAAAGTTAAAGGAGTGATGAGTAGTGGAGGTCTCTATGAGCCCTTACTAGTCCTTAATAGGTCATGAGAATGTGTGAGTATGGACTTCATAGTAGGACTGCCCAAGACAAAACAAGGCTATGATAGTATAAATGTGGTTATTGACAGGTTCATCAATATGGGGCACTTCATCCCATGTAAAACAACCAATGATGCAAGCCACATTGCCCATTTGTTCTTGAAAGAGGTTGTGAGGATTCATTGCCTTTCATTAAGCATAGTTTTAGATAGATATGTGAAATTCATGAGCCACTTCTGGAAGACATTATGGGGCATACTTGGCACAAATTTGTCATTTGGATCAGCAGACCATCCTCAAACTAATGACTAGACTAAGGTGGTCAATAGGGTGCTAGGTAGTTTTTAAAGATGCCTAACAAAGTAGTATGGGAAAACTTGGGATATCGTCATTCCCTAAGTAGAGTAGGTCTACAATGATAGTAGGAATAAAACCATAGGTAGAAGCCCCTTTAAATTTTTCTATGGCATGCATCCTAGAGGTGTTTGTGAGTTCAGAGATCTTGGAGGAATAGAGCATAGGAGTGGACATGTTGAGGATTTGTCCCAAACTATGAAAGAGATACGAGAACAAGTCAAAAAGACTATTCAAGGAAATACCCAAAAGCTAAAAGCAAAGGTAGATAAAAGGAGAAAGGACATTCAATTCTCCATTGGAGATTATGTCATGGTGCACCTAAACAAGGCAAGATTGCAAAAAGGTGTACCTACCAAGTTGCAAATGAAAAGAATAGGACCTTGCAAGACCATAGCAAAATATAGGGAAAATGCATACAAGGTGAACTTACCATTAGGTTTGGGCATATCTCAAGTATCTAATGTGCAAGACTTGATTTAGTTTAAAGGAACATTTCCTACTGATGCTACCAATAGTCAAGGACTTCAGGATGACTTGGAACCTGCAGTAATCCCCTCCACCAATAAGTTGGATGCTGAGAAGGTGTTAGACTCTAGAGTGAAGAAAGACACTAGAAACAAGGTGCACATGGAGCACCTTCTCAAGTGGAAAGAAAAAATAGACTTAGAGGCCACATGGATTGCTAAGGAAGATTCAACAAGCTAGGCATAAGTAAAGACTTGCTGTCGACATGAGTGACATAAATTTTCTCTTTGGGGGAGTATGGTGCAGGGGCACCTAGGTGGGCTAAGGAAGACACAGGGCTCCCTTTGGGTTTTTGGCTTGTAGTGGTGCTAGCCATACCACTAGGTGAATAAAGGGGCACATGTAGTCCTAAGAAGGTAAGGTGTTAGGTTTGATAACTCATATATATCAGATTGCTTCTAGTTGCTCACTAGGCCAAACTAGGTGTTTTGGGGCCTAGAAGAGTAGAATGGTCAAATAGAGGCTCTAAGGACATATTTAGGTGTTTTAATTCCTATTTGAACATTGTACAAGGTTTCATGACTTTTGGAGCAAATTTAAGGACTTAACTCCATAAGATGTAAAAGTTTCTCAATTGTTGTCAATGTTCTCAATGACAACATTGACAACTTTTCTTGCATTTTGAACAACATTTTCTAGAAGGTGTTATAACTATTTGAAAAAATTAGGAGTGCATGTGAAAATCCTATGTGAGGCCAATCTCAACCTGTTCAAGGGGTTGGAGAAGTTTGGTATTGGACTCTACAGACTATGTGTAATGTCCCCTTTTGGAACCTTTAAATATTTTCTTCAATTTGTATTGATTTCGTTATATCCTCCTCTGATCTTTTTTCCATTGCTTGATATTCAATATATATGTGTATTTTTCATAGAGTCATGACCTTTCATTGATAATAATTATATTATATTAAGAATAATATAATTATATATATTTATATTAATAATATCATTAATATATATATCATTAATATAAGTCTAATAACATATATTATTAATATAAGTCTAATATCATAAATATATATATCATTTATAGTAATAATATCATTAATATATATATTATATATATAGTGATATCGTTATTAATCATGTTAGTGTTATAAATATTATTAATCTTATATATCATAATATTGATATATATATATATTATTTATATTCAATAGTATATTATTTTAAATGTGTATATATATGTATAATATATAATTTATATTTTTAATTTATATACTTTATTAATCATTTTAATATTATAAACTTTATATATTGGACCTATTTATTATTTAATTATATATGTCCAAAATGAGGATATTACAGTCCTCCCCTCTCAAATTTTCTTGCCCTCAAGCAAAATATTTCATACACAAGTTTGTCACAAATGCAAAACATACTTGCATTCAAAAGACTAAAAATATTTACAAAATATACATGAAAACATGAAGCATACACGAAGTAGACATAATGCAGATAGATGAAAACATGGAGCAAACATGATGCAGACAGATCATACATTTTTTTATAATTTTACACAATGATGTAGAGTAAAGGGAATGATTTATAACATATAGTTCCCAAGTACATCTTTTGATCATAGATCCTGCAACACAAACAATTATTAGCATGTACATGTATATAATAGCTCCAAAGAAGAGTTCAGACATGATAAATTAGTTCTAAACCAATATCCTACCAAGCCCAAAAGCAGAACTTTGGCCCTCTTGGCATTGATGGCAGCCATTGATATCCATCAAGGTGGTCTACTTGGGAGATTCTCAACTGAATAAAGTTCACATGATGTCAAGTCTTAATCAATCTAAGCCCAGGAGCAAAACTTTGGCCCTCTTGGCCTTGGTGGTAGCCATTGAAATCCATCAAGGTGGTCTACTTAGATGGTAATCTTATTCTTCCTGCCTAAGCCCAAGAGTAGAACTTTGGCCCTCTTGGCCTTGATGGCAGCCAGTGACATCCATCAAGGTGGTCTGCTTAGGAGGTAATCTTATTCTTTAAATATCCTACCTAAGCCCAAGAGCGGAACTTTGGCCCTCTTGGCCTTGATGGCAGCTGGTGACATCCATCAAGGTGGTCTACTTAGGAGGTGATTTGGTTTATAATCATTATAATCCTTTTTCTACTCCTTCACATGAATGTGTCAAACTCCCTTTGAGTCTTAATATCAATCTTGCCCTTTTTCCTGCAAGAACATTCTTAGAGGAAAAGATCAAGGTAAATAGCTCATGTAGTATACAAATTAGAGAGAGATTACATTGATTAAATAAATAAAACACTAGAAGATAATAAATACTTCTGTGTACATCAATATCCTTTTATTGAATATTTCATTCTATTAGACATTATTATTGTAATAACAAATAATATTATTTATTTTAACCATATAATTAGTCTCTTATTTAAAATGATATTCCTTTTCATCATTATATAATAAATTTCATTCTAATATATATTCTTAATAGCAAGAATATTTGAAATTCATAATAATAAGAAGAAATATATTAAATAACTATAAATATTAATATATTCTTACATACCTCAGTTATGAGTTCGTCTTACCTTTTATGGTTATCAATGCATGGGATGTCTCCTTTTCTTTTCAAAAATAAAAATAAAAAACATTCCTACCTTTTTTGCTAGATATAAATAGTATAGTGGATTCATCATCCATGTTTAAATCCACTTTCAGTCTTAATACTTAGCAATGGGTTTGCTCTAGCTTTTAGTGCATTCAATGTGTATAGTAATGTGCCTTCAGCATTTGGTGTAAATTTAGCCTCTTCGAATCATTTGCAGTCTCCCATCTCATATAATATTTCCTTTCATTCTTTTTTAGTATTTTGAAATGTCTTAAATATCTCATTCGGTGTCTTGAGGAGAATAGTAAATTTTATTCTCAATTTCTTGAAAATCTTGCATAGGACTAGCTATAGCTTTCACAGAAGTGTTTTAAGAGTGCATGTTTCATTTTGCAGCTTGTTTGCAAATTTCTTCTGGTTCACAAACCTTCTAACTCTTTATGCACTCTGCATAGGAATAAGATCACCATAGGGAAGGCTCTTGTAGATCTTTTGGAGTCAAAAAAAAAAAAGCTCACTTGGAGGAACATGCTGCAGCAACAATACTGACACTTTCAGCCTCTTCTGTCAACAAGCCAATTATTGGATCTTCTAGAGCTACACAACTTCTGGTAGAATTACTCACCATAGGTACCCATCAAGCAAAGATAGATGCAGTCACAACACTTTACAACCTTTCGACATACCCAGACAATTTAGCTGAATGTTCTGTATTAAATGTTTGTGTTACTATATGCTAAGTTTTTTTGATTTTCCCATTCTCCCTAATGACTTCAATTAGAAATTTAATTTATAGTCAATTGTATTTTCATGGAAGACATTAATTTCACAAACTAGAGGTATGCTCCATAGGATGGCAGGTTCGAATGCTCTAATACCACTTGTAATGTCCCCTTTTGGAACCTTTATGAATTTTCTTCAATTTGTATTGATTTCGTTATATCCTCCTCTGATCTCTTTTCCATAGCTTGATATTCAATATATATATATGTGTATTTTTCATAGAGTCACAACCTTTCATTGATAATAATGATATTATATTAAGAATAATATAATTATATATATTTATATTAATAATATCATTAATATACTATCATTAATATATATATCATTAATATAAGTCTAATAACATATATTATTAATATAAGTCTAATATCATTAATACATATATATTATATATAGTGATATCATTATTAATCATGTTAGTGTTATAAATATTATTAATCTTATATATCATAGTATTGATATATATATTATTTATATTCAATAGTATATTATTTTAAATGTGTATATATATGTATAATATATAATTTATATTTTTAATTTATATACTTTATTAATCATTTTAATATTATAAACTTTATATATTGGACCTATTTATTATTTAATTATATATCTCCAAAATGGGGATATTACACTATGCAACAAGTTTTGAGTAATAGTTTTATGCATTTGAGTTCCTTTGGCAAAAATATGGATTAGATTTGGATCTTTGTGAAGTGGAAGAGTTAGTGTAGTTTGATTTAAGATTCTGTATAGTTTTAGTTTGTCATTTTAGCAAGTTTTGTATGCTTAGTTAAATTATTTTGTTTTCTACTAGCCTGCTGTCCTAAATTAGGCTATGTGCAAAGATGGAGTCATAGGGCCACTTCCCACCATAGGTTTTGTATGAAATTTTTGGATTTGGAACATGACTCCATGTACATTTTTTATAGAGGATATGATGCCCTAGAAAGCTAAGGTGGTGTATTTGAAGTGATGCCCTAGGCAAGTCTTAGTAGCTTTGTTGGGGATCATAGAGAAGAGAAAGTGGAATGGGAGTGGTTGAACATTATTGATACTTCAATCTGAGATTGGATTATGCTAGAAAGTGTTGTGGAGTAACTTCAAAGAGAATGGGAAGCCTTGGTGGGAGTCCTAAGGCAAAACACTCTTTCCATCAGACAACATGCCAAACCCTTGAAACTATTATTTTAAGGCTAAAATTGTGCCCATATAGTATGGACAATTTCGGAACCCTACACCCCCAAAATACTTAAGGTCTCTAAAAAGGTACTTGGAATAGTGGTTTTTTGGAGTCCTTGTTAATAAGTTTTGCAAGATAATTGGGTTTTTCTACATTTGGAGGGGTTAACCTTGTAGCCCTATTTCAAGCATTTGAATGAATGTTTTCTTAAGAGTTGGAACTCAATTATGGTTTCTTGATTGATTTTTATTGAGGATCTTGTGGGAATTCCAAGTAGATTCCTAGATGACTATCCACCCATTTGGGGAGTCTACTGATCATTTGGGTTATTTGTGTTGAAGAGGAGTTAGCAAACAAGATTGTTCCACTTGGTTGATGTGTACGAATTGAAAGGTTTAGGATCTACTTGGTTAGAGTCCTAAAGAGCATAGGGTGAGTAGAAGCCCTATTTGGTCAAGTGAATGACCTAAGAAGACCCTAGGGAGAGCTTGGGGAAGAAGCAAGATTGGTTGTCACATCACCAATTTAGTTGGCTTGTATCCTATTTTAATGGGTTTGTCTAGCAACTCAATAGCTTGCCCAAATCTTTCTAGTGTATTTGATCTATCACTCGCTGGATTCACCCATTTGTAAACAGTCACCACTTGGAAAGATTTACTTCGGTTTGCTAATTTCATCATATTAATTTAGACTGGCCAGTTTGTCTAAATTTTAAAAAAATGAGTCATTTTTGTCAAATAGATGGTTTTCTTTCATCTAAGGCATGATTGTGTCCCATATATTTTCTAGAAAGTAAATCCTTTGGTTTTATATTTCCATATATATACTAAGACCTCACACATGAATATTTTTTCCTCTCATCCTATAAAACATTATAGCACTTTTGTCTAACCTCATCATTGTTGAATTAATGAGGATTGTTGTGAATGTATATGCGTTGCCATGTTATTGGTATGTATGTTCTAAGGGAAACAATCTCTATAATTTTATATTGTAGATGAAACATGGAGAGACATGTCGCTTTAAGGGACATTTCTATTGATTTTATTTAATTAATTATTTAACTACATACACAAATATATTAAACACTCACAAAAAAACAAACAAACAAACACAACTTTAGTTTAATCTCTTGATTTTATCAAACTAAAGCTACCAAACATTAACACTCCCTCTTAGCTACGAAGGATAAACTATCAAAAATTAACACACCCTCTTAGCTATGAAGGAGAAACATGAAATAATATTACGTCATTGATAATATTAGGAATGAAAATTTTTAAGGATATTTTTATCAGAAGATCTCCACCATTTTGATATCATGAGTATTAGCCTCCAGAATATCAACACATGATTCATCAAATACTCTAAGTAATGGTATGTAGAATATCAATACATGATATTCACCTTGTGCTCAAATAAGATAATGGTCTACATAATATCAACATATGATATTCACTATTTTGATATCATAGGTATTAGTCTTCCAGACTATCAACACATGATATTCACTGAGTACTCAAAATTTTTATAAGGTATGTGCATATGCATTCTCATAACACATACCATATAAACATCCACCATGTAAATAATAATCTATCAGGATCTGCATATACATTGTAAGATATCCATCATAATAGAAAATTAAGTTATTATAACATCATCACCCTTTAATAACTTCTACAATTACAAGTGATGATCATTTGGAAGTCTTCACTTCATCATGATGTACACTGGGGGTAGGCCCATTAAGTCATGCAATAACAAACATGATACCAAAAGTTTACAAGAAGTTAAAAATCCCCTTGATTCTAATATTGTCAAGATCTTCAAAGACCAACTAAAACATATTGTCTATCCCCTCCTTTAGATGGATGTTTTAGACTCCCTCTACATGAATATGACTGAGATCAACTGAAGGTTGACTAAACCATATCTTCTATATTCTCCCTCTCTTTCAAAATTGCCTCTAATGAAATGTCAGGATTCATTTGAATCTCAATCAATCTCTCTTTCACTTATCATTGACTTTAGACTTTCCTTTGTATGATAATATTTATATCTCTCTTTTACTTGTCATTGACTTTAGACTTTCCTTTGTATGATAATATTTATGTCATGTCATAGTCTTTGGCTAACATCAAAGTCCTCTCTTCAATGGTAAATAGTTTATAAAATGCACCTTTTAATTAGCTTATTTCCTTACTACCAAGATTCTTAGCAGTGGGTCGACTTTTCTCACTCACATGTATTCAATGTAAATGTGTCCCCTTGTACCTTGGAATCCAAGTGGGATGAGATCTATGTAGTTAGAGTACCTCGTGCTATTGACGACAACCATCTACATTGCATTTTTAAAATTCCATGATCTTCACATAGCTTACATTTTAATATATTAATTAATGCCTTATTATCACATCATTGTGTTCAATCTTATTGGGCTTCTAGTTTTTAATCATTGATAACTTCCTAATCACCATTAATTTTATTTTGAAAACCTCTCCTTTATTTGCATTGGAGGGTTCTTCCGTAATCCAATGTGGCAATAATTATTCATCCGAGTGATGCCTCAAAGAAGCCATAACATTGTCAATCTCTTTATTTATCCTTGTCTCTCACCTCTTATGCAATGTCTCTTATCAAATGAATTAAAAATATTCCTCAGAATATCCAGATCAAAGAAGAAATTCTCCCCCTCATCATAGAAGCTAGACTATGGAGGCCCATGCTTTGTCTCAAGTAGTGGTTGCTAATTCTAGACTTATGTTTATTTATTGTAATTTTATCAAGCCTCTCACATGCATCATCTTCTTATATATTTTATTTCTTCATTCTTTTATCTCTTCTTATAGTTTGAATCTTTTAACCAATGTTTTATCAATATAGTGGTTGGTTGTCATAGAACTAGTTACTTTCTTCAATGCTTGAAACCAATGTTCTGACTTTGGCAATATATTAGTCACTAAGATAAATTTTGTGCAATATTTTGATAAAAACTAAGGCTATGTTCATATGCATCACAATGATGAATTGCTAGTACTCTTTCATGTAGTTCCAAAACTTTTAAAGAAATTAAATAGCTTTGGCCAATTATCCACCATGATAGCTAAAATGACATTTAGACTTTTTTGACATATATTTTGCTCATGCTAGGAATTGTATCCACTTGATATTACATGATTGCAAATTTGTAACCTTTTTCATGAAGCCCAATTTACATAATTTGGTGGTCATGAACCAACATAGATGGCTTGCACAACTATAAAGGATACTAGTATTGAAATTCAACAAGAGTATTTGCAAATCTCTTCAAATCCTTTCTTACATCTACTAGTGTGATATGCACCTCCATCAAACTTGATCTTTTGTAAAAGCATTAAGTTCACCAAGAATAATAATTTCTTGTCTCTGTTAATCACACTTTCTTGTACTTTCTTTCCTATTTCATTCTATTCATTTGAAGCCTCCTATGATACCATGTTGAATTAAGGAGGATCAATGCAAATGAATTTGCACTATCATGTTTTCAGTATGTGTTCCAAGGGAAACACTCTCTCTCTTTTTATATTATGGATGATACATGGAGAGGCATGTCCTTCCAAGGGACATGTCTATTCATTTTACTTAATTAATATAAAAATTAATTATTTAATCACACACACACACACACAAATATATATATATATATATATATATTGTTAGAGTGTAAGAATTTGCCTTAGGGAAAAATCACCCAAGATCAAGGAACTCAAGCACAAGCACAATAGTAGACTAAAAGAGTATGATCAAAATAATGATATGATATTCAATTCAATGTCAGAGTGCCTATATATAAAGGCCTTTGAAATGCTTCTAGATAGCCTAATCAGCATACTAATAAGTCTTACAACCAAGCACATGTCCACTAGAAGTGGATTATCCTCCATTAAGCACAAGAGTAAGTGTGATGATGAGAGGATAAGCCTATAAAGGTGTAGCACACAAAATTATGTTGTAGACACCTGTTGGGCATTCGTTTTGCATGAGGTCAATGGCAGGAATCCATAGTGTAATTCTTTTCTTGAAAATAAAATCTTTTTAAGGATCGACTCCAAGGTTCAGTGTTTGTCTTGTGACGTACCAAAATTCACTCAGTAGAAGATAAATGTGAATGCTCATGAGGAGGCCTTTCTTGGTTCCAAAAACTCTTTTACCTTGGAATCAAGTAAAATTTGTTCGTTGTCTCAAAATATCACACCAAAAGAACAATATTTTTGTATTTTCTATTTTTCAATGAATGCAACTCTAACAATGCAACTACTATGAGGTCCTATTCTAACAGGGGGCTAGCAAAGAAAATAATGAAACTAAAAGAAAATAACATGAAATCAAATAACTTGAAATTGAAATTTCTAAATGGACATAAGCTATAGAATACAACACACTGCGAGTTAAACCTTTGAAGAAATCGGTAGAAAACCAATGAAAACAAAAGCAACGCTTCTTAGAATCCACTAATGCAATCGTGGATGAGAATCTTTAACAAATCAAATGATATTTCACTCTTCATCAAATCACAAGGCCATGAAAAGTGTGCTCATGGGAGACAAAAAGCTATGTAGACATAACTAGGTGATCTCTTCTCAAGCTCGTTACGTCAAAGGAATTCATATATTTGTAGAAAACACTAGAACTAAAATATTGCACAACCAGAAAAAATGCAATAAACCTTTGGCTCAATCAAAATCTCATGAATAAAATCCACAAAACAATGACACATTCAAGCAAGAATAACTACACTCCAAATGCTAGCACCAAAAGAATAACTTTATTTCATAATAACGTGGGCCTTTTTAAATTTTACAATGGGGTATTTACAAGAAATTGTCTCCTCAATTTGTGTTGAGAGTGAGAGATATCTTAATGCAATAAAATTCTTTTAAAACATTAAAACAAACTAAATATATACAAACTAGTAATCTAACTGGTGCTTAGAGGGACTCCATCCATATTTTATTCATTAATTGGATGCATGAGCCCTTTAAATGCTGAAAACAATGAAAGCATGAGAGAGAAAGTAGGAGGAAGCCATCAGTCAAAGTAGAAGTGCATGGAGACACCAAAAATAGAAGTTGGCCCTTCACTTGATGTGTGTCAGAGTTGACTTGCCATCGAAATGCATTTCCAATGCATGGAAAGTGCTATTTTTGGAACTGGCAGTCAACTGTTGGCACACCTCTGAATTGAGGAGCTGCGGAGCTATGGAGCTGTGGACCTCGACTGGGTCAAAATCTCAAAATTTTACTAAGTGTCAAAATTAAAATTTTGGCATCTCGGTTTTGCTCATCTTTATCCTAAAGATATGTTTGGATGTTTGCCTTGAATTTCTCTATAATCTCAGTAATCTTAGCAGCATCGGGAAGATCCAAAGCCTCATACTTATCTTTGACCTTCTGTCTGTAGTTGTCCACCTTAATTCAAGTTTGTACAAAATCTTCAAGTTTGGTATCCAACTCTAGCAATGCTTCTTCTGTCCTGAAGGCTTGTTTGATGTCTTCATCACTGGATGCTTCCTCTAAAGTCTTTCTAAAGTTTTCCACAACTACCTCAACTGGTAAAAGCTTCTCTCGTTCTTCATCTTCAAAAATTTCCAAGCATGCATCACTATATAACTTTTCTGCTTCCAAAATTCACTCTTGGACTTGGTCCTTGAGCCTATGTATCTCATCATGCAATGTTTCCATTACCTAATTTCCCTCTGCAATCTTTTCTATCCAATCATCTATCATGTCTAGCTCTTCTCCGGTATATACATCAATCAGAATGCGGTACCTTTGTCCTCTTATGGCCTATAGAATTTGCAAATCCTTGCTCCAAAACCATACCTCATCCATAATATTGAAGTCCTACCTCAAAATTGCCACGCTTGTGTAGCATGTAATAATTTTAGACTTCCTATAATTATAGTGACACCCCTATCCTCAAGGTTGTCTCGCCAATCCTGAAAAGCTCTCAAGAATGGACTAAGCTGTACACTTTCCCCTTCTTTAAGAATGGTAGTCAAGGTCTCCTCAGGGTGTTCAAAATCAAGAGGACCAATAACTTCAGCTAGATATCCTTTCAAGATCTCAACTTGCCTTCGAAGTGCTCTGATTTCAATTTCATCATGTTTCATATGGTTAAGAACCTCCTTGACTCCCATAGTCATCATCTGTCAAGAAGTATCCTGTGTAGGCTTTCCTAACATGATATCCTTCATTTCATAGTCCTGAAGGCTGACAACTTCTTCATCTGTACCTTTCAGAGGGTGAGCCACCTGTGCAAATAAGTCCTGGTTCTAAGTAGTAGTAATGAATGCAAATGGTGTTGCATCCTATAATGGAGAGTCAGGCTTGTTCAAAATCTCTGCAATGTCACAAATATTATCCTCTGAAGCAATGAATTAATGCTTAGCACTTCTAATTATTTCCTTTTGAAACCATCTCGGGATATGTCTTTTCGTAACCTTGGCTCTAGATGATGAAGGGATGTGTTCAAATACCTCCTTCCCTTTGTCACTCTTACTCAGAGTCTCCTATTGTGAGGGTTCTTCTTTTGTAGTCTCAGTTTCTGTAGATCCCATAGTTTGATCCTCAACTTCCTAGGGAGGCTGTTGTATACATTCGACTACCTGTGCCTCTTTTGAGGGCTCATCAATAACCCTTGGTTTTGGTTCTCCTTGTAATGATAATTCCTTTTGAACATGTTCTTCTGAACTCGGAGGTGGAAGTGTCATTGAAACCTTATCTACCATCATCACCTAAGGTGAAGATGGGGGGCGTTGGATGAGGACCTTGTGTCTCAGGTGGCATCTGCGTCTAATTTTGCTGTTGAAATTCACCTGTAGGAGTATCTCTAATCTTATTTCTAACCAATTCTATACCTACTGGTATGAAATCAAAATCTGGAATGGAGAGAATATCATCACCTAGCTCCCTTTGCTCATTCACCCATCATTGTACTTCATCTTTCGAAGAAGAGAGTTCTACCATTTCAGCTTGGGTGGGTGGTGGGGTATTTGTGACATTCTTCTTTCTTTCCAATTCTTTGGCTTTGGCCAATCAAGTTCTCCCTTGTAGAGGCACTTGCTCTTCCTCCCCATATGAATCTGTTTCATCCTCATCTGATTCTTCCTCAAGAATGGTTTTAGGAATAGATGGATTAGGCACTAATCTTTTACAAACTCTCTGCCTCTTGTTCATTCTAACCTTAACCCTCCTTTGCTTCTGTGGAACCATAGGAGAAGCGAGCTCTTCATGCATTAGATGAATGGATGTCTCTGGAATCTTCTCCTCTTCTTGTTGGCTTGACAAAATGGGAGACAATGGAAAATCAACCTGGATATAAGAAATTCTAGGATCTCGGGGGTCCTAGGGAGTACATTCATGTTGCTGCGAATGGGCTTGTTCTTCAACATGCCCTGTCTGGTTCCTCTAAGGAGAGGCTCTCTTCCTCTTTTCTTTCTTCTTCTTTGAAGGATGGTAGTATCCCACTAGACGATCAAGTTGGTAGACTATTTTTGGCCTGATAGGAGACTAGAGTGCAAAGATAGGAATTGTGACTTTCCTCCCCTTTACCCTTTTTGGATGAGCATGTGCATGGAATATTACTGTGTCCAAAATTGGATCAAGTGGAAAGGGTTTCTTGATCCAAATCTTTGTCATTCTGATGACATGTCTTGTTCGATGATTAATATCATCTCCTTCCTCTCTATCAATTTCTACATTTAGGATGGGCCTTTCACCAACTTTATCTGTATTGAATAAGGGATCTAGTAGCTCCTGCGAATCCTATAACCTTATCTCATTTGGGATGTTCAAATGGAGAGCCTTCTCTACTAAATACAAAGTCATTCTACAATAGTTCCTGATATGAACATCATAGTCATTTGTGGCATTCATCTAATGATCTTCAATGGAATCTTCATGGTAGAACTCTTTTGCTGCCAGATTTTCCACTTTACCAACATTGTCAAAGAATGGCCGAGGAGAGTTATATTCTTCAAGAGGATAATTTTCCCATTCCCATTTGAAAGTTGAGATATCCTGCTTTCTCTTTACCTGGTATGCTCCTATTACAAAAGGCCAATCCGAACAAGGCCTTCATTGTTTCTTGATCCTCTCATACGCTGACTCAATCTACCAAGAAATTTCCATTAGAACTAACTTGTCACTTGGGTATCTTGGGAGCTTCTTTGGATGGATGGATGCACCACCAACCTGAATGTATGTGAATGTTCAAAACTGAATGAAATATGCACCAAGAGCTATGATCTGTGCCTTGGCCTCATCAAACAATCTCTTCCCATAATCCCCTTCAATGAATCAAATGATGGCAAAGATGAAGGCATCATTCACAATCCTGTACTCTTTGCTTTGTGGTGAGAGCTTCTTCTTAACTAGCTGAGGATAAAATATATACGACCATGCATTAGGATCCTACATACTGCCCTTCTTGTACAACCTGAGATAGTCAGTGGCTCTTGCTGCAAGTAGATATACCACATAAGAAGTCATATAGAACTTCTTCTTGTCCTTTACTATCCGCAACTGATCACACAAGTTCTCACTAAGTATGGTGGTCCAATCCACTGGCATCTTTGCGTGTCTGATGGTCTCAATGAAGTTAACCATGAATGGAGCAAGATGACCCACTATAGGCAATCCCATAATTTTGCTCAGGAGAATGATTGAATATCCAATGTCATCCTTCATGTATCCTCGAGTCATATCTACTTTACTGATTATCTTTTCTTGAGATGGCTTCTCAATGAAGTATGAGGAATATATGATGTCGGTCGCCTCCTGGTGATGATCCTTATGCCACCTCTCAGCTACTTCATATGAAAGCTTGATAAACTGATCAGCTCTAGGTAGGTGAAAAACCCTCTCGATATTATTAGGTCGTAGATCTAAGACCACTTCCCCAGTGACGCTCTTTACCACCCTTTCCTCAGGAACAAAATGTTGAGATAAGGTCATAATCAATTCAGCTGACTAAATGGTCCTAGGATGTGATGTTGCATTTACCAATCTAGACCGGATTAAGGTGGATCTCAAAGAAGATCTTTCAGTTGGGTTGTTATAAACCCTCAAAAACTCTCCCAAGTCCGTGTGTCCTATTTCTATGTCTTTGATCTCAAAGTGTTCATCGTGCAACCATGACTTTGGGGTTACACCTTGGAACTTGTACGCAACTGGTTTTACTGTTGATCCAGATGTGGATGTCATTTGATTATATTACCTACACGTCACAAAGAGAAAAATAATGATTAATTATTGGATATATATAAAACATTAAAAAAAATGATCTCCTAGAACTTATTTTATTTGTTGTGTGTTTTTTTTTAATATATATATATCTTTTAAATTTATTCATTTTTGGGTTTTTTGACTTAAAAAAATTAAATTAAAATAAAAAAATAAATTAAAAAAGTGGGGTTTGAAATGTGGCGGCGGCCCAAAGGGCGTGGCAGCGCGGTGGCTGTGCATGCTCAAGAGGGCGCAGTGGTAGCCGCGTGCATGCGTCCAAAAGGGCGAGTGGTGGCACCAAGCGTGGCCCAGAAGAGGTGCACTACACCGCGCAAAAGGGCGTGTGGTGAGGACAACACATAGCTCGGAGAGCGTGTGCAGCATCGCGTCGCATGCTGCCTAAAGGGCATGCGCTGCTCGCACGCGTGCGCACGTAGGGGCTGAATGGAGGCTGTGTGGAGGTTAAGGGGTGGGGAGGTTTGTTTTCATACCTTTCCCTTCTTTACTCTTCCAAAAGAAAAAAGGAAATGATAAGAAAGGGAAGGAAGTTTTATAACCTCCCTACCTCCTTGTCTTTGCAAAGCGCGCGCGCCTCAATGCTTGCGTGCAAGAGATGATTTTTTTTTTTTTTAAATTTTGTTTTAAATTTTTTGATTTTTGTGTTTTTTCAATTTTTCAATTTTTTTGTATTTTTTCAATATTTTCAATTTTTTGATTTTTGTGTTTTTTCAAAATTTTCAATTTTTTTAACTTATTTAACCGAGTTTTCTTCTCCTGACTCCCGAACTATGAGTCCAGGAGTCAAAAAAAAGTAGGGGGTCCCCATTCCTAGTAAGGAATGGGACATGTGTTGTGGAGACTACAACAACACCATGTGCTAAAATAAGAGTGCGAACAACTATGTTGTCCACATGATAACTTAGTTAATTATGCAAACTCTAGTGTTGTAGACACGATGTGCTAAATTAGAGTTGCTTACTCCGATGTTGTTAACATGAAAACTCATAAGAGTATGCAAACTCCTAAGTATCTCACCTAAGAAATAATAAAATAATGCAAAATAATGCATTGACCTAAGTAACTTAAGTAAAGTGTGATAAGTAAATACTTATTTACACCAACACCGCCCCTTAAGTGCAACTTATGGGAATGCACTTAAGCTTATGAAGCTAACATGAAAATACAAGATGGGTCCTGGCTACTAGTCCATGTTAGGTTCCCATGAACAAACCAATGCAATCTCTCATAAAGCAAAGAAAGAGGGAAAACCTCATGGGAAAAGCCCTCCCCCAAAAAGAGAGATGAAAAACAAGATGCATGAATGGATGGAGTAATCAAGATCCCCCATTATGACATACATCAAATATATACAAAGAGAAGAATGAGAAGAACACAATCCTAAAAGAGTAAAAGGTCCCCCCGAAAAGAGAGAAGAAGAAAGGAGATAAAGGTAGTGCCCCCCCCAAATCTAGAAGCTGATCCATGACTGTTGAATAATGTTCCTCCCCTCTAGAGGAAACAAGATCATAGGTACATATGAGATGCTTCCCCTATGTGTAGAAAGAATCCTGATGATCAGTGATGCCTTTGAAACCTACTTAACTGCCCCTATGTCAATACTGACTGTCACCCCTTCCAATTCTACTAAAAAGAACAATGTCAGATCTAGCAAGGATGGATGTAGAACCTATCCCAAAGAACCAACTATCTTGTCAAATGATAAAGAGACCTCCTACAACTACTATACATAAGGATCCACAATCATATCAATCTGTGAAGATTGATCATGTAGAGAATGGACAAGAGGGTTAGAGTGAGCCCTCGCAACAACTAAAGAAGGACCTTCTCCATGAAAGAGAAGCTATATATCACCAATGATGTCTCCAAAATTTGCTATGTATGACTCCACAAACAAACCTAAAATATCTGTCAAGAAGTCATCCACTGATGCTGGAGTTGGAAGACTAGGTGTACCATGTTGTTAATATGATTTAGGATCTATAAGTTTTATGACTTAATCCTAACAATCATATTTACTTTCCTGATCCATGTAGTAAATGTGTGGCTATGTATTTAAAACTTTTGAATTTACAAAGTAGAAGAAACTAAGACTGATATAGAGGAATTCTAACCAATTACATAAAGTTAATTTAATGCTTTTACTGAAGAAAATTAACATAATTGAAATGTAGGAAAGAATAACACATAATCAACTGATAGAAAAGAAATGAGAGATAAGAGGCATAACACAATTTGATCTTAGAGTACACCCTATTTGGGCTACATCTTTGAGTCCTGCTCCAACTAGTGAGCTGATCCGATTAACTCCAAAAATTAATTATAATATGTTACAATAACAATCCCTTCAAGTACATAAACATTACTTTGCTCCGATGTGCGAGACTAAAAAATATTTCCTCCAAAATTTTCTCTCTTCTTCTCAGCACTTAGTTGTCCTTCTGGTTCCTCTCAAAAAATGAATAATCTAAATAATTTTCATCAACCAAATGCCTTGAAAAGGCCTCCTACCCCCCTTTTATTCATAAAAATGGTCTAAAATAGGCTAAAACAAATTTTAAAAAAAATAGGCCTTATAACCATTTACATCTCATCTAACCCCCTTTTTCCATTTTATAGTTTTGTCCCTTAGCAAGTTTGAGGTTAAAAATAATAACAAATTAACAATAAACCTTATTTAAATAAGGTTGGGCGGATTTGTTATGGGTATATAACAACTCTTCCTCCATTGCCAAATATATCATAAATAGCCCATTGGTTGGCCTTATTTTTAGGAGGGTAATGGTTAGGAGTTCAACTCCCATCATCTAATTCCTTTAATTCGAATAAAATAATCATTTTAATTTGAATTTGAATTTTTTCCCTTCTTTTGAAGATTTTATGATGTCATGCTAATGTCATCAGAATCCACACTTTTACCTAAATTTCAAACCGTCATAACTTTCACATCCGATCTTCATTTCTGATGAAACGAATGCCACTGGAAAGATTTTGACAAGCCCTTTCCTTTGAAATCCATTGTTGACCACTTTTGAGATGATTACTTTTTTACCTTTTTACAGCCTTTGGCCGTAGTTTGACCAAATTTTGACTTGTCGTAACTTTGTCATCTAAACTCCAATTTTGCCTATTCAAGTTGCATTGGAGTCAGAATTGTGAGGACTTCAACATGGTACTGATTATTGGAGTTTTGAAGATACTTCAAATTTTAGTGAAAATATCCTCCAGATCAAGCCTCCTCACTAAAAAAAAGCTTTTGGAATTTTGAAAGTTTATTTTTACATAAAATGAAAATGACGACATGTTTGTCTTACTTGTCTAGTATCACCTATACAAACTGCTAGAATTCTGAATAACTGAACCATCACATTATGAAGAATGACATAATGTTGCTAATACAATTAACCATATATCCACTAGTGTTTATTGTTACATCCATCACCCACGTAGTACCAACTAGTAGAAGTAAAAGTAAGAAAACTGAGAAAATTGATGAAATGAAAAAAGTGTCAACATTTTGGACCTCTCGTACATAAACATCATTAGAAAATGAACCTTTCAAATCCTCTTTTACCATTACTCATTGAAGACTTGATTCTACTTGCACTTGATCCTCATTAGTTGTGGAAGACATAATTTTCAGTCTACTGCTTGTAGTTACAATCATTTTAAAATGCCCTATATTTACAATTGATCCTTCATTCTTCATATGATGAGCTCTTATAATGTATTCAATTCCACTTTTAAACAAGTGATACCTTTTATGTTCCCTGTAGAAGATAGCTTTCCTATCATATAAATATGGGCAATACAATCCCACAAATATCAAGTGGAACCACATCAAATTCAACCTCATCTATGAACTTAGATGTTATTGCAAATCTTAACTTACATTGCTTAGTAACTCCCAATCTGTTATCATTGCACACCCAACCTAATGGATAAGACTCTTATGTGGCTTAATTTCCAATCCCAACTATTTAACAACTTCCTCTAAAATTAGATTAACTTGGGACCCACTATCTATCAATGTGTCAATTTTAGTATTCTTAGCAATCACCCTTATATAAAAAAGTTCACACCTTTTACTATCTTCAGGAAAAACATGACTTTTTGAAGTGGAAGCATATGAAACATTAGTGGTAGAATAAAAAAAAGCTTTACCTTTCAAACCCATAGCTGATATCGTTGCCTCATCACCAGAATTTGATCCAAGATCTTGAACAATAGCTGTAGACTTTTTCTTTCCTTTGTTATTATTCTTAAACCACTTTGGTTTCAACTTTGGATGCAATTTCCAACACTTTTCTTCTACATGTCCTTTCTTCTAACAATTTGAATAAGTAGGCTTGTCACCTTCCTCTTTCTTCACTATGGCTACTTTCTTGCCCTTCTTGTTGCTATTAGGGGGAACAAATTCCTTCTTAGAACTAAAACTTGCATTTCCTCCACTTCCTTCAATATGGGTTGCTTGAACACACACTTCATCAAAGTTAGAAGGACTAAACATAATATCGTATGGTTTAGATAAGAATGCATTCCACCTATATAATTTAACAAAGTATTTTGTGTGTAAAGAGGAATTCCAAGAGTTAAAGCCTTCTTCCTAAACACCTGTGTATAATCTTGCACAGACTGTCCTTTACCTTGTTTTAGATTTTGATAGTCCATAATGGCTTGTTGCATATAACCCAAAGGATAAAATTGTTTCTTCAAAGAAAAAGTAAATTCATACCAAGATGAAATGATTTTACCATGTGTAGCAAGATCATCCTGGATCTTACTTTTCCACTAGACTAATATAGTACCTCCCATTCTGAGAGTAGCTAGTTGGATTTTGGAAGAATCATCCAAAATATTTTGAACCCTACAATACACTTCAATCTGCTTAAGCCAATTATCCAATTTTTTGGCATCCAATTCATCATTATATATAGGTAAATTAAACTTCACATCAAGCTTTAACAAGGGCATCTTCATAGAATGTTTCTTTTTAGAAGAAGTAGATAGAGAAGAAGAAGAAGATGAAGAAGTTGGGGATGGAGATTCAGCAAGGTCACTACCACCTCCTACTCCTTTGCCTTTATCATCTTTTGATGGAGGTTGAGCTTCTTCCTTCTTCCTACCCTTGTTCACCTTTCTCAATTGTCATTCATTCCTCTCTTGAAGAAGAATGTCCACCAAATCCTTTAACTCCACAAAAGCTCTCTAGAAGGCTTCCACATCAAACTCAAAAATATTTTGTTCAGATGCTATGATTCATGAAAAAGTTCTTCTTTGTCCAATTTCTAGATTGAACTCTTCAAGTTCACCTTCTCCTTGTTTCAACTTCAACCTAATTAACATTCACCACCTATAATTTCATTGTAAAACAGGCTCTGATACCAAACTTGATCTGATTTAGAATCAATAGGTTTTATGACTTAATCCTAGCAATCAAATTTACTTTCCCAATCCATGCAGTAAATGCATGGCTATGTATTTAAAACCATCAAATTTACAAAGAAGAAGAATCTAAGATTGATACAGAGGAATTCTAACCAATTACATAAAATTAATTTAATACTTTTACTAAAGCAAATTAACATAATTGAAATGTAGGATAGAAAAACACATAATTAACTAACAAAAACAAAATGAGAGATAAGAGGCACAATGCAATTTAATCTTAGAGTTTGCCCTATCTCGACTATGTCTTCGGGTCCTACTCCAACTAGTGAACTGATTCGATTAACTCCAAAAATCAATTACACTATGTTACAATAAAAATCCCTTCAAGTACATTGGCATTACTCTACTCTGATTTGCAAGATTGAAAAATATGTCCTCCAAAATTTTCTCTATCCTTCTCAGCACTTAGTTGTCCTTCTGGTTCCTCTCAAAAATTGAATAATCTAAATAATTTTCATCAACCCAATGCCTTGAAAAAGGCCTCTGACCTCACTTTTATACATAAAAATGATCTAAAATAGGCTAAAACAATTTTTTTTAAAAATAGGCTTTATAACCATTTACATCTTGTCTAACCCCCTTTCTCCAGTTTATAGTTTTGTCCCTTAGCAAGTTTCAGGTTAAAAATAATAACAAATTAAAAATTAAACCTTATTTTAATAAGGTTGGGTGGATTTGTTATGGGTATATAACAACTCTTCCTCTATTGTCAAATATACCATAAATAGCCCATTGGTTGGCCTTATTTTTAGGAGGGTAATGGTTAGGAGTTCAACTCCCATCATCTAATTCCTTTAATTCAAATTAAATAATTATTTGAATTTGAATTTGAATTTTTTTCCCTATCTTGAAGATTTTATGATGTCATGCTGATGTCATCAGAATCCACACTTTTACCTAAACTTCAAACTATTTTAACTTTCACATCCGATCTTTATTTTTGACAAAACGAATGCCATTGGAAAGATTTTGACAAGCTCTTTCATTTGAAATCTATTGCTGACCACTTTTGAGATGATTATTTTTTCTTTTTTATGGCCTTTGGCCCTAGTTTGACCAAACTTTGACTGGTCGTAACCTTGTCATCTAAATTCCAAATTTTCCTGTTCAAGTTGTGTTGGAGTCAGAATTGTGAGGACTTCAACAATGTACTAATTATTGGAGTCTTGGAGATACTTCAAATTTCAGTGAAAATATCCTCTGAATTAGTTGTGCTAGACCTATCACTGTGGCTATATATGAATGTGGAATATGTTGATGATGTGACCTCTCCCTGTGTCTATCAATAGGATCCCACATATTTGAGTCTATTGAATCACTATCATTGGTGTCACTATCACTTTCCACAATGTATGAAGTACATAGAGGATTAAAAGACAAGCTGGGTGAACTTTCCTCAAAGTGAACATTCCTCTCTATAAAGATCTCGAGTCTTAGGATCCATAAGTCTATATGCCTTAGCACCATCTTCATAGCCAATGGAAGTACAAGGCCTAGGTGGTTGTGCCTTGCATCCACTAGAAGATATGTTTTCCCATGCTGGACAACTGAAGACTCTAAAGTGTCTGACAACTAGTTTTCTGCTGCACCATGCCTCAAAAAGAGTCTTTCCATCTAATGCATTATGATGAGAACTATTAAGTATGTGATTGGTGCTTCTTATAGCTTCAACTTCAAGTATAGGATCAAGAGACTTGGCTTGTATCATGCAACTTTCCATAGACTTAAGAGTTTGTAACCTTAGTACTGCAACATTTGTCTTATGCAGACTAAATGTTGGTGGATTCTGAAGATCAATACCCTCAAGTTTGCTAAAGTATTTAAGTCTTGTGTTCCCATATCTAATTTCATTGTCCATCTAAAGGACTTTGATGGATTTCCTTGATTTCTTTTCAACATGAGTCTTGAAGGCTAGAAACTTATCCAAAACTTCATTATTGTGATGAAGAAACTAGACCCATATGTAGTATGAAAAGTCATCAATGAAAGTATGTAGTGACCTTGGATGATTGATGTCACTACAAAAGGACCTACTAGTACTATGTGAGCCAACTGAAGAACAACTAGTGCTCTTGAAGAATTCCTTTTATCAAACTTCTCCTCTAGATGCATATTCACTGAACATGTTGAACATTCACCTTTAGAACAGTTGATTGTAGGTAGACCTTTGACCATATTGTTTGAGTAGAGTTGATGAAGATAAAAAAAGGCAAGATGTCCATACCACTCATGCCATAATTTTGTTTGTGAATTGGATTGAGTCAACAAGGCATGTGAAGGAGAGTTAGGCACAAAGTGGGAGAAAGAATACAACTGTGTGTCATGATTAACTTTCCCCATTGCAACCAATGAATCATCTTTGAGAGTGTACACCATTACTGAATTTGAAATTAAGTCAAGTTTATTTCCATCTCCATAGTGAGTGATTTGGTAAATTGAGAGGAGATTAGAGCTAAGGTTAGGACCATAGAGAACATCTTAAAATTCCCCATTTTCCATCTCCACATGTCCTTTCCCTTCAACTTCCCTTAGATTGCTTCAATGAAGAAAAATATCCTTTTGAAAAACCCATATGATATGAGGCACCCGAGTCAAGAATCCATTCCACTAAAGATCTTAAGTTTGCCATAAGTGCTTGCCCTTTTCCCTTTGAATATGAAGATGAAGATCCTTTCTCCTTATAAGCATTAGGTAGTGGAACATTGTGTTTCTTTATGATGTTCGTTAACTCATGAATCTTTTTATGATAACACTCATGTTCATCATGACCAACTTCTTGCAATTGGCACACTTTTTCTTCTCCTTATTAGTGTCCCCCTTCTTGTTTGAATTCAAGGAAGACTTGCCTTGTTGATTTCATGGTGGTGTTGTCTTTTCTGCATCCTCTTGTGTGTTATTTTTCCACTTCTTTTTCTTGCCCTTTCCTTTATTTGAAGTTTGAGTAGCTAAAATTTGAGAACCCTCATTATTGGCCACCAATGCCTTAGACTTGGGAAAATTGAGAATCCCCATTGATTACAACTTCTTTTCTTCACGATCAAAAGTGACTTTTTGATAGGCAGCCCCTAATGTAGTCTTTATGGTGTTGTAAGAAGAAACAAATGTGGAGTACTCAAATGTCAACTTATTATGAATGAGATATATTAACCTATCATCTTTAATAGGACTACCACTATCATCATGGTTCGTTCTTAATTCATTCACCTTTATGATAAAATCTTGTATAGAATCAAATATCTTAAGATCTAGGGAGACAAGCTAATCTTTAACTTTGTAAACATCCTCCTCAAACATTTTACCATACAGGTTTTTGAGGGCATCCCAAGCATCCTTGGATGTCTTGTACTTCTTGATCTGATAGAGGATTTATTCTTCAACCCCCAAAAAAACATCACCTAGGGCTTTCTTATCTATTGATTCCCAAGCATTAATATCACCTTTAGATACTTGATCACCCATTGGCTTAGGAAGGGTACCATCTACATATTGAAATTTTTTATTATGCATTAATTGACACCACATTTTAATGGACCATGTAGCATAGTTATGTGGTGTTAATTTTGGAAACTTAAAATTTCTCATGATGCAAGAAATGAAATAAAACAACAGAAAAAAGGAGGAACACAACACCAAGAAATGCACCCCCTTTTCACTCAATCAAGAACCCCATTATGAAAGATTTTGACACTTTATACTTAGTGCATTTACAATAGCCACTTGCCAATTTTGGCCTTAGTTGACTTCTGATCTTACTGTTTACAACCTCTTTATAGAGTACAAATCTGGAACTTTATAATATACAAAAATTTTGATGCAATACAAGGCAAAGAAAGTACCTATTTCTGAAAGTGATAGCTTTGTCCACACAACCCTATAATTTGATTATAGATATGGAAAGTAGATGAAAAATAATGCACTTTCAAAAAAATGGGACCTATTTTTGAGTCCTGATGAGCCCATATAGAGTAACTAAAGTTGCAAAATATAGGATTGGATAGGTACAATCACCAAAAGATGCATTTTCTGACAAATTCTTGCACCAACACTAGAAAAGAACTGCACCATTGAAAAGTTTAGAAAATTCTAGCCAAAATAAAAAAAAATGCACCTGATTTGGAGCTTGAATGACTGAGATATTACCTCTCAAAGTTGGATTGTCAAATCAAAAATGAATTTGGAGAGCAGTTTGATTAGCAAAACATGAGGTTAAATTTGATAGTCAAACAACCATTGCAATAGTTCAAAATTGCCAGGAAATGATGGTCAGACAACTATCAATTTTAAGGTAGCAAAATGATGATGTTAGCAAAAAAAACTCCTTGCTGACATGGAAGATGATGTGTTAGTACAGAATGTTTGGATATGTACAAAAAAATTTGGTGTATCTTTGCTGATTGTACTTTGGCTAAGGTAGCAGTCGTACTTTAGTTGTACCCAGCTATAGATGAGGCAGTGGGTGATTGGGCCCCATTGCGGCTGACTAAATGTTGCATAGATGCTTAGTAGGCCGAGGTGGCTATAGGATGTTGAGCCACATGTACGCTATGTGGTGCTATAGATACAATGAGCTGGCATTGACCTAGCCACTATGATGGAAGACTTCTATAAGGTGTCATCCATCGTGGAGGGGTCAGTGCTAATGGAAGATGTTGTCGCATGTCAATTTGGTGACTGGGCAGTGCAGTGGAAGACAATGCTAGGAAATCCTTGGTGGGCCAAAATTGAATGCCACTAGCGAGGTTGAAAATGCCAATGGGTGGGGAAATAACCCCACATTCACTATGTAATTGAATGTGGAGATGTTGAAAATCAAGGTCCATCAAAGACTATATAAAAAAAGCCACCTGTGAGTTTGGTTTGCTAGGTATTGGTAGGCCTGTCGAGAATATGGTGCCACTCACTGGAAATTGATAAGGAATATGCTAGAATAATTAGAATATTCTAGATAGGGTCAAGGTTTCACTCCGAGTGTGTGCAAAATTTTTTTTCTTTGCAAGTAGAACTGGCCTAAAAAAATTTCAAAAATATTCTAAAAATAGCAAAATAATGTTGATGAAAAGAAAAAGAAAATTACAATATCGATCTAAATTAAATTAAATTGTAGATCTAATTGATCATACCAAATTTGCAAATCAAACCTTCGAGTGTGGGTTTGCAATTTTTTTTTGCCTCAAAATTGACTTTATCCCAATATAGGCAAATTTATAGTCAATTTTCATTGAATCAACATTTTGAATTCAATGGTGAGGTTTGCTTTGGTTCTAGATGCTCCCAATATCTATGGATTCTCTAGATCTAAGTTGAGGTGCTAAAGCAAGAATGGTCTCGAAATACTATGTAAAGAGGATCTCCCCAAGCTTTGCTACCATGTAAGAATTTTCCATTGAGCAAAATCACCCAAGATCAAGGAACTCAAGCACAAGCACAATAATAGACCAAAAGAGTATGATCAAAATAACAATATGATATTCAATTCAATGTGAAAGTACACTAGGAGTGCTTTTATATAAAGGCCTCTAGAATGAATCTAGAATGCCTAGGAATCAACATACTGATAAGTTTTACAACTAATCACATGTCCACTAGAAGTGGATTATCCTCCATTAAGCATAGAAGTAAGTGCAATGATGAGAGGATAACCCTAAAAAGGTGTAGCACACAAAATTATCTTGTAGATACCATGTGCTAAAATAGGAGTGTGAATAACTATGTTGTCTACATGACAACTTAGTTAATTATGCAAACTCTAGTGTTTTAGACACCATCTGTTGAATTAGCATTGCTTACTCTGATGTTGTCAACCTGAAAACTCATAAGAGTACACAAACTCCTAAGTGTCTCACCTAAGAAATAATAAAATAATGCATTGACCTAAGTAAACTTAAGTGGGGGTGTTGGTGTAAATTTTCTACTAATGTCATCATTTCGCAAGTTTAAATTGATGGCTACATGACTGTCATTCCCAACCAAATTTGAACTACTTAAATGGCTATTTGACCATCAAATTTAACCTCATCTTTTGCTGATCAGGGCCCTCTCTAGATTCATTTTTGATTTGACAGTCTAACTCTGGGAGGGCATATCTTAGTCATATGGGCTCCAAATCAGGTGCAATTTTTTTGATTTTAACTAGAATTTTCTAAACTTTTTAGTCATGTAGTTCTTTTCTAGTTTTGGTGCAAGGATTTGTTAGAAATTGTGTCTTTTGGCAACTGTACCTGGCCAATCCTACATTTTGCAACTTTAATTACTTTGTATGGGCTCATCTAAACTAAAAGACATGTTCCATTTTTTTTGAAAGTGTGTTATTTTTTGTCTACTTTTCATATCTACAATTAGATTATAGGGTTGTGTGGATAAAAGTATCACTTTAAAAAATAGGTCCTTTCATTGTCTTGTTGTAAAGTTCCAGATTTGTACTCCATAAGGAGGTTGTAAAAAGGAAAAATTAGAAGTCCACTAAGGGCAAAATTGGCAAGTGGCTATTGTAAATGCACTAAGTATAAAGTGCCAAAATCTTTCATTTGGGGGGGTTTCTTGATTGAGTGAAGGGCGGGGGTGTTTCTTGGTGTTGTGTTCCTATTTTCATATTGTTTTCTTTCATTTCTTGCATCATGGAAATTTTAAGTTTCCAAAATTAACACCACATAACTATGCTACATGGTCCATTAAAATGTGGTGTCAATTAATACATAATGAAGTTTCTCAATATGTAGATGGTACCCTTCCTAAACCAATAGGTGATCAAGTATCTAAAAGTGATATTAATGCTTGGGAATCTGTAGATAGGAAATCCCTAGGTGATATTATGTTGGGGGTTGAAGACAAAATCCTCTATTAGATTGAGAAGTACAAGACATCCAAGGATGCCCTCAAAAACTTGTATGGTAAAGAATTTGAGGAGGATGTTTACAAAATTGAAGATGAGCTTGTCTCCCTAGAACCTAAGACATTTGATTCTATATAGGATTTCATGATTATGGTTAATGAATTAAGAACAAAGCTTGATGATAGTGGTAGTCCTATTAAAGATGACACGTTAATCTATCTCATTCATAATAAGCTGCCATTTGAGCACTCCACATTTTTTTCTTCTTACAACACTACAAAGACTACATTAGGGGCTGCCTATCATAAAGTCACTTTTGATCGTTATGCTCAACTATTAGAAGATGAAGAAAAGAGGTTACAATTAATGGGGATTCTCTAGTCACCGAAGTCTAAGGCATTGGTGGCCAATAATGAGGGTTCTCAATATTCAGTTAGTCAAAAATCAAATAAAGGAAAGGGAAAGAAAAAGAAGTGGAAAAATAGCATACACAAGGATACAAAAAAGACAACACCACCATCAAATCAATAAGGCAAGTTTTCCTCAAATTCAACCAAGAAGGGGGATACTAATAAGGAGAAAAGAAGTGTGCCTATTGCAAGAAGTTGGGTCATGATGAACATGAGTGTTATCATAAAAAGATTTATGAGTTAATGAACATCATGAAGAAATACAATGTTCCATTACCTAATGCTTATAAGGAGAAAGGATCTTCATCTTTAGATTCAAAGGGCAAAGGGAAAACACTTATGGCAAACTCAAGTTCTTCAACGGAATGGATTCTTGACTCAGGTGCCTCATATCATATGGGTTCTTCAAAAGGAGACTTTTCTTCATTGAAGTAATCTAAGGTACCACACATCTTTGTAGGAGATAATATAAAACTGGAAGTTGAAGGGAAAGGGCATGTGGAGGACATGTGGAGATGAAAAAAGAGGAATTCAAAGAAATTCTCTATGTTCCTGACCTTATCTCTAATCTCCTCTCAATTTACCAAATTAGTCACTATGGGGATAGCAATAA
The DNA here is from genome assembly GCA_028749045.1 of Cupressus sempervirens. Lineage (NCBI taxonomy): Eukaryota > Viridiplantae > Streptophyta > Pinopsida > Cupressales > Cupressaceae > Cupressus > Cupressus sempervirens. The sequence goes on along the minus strand of CM053787.1, from coordinate 951,382,927 downwards.
AGTTGAGTTCCTTCCAGATTCAGTAATGTTGTGAACTCTCGAAGATGATTCGTTGGTTGTAATGGGGAAAGTTAATTGTGACACAAGGTTGTATTCTTTCTCCCACTTTGTGCCTAAGTCTGCTTCACATGCCTTGTTGACTCAATCCAATTCACAAATTACATTATGACATGAGCAGTATGGACATCTTGCCTTTTGCTATCTTCATCAACTTTTCTCAAACAATATGGTAAAAGGTCTACCTACAATCAAATTTTCTAAGGGTGAATGTTCAACATGTTTAGTGGATATGCATCTAGAGGAGAAGCTTGATAAAGAGAAGTATTCAACAACACTAGTTGTTCTTTAGTTGGTTCACATGGTACTAGCAGGTCCTTTTGCAGTGACATCTATTAGCCAGGGTCTCTATATCCACTCTTTCATTGATGAATTTTCATGCTACACATGGGTCTACTTTCTTGATCATAATAATGAAGTCTTGGATAAGTTTCTAGCCTTTGAGAGTCATGTTGAAAAGAAAACAAGAAAAGCCATCAATGTTCTTAGGATGGACAATGCAAGTAGATATGTGAACACAAGACTTAAAGACTTTTGTAAACTTGAGGGTATTGATCTTCAAAATCCACCAATGTTCACTCTATACAAGATATATGTTGTAGCATCGAGGATACAAACTATTAAATCAATGGCAATTTGCATGATACAAGCCAAGTCTCTAGATCCTATACTTGAAGTTGAAGCTATAAGCAGTGCCAATCACATACTTAATTAATAGGTCTCCTCATAATGCCTTAGATGGAAAGACTCCTTTTGAGTCATGCTACAGTAGAAAACTAGTTGTGAGATACTTCAGAGTCTTCAGTTGTCCAGCATGCGCAAAAATATCTTCCAAGGGATGCAAGGCACCACCACCTAGGCCTTGTACATTCATTGGATATGAAGATGGTGTTAAGGCATATAGACTTATGGATCTTGAGACACATGAGATTTTCATAGAGAGGGATGTTCACTTTGAGGAAAGTTCACCTAGCTTATCCCCTATTCCTCTCCGCACTTCATATATTGTGGAAATTGATAGTGACACCAATGATAGTGATTCAACAAATTTAGATATGTGGGATCCTATTGATAGTTGCAGTCCATGGTCACCTCATCAGTACATTCCACATGCATATATTGCTATAGTGATAGGTCCAACATAGCAAGGTACATGTAGTCTTCTAGCTCCAACATTAGTGGATGACTTCTTGATAGATATTTCAAATTTGTTTGTGGAGTCCCACATAGTAGATTTGGGAGACATCATTGATGATATACATCTTCTCTTTGATGAAGAAGAATCTTCTTCAGTTGTCACGAGGGCTCACTCTAACCCTCCTATCCATTCTCTACATGATTAGTCTTCTTAGATTGATATGATTGTGGATTCTTATGTAGAACAGTTGCATAACATCTCTTTATCATTTGAGGAGATAGTTGGTTCTTTGGGACGTGTTCTACATCCATCCTTGCTAGATCTAACATTGTTCTTTTTGACAACATTGGAAGGGGCAATAGTCAGTATTGACATAAGGATAGTTGAGCAAGTTTCAAAGGCATCATTGATCATCGAGATTATTTCTACACATAGGGGAAGCATCTGATATGGACCTATGATATTATTTATTCCAAAGGGGACACACATTTTTCATTAGTCTTGGATCAACTTCCACATTTGAGTAGCTATCATTGATCAACATTCTACATTTTGGGGGGGTCTACCTTGTCTCCTTTCTTCTTCTCTCTCTTGTGGGGGGGTCCTTTTCCTCCTTTTGGATTTTGTTCTTCTCATATTTCTCTATTGTATATACTTGATGTATGTCATCATGGGGGGGTCTTGATTATTCAATCTATCCATGCATCTTGATTTTTCATCTCTCTTTTTCAAGGAGGGTTTTTCCCATGAGGTTTTCCCTCTTTCTCTACTTTATGAGAGATTACATTGCACTTTTGTACATGGGTGCCTAACATGGCCTAGTAGCTAGGACCCATCTTACATTTCATCCTAGCTTTCATAAGCTTAAGTGCATTCCCCTAAGTTGTACTTGTTGGAGTTGATGAAATCCAACTCCGAAGATGCCCAAGATCACCTACATGCGAAAACGTGTCAAAGAGAAGCCAAAGAAGGAAGATATTGCAAGAAGTGATGATGATGTTGTGAAATACAATGAGGGAGAGACCACTTATAAAGGCCTCAAGGAATCTCCTAGAACAAGCTAGAAGATTCTAGGAGATAAGTGTGACAACTAAGCATACATCCACATGAGGTGAAAAGTCCTCAAACAAAGTGAGAGAATAAGTATGACTTAGGAGAGAACAAACTCCCATATTGTCAAAAACTTATAACAAACTCCTAGACTACAACTAATAAATAAATGCATTTACCTAAGTAAGCTTAAGTAAATAGAATAAATAATTAGTAAATTAATTATTTATTCTAACAACACTTAAGGGGGGTGTTGGTGTAAATAAGTATTTACTTATTACACTTTACTTAAGTTTACTTAGGTCAATGCATTATTTTATTATTTCTTAGGTGAAACACTTAGGAGTTTGCATACTCTAATGAGTTGTCATGTTGACAACACCAGAGTAAGCAACTCTAATTCAACACATGGTGTCTAGTTTGCATAATTAACTGAGTTGTCATGTAGACAACACAATTATTCACACTCTTATTTTAGCACATGGTGTCTACAACATAATTTTGCATGTTACACCTTTATAGGCTCATCCTCTCATGATCACACTTACTCCTGTGCTTAATGGAGGATAACCCACACCTAGTCGACATGTGCTTGGTTGTATGACTTATCATGTTGCTAACTTCTAGGCATTCTAGAGGCCTTTATATAGGCACTCCTAGTGTACTTTGACATTGAATTGAATTGAATATCATCATTCTAATCATACTCTTTTGGTCTACTATTGTGCTCGTGCTTAAGTTGCTTGATCTTGGGTGATTTTGCCTAAGGAAAATTTTACACATTGAAAACTTTCAGTTTCCAACACATGTGTGACTAAAGTATCAGACCCCCATCGAATTTCAAAACTTATCCACCAGCCCATCTTATTTACTACTTACAGTGATTGTTCTTTAGCTTCTTGTAATACCCACTGATAGAGGACAACAAATGGTGGCCCACCTTCCAGTAACTAGAGTACTCCTCTAGCCTGCTACTCATAGATTCCTGGCCATCGAAAAATATTAGCACTATCAAATATTTTTGTTGCCGTGCTTATTACTCTAACACTCACCCAAACAAACATAGGTAATGTGATTTTTTGGCGCTTCTATTTCTCGACTGGCCATGTCCCATAGACACATAGAAACTACATATCCCACCACACGTGGCCCCATCAACCACCAACTTTGCAACACATGGACTACTACTCACTAAAGCCGCCCATGCAACATCCATCTGACACCTCATGGCTGTCAAAGACCCAACACATATAAAAGTAGGTGACACATCAGCCCACATGACAGAGATACATGGACTAGCCATGTCTACCTATCAAAAAGGATCCATACAGGTCATACATGCTGATGTCATCTTGACATCACCTACCACATCATCAAAGGACCCAAGTTTTCACTGATGTTAGCTAAAAATTGTCTTAAAATTAATGATCATCTGATCATTATCTAGAGAGGCAAAATAGAATTGCTGCAATGGTTATTTGACCATCAAATTTAACCTCATCTTTTTCTGATTAGACCCTTCTCCAGATTGATTTTTTAATTGACAGTCTAAGTTTGGGAGGTCTTATCTTAGTCATCCAAGCTTTAAATTAGATGCGATTTTTTAAATTTTGGGTAGAACTTCCTAGACTTTTTAGTGGTGCAGTTCTTTTCTAGTTTTGGTTTACGGATTTGTCAAAAATTGCATCTTTTGGTAACTGTACCTATCCATTCCTACATTTTGTAACTTCAATTTCTTTGTACGGGCTCATCTAGACTTGAAAAAAATTTTCATTTTTTTGAAAGTGCATTATTTTTTGTCTACTTTCTAGATCTGCAATTGATTATAGGCTTGTATGGACAAAAATATCACTTTTAGAGTTAGGTCCTTTTCTACATTGTAATGCTTTGATATAACTTCAGAATTGTTGTATATTTGAGATACATTGTAAAGTGCTAGATTTGTAATCCATAAAAAGGTTGTAAATAGAAAAATTAGAAGTTCACTATGGCCAAAATTGGTAAGTGGCTATTGTAAATGCACTAAGTATAAAGTGCCAAAAGCATCTTTTTTTGGGGGGGTTTCTTGATTGAGTGAAAAAGGGGGGTGTTTCTTGGTGTTTTGTTCCTCTTTTTCTATTTTTTTCTTTCATTTCTTGCATCATGGAAAATTTTAAGTTTCCAAAATTAACACCACATAACTATGCTACATGGTCAATTAAAATATGGTGTCAATTAATGCATAATGAAATTTCTCAATATGTTGATAGTACCCTTCCTAAACCAATAGGTGATCAAGTATCTAAAGACAAAATATCTACTTGGGAATCTATAGATAGTAAAGCCCTAGGTGATATTTTGTTAGGGGTTGAAGACAAAATCCTCTATCAGATTGAGAAGTATAAGACATCCAAGGATGCTTGGGATGCCCTCAAAAACTTGTATACTAAAGTGTTTGAGGAGGATGTTTACAAAATTGAAGATGAGCTTGTCTCCCTAGATTCTAAGATATTTGATTCTATACAGGATTTCATCATTAAGTTGAATGAATTAAGATCGAAGCTTGACGATAGTACTAGTCCTATTAAAGATGATAGGTTAATCTATCTCATTCATAATAAGATTGCATCTAAGTACTCCACATTTTTTTTTCTTCTTACAACACCACAAAGACTACATTTGGGCTTTCCTATTAGAAAGTCACTTTTGATCATTATGCTCAACTAGTGGATGATGAAGAAAAGAAGTTACAATCAATGAGAATTCTCAATTCATCCAAGTATAAGGCATTGGTGGCCAATAATGAGGGTTCTCAAACTTCAAATAGAGTAAAGGGAAAGAAGAAGATGTGGAAAAATAACACACAAGAGGATACAAAAAAGACAACACCACCATAAAATCAACAAGGTAAGTCTTGCTCAATTCAACTAGGAAGGGGGACACTAATAAGGAGAAGAAAAAGTGTGCCTATTGTACGAAGTTGGGTCATGATGAACATTAGTGTTATCATAAAAAGATTGATGAGTTAACAAACATTGTAAAGAAACACAATGTTCCACTGCCTAATGCTTATAAGGAGAAAGGATCTTCATCTTTAGATTCAAAGGGCAAAGGGCAAGCACTTATGAAAAACTCGAGTTCTTCAGTGGAATGGATTCTTGACTTAGGTGCCTCATATCATATGGGTTCTTTCAAAGGAGACTTTTCTTCATTGAAGCAGTCTAAGGTATTGCACATCTTTGTAGGAGATAATACAAAAATGGAAGTTGAAGGGAAAGGACATGTAGATATGGAAAATGAGGAATTCAAAGAAGTTCTCTATGTTCCTAACCGTAGCTGTAATCTCCTCTCAATTTACCAAATCAATCACTATGGAGATGGCAATAAAGTTGAGTTCCTTCTAGATTCAGTAATGGTGCACACTCTCAAAGATGATTCATTGGTTGCAATGGGGAAATTTAATCATGACACAAGGTTGTATTATTTCTCCCACTTTGTGCCTAAGTCTCCTTCACATGCCTTGTTGACTTATTCTCATTCACAAACCAAATTATGGCATGAGCGATATGGACATCTTGCCTTCCATTATCTTCATCAACTTTGCTCAAAAAAATGGTCAAAGGTCTACCTACAATTAACTTTCCCAAGGTGAATGTTCAATATGCTCAATGGATATGCATCTAGAGGAGAAGTTTGCTAGGGGGAAGTCTTCAAGTACACCAGTTGTTCTTTAGTTGGTTCACATGGTACTAGCAGGTCCTTTTGCAATGACATCAGTCAACCAAGGTCACCATGTGCTCTCTTTCATTGATGACTTTTCATGCTACATATGCATCTACTTTCTTGATCATAAGAATGAAGTCTTGGATAAGTTTCTAGCCTTCAAGAGTCATGTTGAACAACAATCAAGGAATGCCATCAAAGTTCTTAGGATGGACAATGAAAGAAAATATTTGAACACAAGACTTAAAGATTGTTCTGTATTGATCTTTAGAATCCACCAGCATTCAATCCGCACTAGAGAAATGTTGCAACATTGAGGTTACAAACACTTAAGTCAATGATAAGTTGCATGATACAAGCCAAGTCTCTCAATCCATCACTTGAATTTGAAGTTATAAGTAGTTCCAATCACATACTTAATAGGTCTCCTCATAATGCCTTAGATGGAAAGAATCCTTTTGAGGCATGGTTTAGTAGAAAACTAGTTGTGAAACACTTGTAAGTCTTTGGTTGTCCATTTTGGGAAAACTTATCTTCTAGGGAATGCAAGACTCCACCACCAAGGCCTTGTACTTTCATAAGATATGAAGCTAGTGTTAAGGCATATAGACTTATGTATCCTGAGACACATGAGATTTTCATAGAGAGGAATGTTCACTTGTAGGAAAGTTCACCTAGCTTATCCTCTAATCCTCTCCACACTTCATACATTGTGGAAACTGATAGTGATACCAGTGATAGTGACTCAATAGGTTCAGGTATGTGGGATCCTTTTGAAAATTGTAGTCCATAGTCCTATCATCAACACATTCCACATGCATATATAGCCACAGTGATAGGTCCAACACAACAGGGTACACCTAGTCTTCTAGCTCCAACATTTTAGGATGACTATATAGTAGATATGTCAAGTTTGTTTATGGAGTCACGCATAGCAGATTTGGGAGACATCATTGATGATATACATCTTCTCTTTGATGATGACCATCCTTCTTCAATTTTTGTGAGGGCTCACTTTGACCCTCCTTTCCATTCTCTACATGATCGATCTTCACAAGCTGATATGATTGTGAATTCTTATGTATAGTAGTTGTAGGAGTTCTCTTTATCATTTGAGGGGATAGTTAGTTCTTTGGGACAAGTTCTTCATCCATCCTTGCTAGATCTAACATTGTTCTTTTCAACAACATTAGAAGGGGCGATAGTCAGTATCGACATAGGGATAGTTGAGTAGGTTTCAGAGGCATCATTGATCATCAGGATTCTTTCTACACTTAGGGGAAGCATCTCATATGTACTTATGATATTATTTCTTCCAAAGGGGAGGAACATTATTCAATAGTCATGGATCAAATTCAAGATTTGAGTAGCTATCACTGATCAACATTCTACATTTCAGGGGGGGGATTACCTTGTCTCCTTTCTTCTTCTCTCTTTTGGGGGGGCCCTTTTCCTCTTTTGGAATTGTGTTCTTCTCATTCTTCTCTTTTGTATATATTTGATCTATGTCATAATGGGGGTGTCTTGATTACTCCATCCATCCATGCATCTTAATTTTTCATCTCTCTTTGTGGGAGAGGGGTTTTCCCCCAAGGTTTTCCCTCTTTCTCCATTTTATGAGAGATTGCATTGCATTATGTACATGGGTACCAAACATAGCCTAGTAGTTGGGACCCATCTTGCATTTAATCCTAGCTTTAGAAGGCTTAAGTGTATTCCCCTGAGTTGCACTTAAGGGGGGGTGTTGGTGTAAATAAGTATTTACTTATTACACTTTACTTAAGTTTACTTAGGTCAATGCATTATTTTATTATTTCTTATATGAGACACTTAGGAGTTTGTGTACTCTTATGAGTTGTCATGTTGACAACACTGGTGTAAGAAACTCTAATTCATAAAATGGCATCTACAACACTGGAGTTTGCATAATTAATTGAGTTTTCATGTAGGCAACACAGTTATTCACACTCCTATTTTAGCACATGGTGTCTACAACACTGGAGTTTTCATAATTAACTGAGTTTTCATGTAGACAACACAATTATTTGCACTCCTATTTTAGCACATGGTGTCTACAACATAATTTTTTTTGCAACAAATTTGTAGGCTTATCCTCTCATCATCTCACTTACTCCTGTGCTTAATGGAGGATAACCCACTTCTGGTAGACATGTGCGTGGTTGTAAGAATTATTGGTATGATGATACCTAGGCATTCTAGAAGCATCCCGGAGGCCTTTATATATAAGCACTCCTAGTGCACTTTCACATTGAATTGGATATCATATCGTTATTATGATCATACTCTTTTAGTCTACTATTGTGCTTGTGCTTGAGTTCCTTGATCTTGGGTGATTTTTCCCTAAGGAAAATTTTTACACACCAACACAGAGTAATAAGATATGACCTAATTAATTAAATCATTTTGATTTAAGTATCAAGTCTATTATTATCTCTAGTTTACTTAAGCTAAACTTTAGGAATATTATATTCAATTCTTTCATTAATTATTATCATGCAACCTAGGTTAGTTTTCTGTTAGGGTTTTGATCTCCTTTTATAAGGATTGATCTCTTTGTAATAATTTATTCTTTCACTTTTGATAATAGAAATCTCTCTTTTTTCTCATCAAGAATGTCTCATCTATGGATCTACGAATTCTAGCCTGCATAACTTTTTCTTCTCTCTTTCTGTGACAGATGTTTGCATGCAGGTGATTCTTGGGAGCTGTGGGGTTGATCTTTCATCAACTTCAATATCGTATCAAATCTTTAGATCTTCATTCCCATATTTTTTTTATGAGAAGTTTGGCTTAGCTTTTATATCTATTCTTTTTCTTTTAGAGGGTTTCACTTTTCAAACTTAGTTTGTATTGAATTTGGGGGGTCACTAATTTTCGGGTCACTTTGAGCCCAAGTAGATATCATTGCTGAGCTCAAAGCACCCAAACACTGTATTTTTATATAAAATATGTCAAGTTTGGACATAGTTAGAATTTGAGGCTAAAAAATTTTACTCCTAGATTGGGCGTGTTTCTCGAGAAGGTAATATTCTAAGTTTTGCACATTTCTTGAGGTGATGATTTTTTAATTTTAACATGCAAACCAAGATTTTTTAGTTCAAAATTATGATTTTTGCATGGATGAGGTGTCATTTTTCTAATTACTAGTATGCAAATTGAGATTATTTTGTTTGAAAATTAAGATTTTTGGAATGTTTCCCGATGCAACACTATTTTAGGCCCACAAATCAATATTTTTTCATGCAAATCGAAACAATTTTAGTATAAAACTAGCACACTTTCAAAGGTAATTTTGGTACTGGTGGGCACACTTTTTGAGATATTTTGGTATAGATCCTAAAGCAAACAAAATATTTCCTTTCTAGCACTTTTTTGACCTACATGTGGTTTTTTACCATAACTTGCTCATCTAGACTCCATTTTTTTATAAACAAGATATCATCAAAAGGCTAGTTCTAAGCCCATCATGATGGTTTAATTTATTTGAAATTTTGATGCTATTTGGTTGCTAGTTTATGCAGTAAACTTTAGAGTTTTTATTTTGCACTCCAGGAGACATATTTTGAGACATTCTATTTTCCATATTCTGCTTTAGGCACATCCCATTTATTTTTTATTTTTTTGCATTCTAGAGGATAACTTGGTTGTTTCAGGTCTGGGGATCAATTATGTTTCTTTAGATGATTTTTCATGGGTTGTACTATCTATTATAGTAGCCTCATGTTTCTTTAGGTATATTTAGACATCATTTGTATGCATTTTTTGCAAACGTACTAAGATAAAGTGTCACTCTATTGCATTTCAAGATCTTGCACATCTTTGTGTTTTGTTGTATTCACATTACATTATAAAGTGCCTTGGGGGTATCATGTTGGCCACATTCACCATCTTCCTTTGTCAAGTGAGTGTTCCTTCCATGATATTACCCTCATGATGTGTTGATGATAGGTGCTAATATAGATGTTTGCACTTATTTTGCACTCTCAATGTTTTTGGTTCTTCTTTCTGCAACAGATATCGAATTCAGTTTCAATGTTGATGTCTTACCTATCAACATTAAAGTGGGGTTATGTTGGTTCTATTACTTTCTTGGTTCAATGGAGTGAGCTATGTATTCATTATTTGATCCTATGTGTAGGCAATTGTAGTGGCTGGATACCTATGCATTTCAGTGAGATGGATCATTTACCATATAGATATTCTTTCATTCCTATTTTTGGAGACCATGAATATACCTTTAATCTTTGATTGATCAGCTCTTTAGACTTAGTCTTCTCTACTTGGTAATGTTCTATATAGTGAAGGTTCTTTAGATCAACAATTTGATAGTGCTTACAACTTCATGCTTTAGTGGTGTTTTTCATGGTCATTTTTTGTTCCTATCTTCTGAGACATTACCTATTTTGGAGGCTTCTTCAATCCTTCACTAGTTTTTTCATTGTTCTTTCCATCTCTTTTTGGAGTAAGGTTTTTCCCATGTGGTTTTCTCTATTTCTCCTCATTTCATAGATTTGATTGTGCTTGGGTACCTCAACAGACATTTGTTTCTAGGACCCAAATCTTCTTTCAATAGTAGTTTCTATTTTTTTAGCTACTCCCTAAGCTTAACTTAAAGGGGGGTGTTAGAGTAATAAGATATTTCCTTATTAATTAAATTATTTTGATTGAATTATCAAGTCACTTATTATCTCTAATTCTTTTATTAATTATTATCATGCAACCTAGGTTAGTTTCCTATTAGGATATTGATCTCCTTTTATAAGGATTGATCTCTTTGTAATAATTCATACATTCATTTTGATCATAATAATCTCTCTTTTCGCTCATCAAGAATGTTTGATCTATGGATCTATGTATTCTAGCCTCTATAACTTTTGCTTCTCTCTTTCTGTGACAGGTGTTTGCATGCAGGTGATTCTTGGGAGTTGTGGGGTTGATGTTTCATCAAATTCAACATATATAAAATTAGTTTAATCTCCTAAATTTATCCAACAAAAGCTACCAAACATTAACAATCATAGACATTATCCTATTAGTTCAAGTATTACATCAAATAAATAATCTGATAAACCATTAAAAAAAATACTGAAAATCCAATTAAAACAATCCCCCATCTACATTAGAACTTACATCATGGAGTAATTTATTCTAATATCCTAAGTGACTATTATTCTAGAGCTTCCTCTTATACCCATCTTGTCTAGAGATAGTCAATTATTTGGTAAATCTAAATCACTTTGATCTAAAGGTCTAGCTTTTATTACCTATTATTGATCTTGAAAACATAATATCAAGCAATAATCATGTTTCTACATCCACTCGACTTTTCAACTTGTAAGAATTTTCCTTAGGGTCTAATGATCCAAACAACCAAAAATCAAAAATCAAATTTTTACACATCTAAAATGTCCTAACTATTAAATTGAATGCATATTATGAACTATTTAATTGATAAATTAATATTTCTCTTTATTTTTAATCTAGCTATATCAATAAAGTATTTTTACATAAACTCATAAACATTATCCACTCCTAAACTCATCTTGTTTCTATCCTTCTAACTTCATTTGTATTCACTTGGAAAATGTCGTACACATACTTATCTCCAACTACGTCTAGCATCCTTTAATCTCATATTTCTCTCACAAATTGATTTCCCTTTGAGGAAATCTATAAATATTTTTCCTCTCTCATTCTTAAGCCTCTAATATCTTTGGTATTTCTTTCTCTCACATTTTTTATATCTCTTGCATTTTTTTCTTTGAAAGTTAATTATTTTCTTAAGATGAGTTTGTATCCAAATGAGATTCATTTTGCATCATTCCATTTGGTTTTTTCATTAATGTTTTAATTTATATTCTTCATAGCTTCTTGTGTATTATATTTCTGGAGAATTTATTAGTAACACAAAATATTTGTTGGCTAACTTTTTTCTAAGTCATTGTGACCATAACTTACAAAATTGTGATTTTGGTAAACTTTAAGTGAGATTAATCTCTCCTCTTACCATAGGTAGCTTCAACAAGGACTCAACTAATACTTACAAAGAAGGTTTATTCTTAAAATCAACGAAATAAAGCATGAACATGGCCTAGTTCATTTTTTTTTGTTGATACATTTTGACTCGTGAAAGGTGCTATGAAACCTAACCTAGAGATTTGATTGAGAATTTGGTTTCATTTCAAGATTTAATTCTCTCCATTTTCAGCTCTTGAATTGGAGATTTCAGTTTTCATTATTTCCATTTTTCATGAAAACTTTGAAGGTTGCAAATAATGTATTAATGAAGGAAGATTTTTAGTTCAATTTCACTCACAATGCCCTATAAATACCTACCTATATAGGGTCATATTTTGAAGGTTCTCCTCTAGATTAGAAGGGTCATTTTGGGAATTTCTTCCAAGCTTGTACAACACATTTTTCTCCAAGAAAAATTTTTCATTGCAATTTTCGTGCATTTTATTTTTTTATGCTTTTACAATTCATTTTGATAGATTATTTCCAAATATTTTTCGTATCCATTTCTTATTAATACCTAGGGTTTTGTCTGTTCTTTTTATTTGGAATTTACTATGTTTCTTTGTCTCTGGAAATCTATATGGACATTCTTCATAAAATGCAAGTCCTTAAAAAAAAAATCCAAATTCTTCCTGAAAGAAGGAATCCAATGTTCTTCTCACAAAGAAAAATGTAATCTCTTTACAAGTTCGATCTTCAAAATGAATATTGTTCCAGACTTATAACTGGATTTCAAAACCCAATTGCAAGTTCATTTTTCCAAGGAGAGACTAAGTCATTATCCTACTTGAAATCAATTTTCTAAAACCTAAATACAAGAGTTTCTATGTAATAATGAAAGCTTTTACCTAGTTACAACAAAAGTGATAAAACTCAAATGCAAGAAAATGGTTTTCCCAAATGCACTTCTAATTAGATTTTACAATCTTGACTACAAGTAAAATTGATCTTCCATTATGTGTGTGTGTGTACACACATCTGTGTGCATGCACACACTCATTAACACCAAAAATCTTATCATTTTTACACTAAGTGCATATTTCCTATTCACCTATAAAACCAAAAAACCTTGAAATTCATTATTTTCTCCATTTTAGAAGCTTTTTTTTCCATTTTTCTACAATTTCCATTTTCTAAAATCATTCTATTCATATCTTAGGTACACAACCTTCCAAATTTGTAAGATCATTAGCCAAAAAGTGTCTTATGGATTTCGTGCTTCCTCATGAACTAGATGTTCCTACTATTAGCATGAATGTTGTTGGTATTCCTATAGGGGAATATCCTACCATTACTAGAGAGATGATATAGTGATCATATCATGGAAGTATTTGTCATTAATGTCAACATACATGAAGATTTAGGTTGCAAAGATCAAGGATTGAATATGAGGCTATGTGCAATTGAGGACATGTTCTATAGAGTGTCCTAATGATGTGGTCAAGAGAACATGCACAAATATGAAGAAAATGGATAATTATTCAAGATTTATTGAAGAAAATATTTAGACAAAGTTCCTATGTAGCAATTACTAATGTTTTGATTATATCTCTTAACAGAGATAGAATTTGGTTAAGAGAACTTGTACAGAGGTAGAAGACATGATGATGATGTAGTTGTTGAACGTGCATATCCCAATGAGTATAGAGTAAAGAGTTATGAAGACCTTGAGCTAATAGTTCGGTTATAAATGTGAAAAAATATAATGTTGTTAGGATTAATGACTAATATAAATAACAATTACATACAAGTGTAACCAATATCATAAAATAATAGATCACACAGAAGAGAACACAAGACACAAATATTTAACATGGTTCACCTAATCCATGGGTTACATCCACCAAATGGCGAGTCTAATATTATTATTATCTAGTGATTACAACATGATAATAATCTGTAATTCTTTACAGCTCAATATTGTCACAACAAGCAATTATCACATCACACATTATGAAATCCCTAACCTTAAGCCATTTTATACAAGTATCTTTAACTCTTTAGGGTTAAAATTACTTACAAAATATCAGCCCAAAAATGCTGATAAAATAGCCACAAAATAAATAAATTCTCAAGGGCTATGACCCTAATCCCTCACTCAGGGCTCGAGATGGCCCTAAACCCCACTGAGGAATTATGGAGTATGTATAGTACTTCCTTGATCAATCACCAAAAACTAACAATCTCCCACTTAGGGATAGATTAGACTCGACACTAGACAACAATCTCCCACTTGGAGACTGATCCTATAGCAATGCCGCTACTCCATGAGGCTCCAACTAGATGAAACCACCTTAGATTCAACTGTACCTTTATTCTATTTAGTTAAAAAGAACAACCAAAGCTAAAGAGGAGTTCATCTTCTCACTTGTCACTACCTTTATAAACATATCTATTAGATTGTCATCTATATGTATCTTGACCAAATTTAACTATCCATCAGCCAAAACTAACCAAATAAAATGGTATCACAACTGTATGTGTTTTGTCTTTTAATGCAAAGAATTCTTTGCAAGATGAATGACACTTTGGCTATCTATAAACAAATATTTATCCCTCTATGGGTGTCCCAATTCTACTAGGAAGAACTGAAGCCATGTCATCTCCTTGGTTGCCTCTATAGCAACAACATACTCTTCCTTTGTAGTAGATAAATCACCTTCTATAATTGAGAAACCGAGCTCACTTTTCCCCCACCAACAGTAAATACATAACCTGTAGTACTCTATTTGGTATCAATATCCCCTACCAAATCTAAGTGAACATAGCCTTGTAAATCTGCAATAGAACCCCCAAAATATAAGCACTTACTAGATGTCCCTCTCAAATATCTAAGAATCCATCTGATTGTATTCCAATGCTGAGTTATAGGATGACTCATATACCCGCTAAAGAATCCCATTGCATGTGTAATATCTTACCTCATACATACCATATTATACATCAAGTTTCCTACAACTGAAGCACAAGGTACCTTGGACATCTTATCCTCCCCTTCTTGTGTCTTTGGACACATCTCCTTAGTCAACTTCAAATGAATAGATAAATGTGTGTTGATAGCTTTGCATTCTCCATAGAGAAACATTGCAATACCTTCTCAATATAATTAGCCTGAGATAATGCCAATTTTCTATTTTTCCTATCTCTATGAATTTGTATACTAAGGATTTGTTTTCCTACCCCCAAATCCTTCATAGAAAATGAATGTGCTAATTTTCATTTCAGCCTCTTAATTTGATCAATGTTAGACCCAGCTACAAGCATATCATCAACATATAGACATAAAATAATGCAGGTGTCATCATCTAACCTCTTGAAATAAACACAATGGTCAGAATGAAATCAAGTGTAACCATGCTCATGCATAGAACTATCAAATTTAAGATACATTATTGAGGTGCTTTCTTTAAGTCATATATTTTTTTCTTTAATCTACACACTAGGTTCTCCTTGCCTTTGACCTCAAATCCCTATGACTATGTCATATATATCTCTTCATACAAATCACCATGAACAAAGGCTATTTTAACATCAGGTTATTCCAAATGCAAATCTTCAGTTTGCACAACATAGCATGAATAGAAGTCATTTTAACAACTAGAGAAAATATCTTATCAAAATTGATACCTTTTTTCTATGCAAATCCTTTTACAACTAACCTAGTTTTAAACATTTTCTTTCCTCCATCCTCTTCTTTCAACCTATGAAACTATTTGTTCTATAAAGCCCTTTTACCTAGAAGAAACTTGCATAATTTGAAGTCTTATTTTTCAGCAAGGAGTCCATTTCTTCTATCATTGTAGACTCCCACTAAATCTCAGTAATCCACCTATATAGGTTCATTGTAACATTTAGGTTCACTAGCATTAGTTAGTAAAATAGAGTACAAAGAGGGAGAAAATATTTTTGGAGGTCTACTTAGTCTTGTTGACCATCTAACATTCACTGGGGTGTGTGTTATGTATTTTTGTAGTTGTATTAGGGCATGAAGAATTATTAGAACATCTTCCTTTTGAGTATTATCCAACACTACATAATCATTTTCTTTCTTCTCATGTTACTGCAATAGATCTTTGTATAACACTTTCTCATTGAATGTGACATCCCTACTTCTTACAATTTTATGATTTTCAAAATCCCAAAGCCTATAACCAAATTCATTAATGCCATATCCAAAAAATACACATTTCCTTGACTTAGCTTCTAGTTTGGTTCTATTTTTAGAATCTATATGTGAAAATACTTCACAACCAAAGGTTTTTAGAACAGAACAACTCACCTTCTTACCACTCCATGATTCCTTTGGAATACCACAACCCAATGGAGTAGAGGGACCTCTATTAATAAAATATACAATAGTATTGAAAGCATATTCCCACATGTTTAAGGGCATCCCACCATGCAACCCTATGCTCCTTGCACACTCCATTATTGTCATGTACATGTGTTCAACCACTCCATTTTTTATGGAGTCCTTGGAACAATTTTCTATCTACAAATATCATTAGTGAAGAAATAATCCTCTAATTCATGATTGCAATACTCACCACCATTATCAGATGTAAGAAATTTTAATCTCTTACCAATCTCATTTTCAACCAAGTATTTCCATTTCTTAAAAGTTTGAAATACATTAGATTTTTATCTAAGGAAATAAACCCATAATTCTTTAGCTACATCATCAATAAATATAACATAAAAATGAGAGCTACCAAGGGAAGATACCTATGTTGGTCTCCATACATTTGTACGCACAAGCTCTAATTTCTCATTTTTCTTTTCCTTCTCACTCTTCACAAAACTCACTCTCTTTTGTTTTCCATACACACAAATTTTACAAAAATCCATATTGACACATTTCAGACCTAATAAAACTTGCTTTGAATGAAGTAATTTCATACCTTTCTCTCTCATGTATCCAAGTTTGTTGTACCATAGCATAGTATTAAGATATACAACAATTGTTTGTTCTCCCTACTTAGCTACAACAACTATTCCTTAACATTTTTTTTTGAAACAATTAAAGTAGAAGTGTTGGAAATGTAGATGGAGTAACTTTGGGGGGGTGTGGGGGTGAATCAATTAGCACAAAAACACTTCCACAAATCCCTTAGATGCCAATAAAATTACTTATTGCTATTACTCACTAAACATATAGAAAAATGTTGAAACTTGGTAAGTGTGATGTATGATTAACTTTAATAGATCTTAAACATTCATGGTGATTAACTTGCAAGCATAAGAGAAATAACATGAATACATGAGACACCAGATTTAATGTGGAAATCCAATATGGAAAAGGCCACCAAGTAACTAGCTACTGATTTTCACTCTTCTGAGGTGAGCCCTGTTAGGAGCCAACCTAGTTAAAGGTTACAAAACACACTGTTAGGAGTGACCTTGTTAGAGGATTTAATCACCCTGTTAGGAGTGGCTTTGCAAGAGGTCTTAAATTTTTTTAATGGAACTATTACCTTGTTAGAGGATTTACAACTAGCTATTAAACCAACTCTGTTAAGAGATTTTGGAATCACTGCTACAATGGTAAGAAAGGAATAATGAAATGATCTAAATGAGATGTGACTGAATTGCTGATAACAGATCTTTGTTCTATTCACAAAGGCTTGATCCTTCCTGATCGAATGTTACTTTTTTTCTCCACAAGGATATCTAACCATCCTTCAAATTTTCTCACACACATTCCTTTTCAATCAATCAATACACTTGCATACTCACTCATACACATTAGAAACTTCAACTTGACATTTCATATATACTATCCAAATTATCAAGTTGACTCATTTACATCTCATAATGAACAACAATTATTACCTTAGTTGGCTAGAAATAATACTTAAAATAATTAAACTTCTTATGCCAAAACAAAAAAATCCTTCATTGGCTGAACTTGCTTGGTAAACACTAGTCCTAACGTGATTTCTTGTGGTAACCAACAAATGCTTGGTTAACACTATGAACTTGTAAAGATCCTTTCACAACCAAATGAACTTGGTGAGCAGTGACTTTGACCAATTTTTCTTTTTTAACCATGAGAGCTTAGTTAACACTACTTTCTGCTGTAATCTCCTTTGACGCCCGAGTGAGCTTGGTAGACACTGTCTTCATAGAGTAATCTCCAGAAATGCTCGGTAGACAAGAGAAACTGTCTTGCTAACCAAGTGAGCTCAGTAAGCATAGATTAACAACTAATATGACATTTGTGTAACATAAAAGACAATACACAATTTGACAATTATATCCAACAATCTCCCACTTTGACATTGATGGCAACACAACATGCCATAGCACAATGAAATTGGAATTTTTTTTTTCCCTAATAGAAAGTTTCTCTCTCTTAGATCTTATACCACAAGCTTGTCATATGCAATAGTCTTCCTTTGTGAAGGAATTAAATAGCTTCTTCAAAACAAATTTTAGAAAGATATGACAATAATCTCTCCCTCTTTAACAACACATGCCAAAGATAACACATATCAAATGAGTATCAATGTACCTTGAGTACTAATTCATATGAAATGTTCTCTTGATTATACTGCATCAACTAATTGATCTTCAACTAGATTCTTGTTGATGCATCACTAAAGCTTCATTTAGTGAGCTTCAGATAGGGGAATGACCCCTAACTTACCTCTTAGAGACAAGAATACATCCTTAGGTAATGGCTTTGTAAATATGTCTGCAATCTATTCTTTTATATGGACATATTCCAATCTAATTTCTTTGTCTTGCACCAATTCTTTGACAAAATGATATTTTATATCAATATTCTTGATTTTGGAATGCATCACTGGATTTTTAGATATGTCAATTGCACTTGTATTATCAAAAAACATGACAACTGGTTCTTTAATCTCAACCTTCATGCCTTCTAAAAACTATTGAAACCAAACAATATTAGAACAATTTACTACTGCTGCAACATATTTTGCCTTTGCTGTAGATTGGGATGTGCAATTTTTCTTTTTGCTTGTCCAAGATACCAACCTTTTTCCAAGAAAGAATGCTCCACCACTTGTACTCTTTCTGTCATCTAAATTTCTAGCCCAATCAGCATTAGTGAACACTTTTAGGTCCATATTTCCTCCAAGTTTATACCATAGACCATAATCTTTAGTACCTTTCAAATATCTCAAGATTCTTTTGATTTCCATCATATGATTTTCTTTGGGTTTAGTTGAGAATCTTGCCACTATACCAACTCCAAGAGCAATGTTAGGTCTTGTCTAAACTACATACTATAATTTTCCAATAATTGATCTATATAAGGTCTAATCTACCTCTTTTGAATCATCATCTTTGGTAAGCTTTAATCTAGTACACATGGGGGTTTCAACTAGTTTACAATCTTCCATACCAAACTTCTTGAGTATCTCCTTGATATACTTAGACTGAGTGATGTAGATACCATTCTTTCTCTACTATATCTGTAAACCAACAAAGAATTTAATCTCACCAAACATAGACATTTCAAAATCTTTGTTCATTTGTTCTAACAATTCTTTTCATAGATCATCATTCCCTATAAATAAAATATCATCCACAAATATTTCTACCAATACTATCTTATTATCTGGTCCTTCTTTGATGTACAAACTACTATTATCATTAGTTCTTTGAAAACCAATTTGTATAAGGTAGTTGTGCAACCTCTCATACCATGCTCTAAGATCTTGTTTTAGACCATAAAATGCTTTGTGTAATTTTCAAACTATGTCCCTTCTATCTGGATCAACAAAACTTTCTGGTTGCTCAATGTAGACTTCTTCATCAAGAATACCATTGAGAAATGTAGATTTAACATCCATCTGATATACCCTAAATCCTTTATGTTTTGCATATGCAAATAAGGTCTTGACACCTTCCAATCTTGCAATAAGAGAAAAAGTATCACCATAATCAATGCCTTCTTCTTGAGAGTAGCCTTTACATACCAATCTGGCTTTATTTCTTGATACCTTACCATCTTCATTCAGCTTATTCTTGAATACCCATTTTGTTCCAATCACATTTTTATCTTTAGGCCTAGGTACAAGAGTCCAGATTTTGTTCTTCTCTATTTTCTCTATTTTTTCGTTCAAAGCCTCAATCTAACTTTCATTTTCCAATGCATCTTTAACATTTCTAGGTTCAAAATTAGTAAGTAAACATGTACCTTTTAGCTTACTTCTTGTCATAGTACCTTCTAATTTATCTCCAATAATTTGGTTTGGTGCATGATGCCTCTTGACATACTTGGCCAATACAGGTTCTTTGCCTTTTGACTAAATTCCATTGTCTTCATTTTGAATTTCAACTTCTAGCTCTGGTTGTTCTGTCTATGGTTCGGGTCCTTTGTCTTCATAGGCGTTGGCTTGGTAGCTATAAATTGTGACTTGGTTTGAACTTCTTGTAACTCGGTTTGAACTTGTTGTAGCTCGGTGATTGTGGAAGACTCAAGAGTTAAAGTCTCCTTATTGATAGATGTGTCTGGCAATGTATCAGGTTTGATGTAAACCAATTTCCTATAGTCTTATGGTTCTTTTTTTCTTTCTTCTTTAGTCCTTTTTGCAAACTTATCAATTCTAACATGTGCACTTTCTATGATTTTATGAGTAAACAGATTCAAACATCTATATGCCTTGTTCTTTCAAGAATACCTTAAGAATATAACTTCATCACCTTTCACATAAAATTTTCCTTTTCTAGATTCTTTCAAGATATAACTTTTACTTCCAAATACTTTTAGATAATTTACATTAAGTTTGTAGCCATACCATAGCTCATAGGGAGTTTTAAATGAGTCCTTCTTCAACTATACTCAGTTTAAGGTATGAACTACAGTGTTGATAGCTTCCTTCCAGTATTTGGTAGTAATGTCTTTTTCAATCATCAAATTTCTTGCACAATACATGATAGATCTATTTCTTCTTTTAGCTATTGCATTCTACTTAGGAGTTCTAGGGGGCTTATACTTGTCTTTTGATTCCTCTTTCAATGCAAAATTTATTGAATTCATTGGAAATGAATTCACCACCTCTATCTGATCTTAAGAATTTCAATCTTTTTTCTATTTCTTTCTTTAATCTTGCTAGATACCATTTGAGTTTCTCAAATGCTTCTGATTTTTCTCTAAGATACATAACAATAATCATTCTTGAATAGTCATCAACAAAAAGAATAAGGATTTTTTCTTGAGTATATCTTTCTATCCCAATGGGTCCACATAAATTAGCATGCATAATCTCTAAGATATCTTCAGATTGATAGTTTTTGCTTTTAAAACTAGTCTTTCCAATTTTGTCAATTTGACAATTCTTACATAAACCAACATCTAGTTTCTTCAAACTAGGAATGCCTCTCACTTTTTTGAATTTTCTTATTTTCACCATGTTATCAAAATTTACGTGACATAACCTTTTGTTCCATAACCAACTTTCTTGAACTTGAGCAATAAAACATGAGCAATCACCAAGATCAAGATAAAATAGATTACCTTTTATTTTTGTGCCTGATCCAATTAGTTTTCCTTTATCAACCAACAGTCTTGCTTTGCCAGGCATGAATTCCACGTTGAATCCAATGTTGATTAGCTATGCCACACTTAGAAGATTATGTTTTAGTCCTTCAATCCAATAGGCATTATCACATACAAATTTTTTGGTTAATTAAATTCAACCTCTCCCTTTTATGCAACAAGGTTCATTATTTCCAAACCTTACACTACCACCATCATAGTCTTCAAAGTGTTCAAACTTTGGTTTTTCACCAATCATATGATGTGAACATCCACTATCTATGATCCATGTGTCATTTTTCTCACATGAGGGATAAGTGCCATCTTATCTTCTTTATCATCAGATTCATCTTTCACAACAATGTAAACTATTTAATCTTCACTATTATCAGAATCTTTAGCCATAAAACAAGTCTTCTTACCTTTGTCCTTGAATGATTTGTGATTTTTGAAATCCTTCTTGCCATTGCACTTGTGACTCTTCTTTTCATCCTTATCTTTGTTTGGGCACGTTGTAGCAATATGAACAACCTCTTCACATGAAAAATAGATTAAGGGAACTTTACCTTTGTACTTTTCTCTGCCTCTAAAATATTTCCTTACAAGTAGAGCTTCAACAACTTCAAGGTGACTATCATAACTTTCCTCTGATTCATCTTCACTTTTTGATTGAATGTCCTTTATTTTCTTGCCTTTATTCTTAAGTGAAAGCTTGGCATCAAATTTAGATTCAATATTCTTGAAAGCTAGAACATAATTGTCATAGTTATCTAGCTAAAAGGCTGTCAATCTTCCCACTAAGGTATCCAAAGTTATTTTATGATTCGTCTCACATCTTCTTTCTTGAATAGTAGATACTCTAATTGCATAGATAGGAAGCAATATTATGAGAACTTTACTTGCAACAATTTCTTCCTTGATTTCTCCTCCAGGTGCTTTGATTGCACTGATACTAGCTTTGATTTTTTCCACATATTTGGGAACATTTTCATCTTCTCTCATTCTCATCTGATCAAACTATCCTTTGAGGTTTTTAGCTTTGGCTCTCCTCACATTGTTATCACCACCATACATGTCCTTAAGCTTGTTGCACATTTCAAAAGTAGTTTTGCAGTCCTTGATATCATCAAATTTCATATAGCTAAGAGCAGATGCAATATCTATCATCATGGTATTATGATTCTTTTTCTCAGCAATGTCTCCAATAGATAATGTACCACTGGAATTTGTATATTCTTCATCAATATATTTGCACCCTGAATCAACAATGAAAGCTAGATGAAGTCTCATAAGTCCTTCCCACGCTGAAAAGTTTTCTCTATTAAGCTTTGGAATTTCTCTCTTGTAAGACATCTTGATCTTTAGCTTAGGTCCTTGAAACTTTTCTTGCAAGCACCAAAAGCTCTGATACTAAGGAGTATCTAAGGGGGGGGGGGGGGGGGGGGGGTTAATTAGTTAGCACAAAAACACTTCCACAAATCCCTTAGATTTCAACAAAAAGACTTACTATTGTCACTCGATAAACATATAGAAAAATGTTGTAACTCAGTAAGTGCAGTGTATGATTAACTTTAATAGATCTTAAACATTTACAATGATTAACTTGCAAGCATAAAAGAAATAACACGAACACATGAGACACCAAATTTAACGTGAAAACCCAATATGAAAAAAACCACCAAGTAACTAGCTACTGATTTTCACTCTTATGAAGTGAGCCCTGTTAGGAGCCAACCTGGTTAAAGGTTACAAAACACACTATTAGGTGTGACCTTGTTAGAGGATTTAATCACCCTATTAGGAGTGGCCTTGCAAGAGGTCTTAAAACAATTCAATGGAACCATCACCTTGTTAGAGGATTTACAACTAGCTATTACACCAACTCTGTTAAGAGATTTGGAATCACTACTACAATGGTAAGAAATTAACAATGAAATGACTTGAATGACATGTAACTAAATTGCTGATAACAGATCTTTGTTTTGTTAACAAAGGTTTGATCCTTCCTAATCGAATGTTACTTTGCTACTCCACAAGGATATCTGACCATCCTTCAAATTCGCTCACATACTTTCCCTCTCAATCAATCAATACACTTGCATACTCACTCATACACATTAGAAACTTCAAATTGACCTTTCATATATACCATCTAGATTATCAAGTCGGCTCATTTACATCTTATAATGACCAATAATTACTATCTTAGTCGACTACAAACAATACTAAAAATAATAAAACTTCTTATGCCAAAACAACAAAATCCTTCATTGGCTGATCTTGCTTGGTAAACATTGATCCTAAATGATTTCATGTGTTAACCAATAGATGCTTAGCTAACACTGCGAACTTGAAAAAATCCTTTGGCAACCAAGTGAACTTGGTGAGTACTAACTCTGACCAATTTTCCTTTATTAACCATGAGAGCTCAGTTAAGAATACTTTCTGTTATAATCTCCTTCAACATACGAGTGAGCTTAGTAGACACTGTCTTTGTAGAGTAATCTCCACGAATGTTCGGTAGACAAGAGAAACTATCTTGTTGACCAAGTGAGCTTGGTAAGCATAGACTGACAATTGATATGACATTTGTGTAACATCAAAGACAACACACAATTAGACAATTGTATCTAATAGGAAGGAACAATATGACCTATACAAATATATAAGGTGCCTACTTTTACACCTTTTGATACTACAAAGAAATCTTTTGAAAACTTCCAATTTTTATCATTAAAAAACTATGCAATTCTCATCACCAAGTTGCCCTTCTGAAATTAAATTCTTGCTTAGCCTTGAAACATGTCTTACCTCATGTAGCAGCCAATGATTCTCATTCTATAACTTAATATTAACTTTTCCCTTTCCAAAAATCTGAGAGGGTTTATTATCCCCCAAATAAATAAGCCCAAAATAGCCTTGGACATAATCAATAAAATAACCTCTATGAAGTGTAGCATGAAAATGAAGCCCCAAAATCTAAACCCAAGAATCATTAATAGTATCTAAAGAAAGAAGAAAAGCATCCTCTTTGGATGTGTTACTTACCACATTTGTCTCCTTGTTCCCTTCTATTTTATCTCCTTCATTGTTATTTTGAGCCCAACAATCTTTCTTCTTATGCCCTGGTTTCCTATAGTACCAACAATCTATCAGTCTTCTAGATTGAGACCTCTTTTCCTGTGACTTTCCTCTTGATCTCCCATGATTTTTGTAATTATTTCCTCTCTTAGTCATTCTATCTCTACTTTGTACATTCAAAGAACTTCTTGATGTAGATCCACCTGAGGTTTTCTTATGACTTTTTCTCACGTAGAATAACACCAATCACATCATCAAATTTTAGGGTATTAGATCCAGAAATAAAATTACTTGTTGCCATTACCAAGCCATTTCATCTTTAAGGAAAAGATCAAAAAATCAAGAGAGCCCTAATTTCTTCATCAAAATTGACATTCATAGAAGATAACTAACTAGTAACTATATTAAACTCATTTAAATGATCTACAATAGATCCACCTTCTGTCATCTTCATATTACATAAACACTTCATGAGAAATACCTTATTTGAAGTGGAGAGTTTTTCATATAACTTTTCTAGGGTTTGCATCAACTCTTATGTCATCTTTTCTTTTGTAATGTTAAATGTCATAGATGGTGCCAAGTATAATCGAATGCTTCCAAGTTCCTTTCTATCTAAAATATCTCAATTCTCATCTATCACAGTTCCCTATTTTTTGGCTTTTTCTTCCAATAGCTTCCATAAATCCTTCTGATAAAGGTAGTCTTCCATTTTCATTTTCCATAACTAAAATTTTTTCCTATTAAACTTCTCAACCTTCAACTTACCCTCATTTACCATCACTCCCACTCAACCGTGAGACTCCCAATCAATTGTGAGACTTTCTTATAAAGGATAACTAGAAAAAAACAACCTTGTTTTGATACTAGACTTGTTAGGATTAACCACAGAAATAAATAATAATTCAAATATAACCAATATCTTAAAATAATAAATCTCATAGAAGAGAACACACAACACAAAGATTTAATGTGGTTCACGCAATCTCTGTGCTATGTGCACCAAATAGTGAGTCCAATATTATTATTATCTACTGATTACAACTTGATTACAATCTATAATCTCTTACAACTCAATATTGTTGCAAGAAGTAGTTATCTCATCACACATTATGAAATCCCTAACCCTAAGCCATTTTGTACGAGTATTTTTCCACTTTAGGGTTAAAATTAGTTACAACATATAAGCCTAAAAATGCTGATAAAATAGCCCCCAAAATTATTTCTCAAGGCCTATGCCATCCCCCAAACCCTCACTCAAGGCCCAATCCAACTTTGAACCCCACCGAGGAATTATAGAATATGTATAGTACTTCCCTAATCAATCACCACAAACTAACAATCTCCCACTTGGGGACTGATCAAGCTTCACACTAGACAAAGGTTGTAATGTAATGTGTATATATAATATCTTAAGATGGTCCTATGTTATAGTTATAAATTGGGAAAGCCTCAAGGGCGACTCCATAATTAGTTTTAGGACTTGGTATAACGGAAATTTTTTTTCCCTTGTGGCATAGTGGAATTATGATTGCAAGCAAAATAAGTGTAATGCGAGTATGCAAACTTGTGTGTGAGATCCAATGAACTTGATATTAAATATATTTTGATCAGAGAAGTATTTGGTATTGTTAAGGCAAGGTAACTTGAAAAAGAGATCATATTTGGAAAAGAAGTTGTTGTAGGTAGTTGTTTACTTGTATTATTCTGAGAAGGATAGTACTAAGGCCAGTTGGGTAGTGAGTTCAGTGGCTTTTCCCCTAAAGCTATTTGGATATTGGGTCCTTCTAGCTTCCACAACTCCTAACAAGGATTCAAATTTTCCTAATATAGATTTATGTGTATTGAATGCATTTCATTGACTCCTAATAGGGTCTATCCTCTTATAAGAAACTTGTATATTAGTCTTTTGGTACAATTACAACCCCACTCTAATAAGTGGTATTAGAGCTTGGTCAAAAGTTTGAACCCTTAGACCCTCGAGTAATGCTAAGGGGGAGATTATTGGAAATATGTTCAATCCTTCCCTCAAGATTTGTGAAAAGGGATTGATTTCCTCCTATGTACTATAAGTTGAGTGGTTGTATTAGGCATTGACATATCAGTCTTTTGATGCAATGACAATCCTACTCTAATAGTTTTCCCTTTGGTCAAGGATTTCCCTAGTTAACAAATCTGGTGTTATTGCATATGGTAGTAATTTTGTGGTTGTTACATCTATTGTTTACATGTTTTGGATTTAATAAAGAAAATGAGTGTTTTCTTAACCTGATAACTAATGAATTCCCCCCTTTGAGTTATCTAGGTGGATTTTACTTTCTAAAAATTGGTACCAAATCCTCAAGTCCTTGAATGAAAAGTTTAACAATTTAAGAAGATCTATAGTGAGTCATTTAAAAAAAGAAAGTTTGAAGTTTGACGGAGTTAACTATGATAGTTGAAATGAGAAGATGAAGAAACATTTTCTATGCATGGGTGTGGGATACTAGTTGATTACTAAGAAAAAGAAGGAAGTGGTTGTAGAAGATAAGCTTGAAGGTTGTATTGAAGGCTAGAGAGATCTATTTATGTGTAATATGCTTGCTAGAGAGTCACTTTTGACAACTCTTCCAAAAAATAAGTAGAGTCAAGTAAAATATATTAATTTATCTCATAAGATTTGGAAAGCTTTGGAATCTACATTTGAGGGTGATAAGCATGCTAGAAAGGTTAGATTGCCAAATCAGATATATTTTTATTTCAAGAAGTGAAAATGATGGAAGATGAAACTATAAGAAGTTACTTTGGTAGATTATTAGAGATTTTTGTAGGAATTAAGGCTTATAATGGAAAGAAGGATGAAGATGAAATTGTGTGGAAGATCTTGAAAACTTTAACACCTGTATATAAGAAAATAATACAGATGATTGAATAGGTTATACCTTACATAAAAAAATTCACAAGAGACACACTTCTTGGAATATTGGAATCAACTATGATAGGAATGAGAGAAAATGAAGAACTATCTTAAATTGAGACTGCTTTCAATACATTAAATGTTTGACCTAAATTGACAAAGAGTGCTAGTACAAGTGGAGATTATGCTACTAGTAGCCAAGGGAAATTTGAAGCAGATAAGAAGATTGAAGAAGGTATTGCTCTATTTATTCAAAAAAGAACCTAAAGGTATGAAAACCTTTAAATGTTGGACATGTAATGAGCCAGGTCATTATTCTTCTAAATGTCCTAAGAGAGAAAGAAAATATAAGAAGAAGCCTTATAATCTAAGGAAATGTCTATTTACTACTAGTAGATGAGGAATTAGATGCTTATGTGGAAAAGTTCTTGAGTTAAAGTGATGAAATAGGATTTATTGTTATTAAGGAAGAAAGTCCTAAAAAAGAAGTTAGGGAAGAAAGAACTTTAGCATCACAAGTTGGAAAAAAGAAACTTGATTGGATTATTGATAATTGTTGTTCTCATCATATGACTAGAGATATTAACAAATTCATTAAATTCAATAGCTATTGTGGTCGAACTATTAGATTTGGAAATAATGCAACCTACCATATTAAGGGAAAAGGGTCTATTACTCTTGATGAAAAAATTAAACTAATGATGTATACTTTGTTGATAGTTTGAAACATAATATTTTGCATTTTGGATAGCTAGTTGACAAGGGATAGAGAAGACATGCATTATCAAAGATAAATATAATAATCTGATTTGTACCATTACACGGACAAGAGGTTAACAAAATTAGTTGAATCCTACTAAGATGACATATTTAGTGGCTAAAGTTGATGATAGTTGGTTGTGGCATAAGAGGTTTTGTAATATAAATTTTGATAACATTGTGAAGATCACTACTACACTTTTTGTTGGAGATTTGCCTAAAATTGTGAATCCTACTAACATGGCATGTAAGAAATGTGTTATAGAAAAACAAAAGAAAAAGTCATTTCCAAGAAAGAAGTTTACTAAATCAACAAAGTTGGAGATTGTACACATAGATTTTAGTGGTCTTACAAAGATAAGAGCTTTCTCTAGTGAATGGTATTTCATGATTCTTGTTGATGATTTCACTAGACTAATGTGGGTAGTATTTCTTAGAGACAAATCTAAAGCATTTGAGAAGTTTAAGATATTCAGAAATAGAGTTGAGAATGAATGTGGATTAGAGATTAAATATTTCAGATCTAAAAGAGGAGGAGAGTTTACTTTGAGGTGTTTAACAATTTTTCTGAAGTAAATGGTATTAAGAGACACCTATCATTCCTTAAGATACCTGAGTAGAATGATATAATAGAGAGGAGAAATAGATTGATAACAGAAGTAACAAGAGCTATGATCTTTGAAAGTGATGTGGAAAAGATATTTTGGAGAGAAGCATTACATACAGTAGTATATGCTATGAACAAAAATTAGACAAGGTACTGGTAAGACCCTCTATGAACTTTGGTTTGGACATGCACCATTAGTTAAGTATTTTCAAATTGTTGGAGGTAAGTGTTACATTAAAAGGGATAATGACATTGGAAAGTTTGATTTAAGGGGTGATGAAGGAATGTTTCTTTCTTATTCATTAAAAAGAAAGGCTTACAAATGGTTTAATTAGAGAACTAAGACTATTGTTGAGAGCACAAATGTTAGACTACATGCAAAGTTTAGAATTTAGGAAATAATACTTGATTATATTTCTAATGAAGAAAATAATCTAAAGACTAACCAAGAGAATTTTGAGTTGTTTTGTGAAACTGATAATGATTTGTAGAATGAGATATAAGTTATGGAAAAAAGAGAAGAATCAAGGTGTGAATCTAGAGAAGAAGTCAAAGATGAACTAGTGATACCTAGTAAGAATGTGATAAAGCATCACGCTCCTAGTTAGGTTATTGGAAACAAAGAAAGAGGATTTAGGAAAAGGAATAAGATACTTGAAAAACTATGTTTTATTTCTCAAGTTGAACTTGAAAGAGTTGATGAAGCTAGTGAGGATGAATTTTGGATTAAAACTATGAAAGAAGGACTATAGATTGGATTGAAAAGAATAACACTTGGTAATTGGTTCTGATGTAGGAGCATCCAAGGTGTAAGTCAAATCTTGCATCACTCAAAAATATTTTATTTTTAGTCTTTTCTATTTTAATAAGGACTAGTAGACATGGTGGTTACTATTTGTAGGAGCTTGCTATTTTTAGTAAGTTTGTCATATGAGCTTATAATGTTCTCATTTTCTGTACGAAAGTTCATTTTAGAGTTTTAAGCTTACCATAAAAATCTCATTGCTCCAACTTAAGTATCAGAGAAGTTATTGCAAATTTTTGGTGAAATTTTTTAAACAAAAATCTTTAGGCTCACTGTTGGAGGCCTTAGAGTGCCCGGATGAGGTCTAAAATCTTGACATAAGGGTGGTAGCATAGTTTTGAGCCTATAGATCAGGAGTTGGCATTTTTTGAAAAGTGTTTATAATAGCCAATTAGAGTAACCATTTGAGAGTTATGGCCTTCCGAAGATGGGCTACCCAAAATATCTAAAATAATTTTCAAAGATGTGTTTGGTTGACTCTATATGTATTGTTAGGGCCTATTGGCCCTAGGTATTAAGTTTCATTATTTAGAACCTTCCTTGGTGGGCATAAAATTGCCTATTTAACAAAGGCCCAAACATTGTCTAAGACAACTTTGGGCGATAGTTCGCAACTTGTCTTGTAAATTATTGTAATGAAGGTGCCCATGTGGGTTAGCATATTATACTTCTAAATTCTATAATTCTGCATTTGTAATGCAAATAAGAAGTCCGTATTTTTTTATTGCATTTGTTGTTGTTTCTTTATTTTCTATTATGGTTTATGGTATTAAGGGAAGCACCCTTCATTAGGTTCCTAGACCTAAGGATAAGAATGTTATTGGAAGTAAGTGGGTTGTCAAAAATTAGATGAATGAACAAGGTGAGGTTATAATGAACAAAAAAAGACTAGTATGTAAAGGTAAATTAAAAAAAAGAAGGTATTGATTATGCAGAAACATTAGCACCTATTGCTAGGATAGAAGTAGTTAGCATACTTTTGACATATGCAACTAACAAGAAATTCAAAGTGTAATGAGTGGATGTCAAATCAACATTTGTTAATGGAAAACTAGAAGAAGAGGTTTACATTGATAAACTTAAAGGTTTTCCTTTGACTAAAGAAGGAGATATGGTTTGTAAGTTGAAGAAAGCATTGTATGGGTTGAAACAAGCACCTAGAGCATGGTATACAAGATTGGACAAGTATTTAGGAAAAATGGGATTTGCTAAAGGTACTGCTGATTGTAATTTATATTGAAAATGGCTTACTAATTGTTGAAGTGTGTGTGGATGATGTAATCTCTAGAGATGATGATGAAGAAAGTGAACTTTTTAAATTGGAGTGCTTCCAATTTTAGATAGTACATTTATTCGCCACTTTAGTGGTAGTGTGGACTCGATCCAAACTCTTAGTAAGGTAGAGCACAAAGCATAAGATAATCTTATCATGGTCAAGGAGACAAAGAATCCATCAAGCCCCCAATGGATTGAATTCATGCTAACTCCTAGATCATAATAAGAGAGAAAACACTAACTAAAAGAAGCAAAGAGAGAGGATATTGATTAATTATCTAATGAGAAATGTACATCTTATTGAATCACACAGAAACAAAAAAAAAACACAAAAAATGCAAAACCTGTGTGTAGAACTTAGCATATTGTGCTTGAATGTGTTACCCATATACAAGATTTCGTATATGTGTGTGTAAAGAAAAGAGAGACCCAATGTAAAAGATACTCACTTCTTGAATTGAAGGTGTGCATAAAGAATTCATTATTTATAACTCTTCATAATCCATAAAGGGATCTACAAGATGTGTGCAAAAAGGAGGGTCGAAGTAGTAATTCATAGATTTGAGGATAACATAAAATCCATACCAAGCCCCCAAGGATAAAGTTGGCTAGCACTACTTCGTTTGGGACTAAATTGTGATGGAAAATTGTTGCAATAGTGACAACTACATGTTTCCCAATTGACATAAATAGGAATTGGCCCTATCCAATGGGCATCATACTTTTGTTGTCACAATTTGTGATGACAAGGGAGACCATTACAATTGTGATAGACACATCTATCATAAATTGGGCCAAGTCACTAGCATAGAGTTCATTTTCACCATCCAAATTGTGATAAAAAGTTGTCAAAGACACCATCGCAATGACAATGTGTTTATGGCATAAATACTATGGGACCAATAACAAGCCATCAGAAACATCCATCCCAATAATGATGGGCATGTGGCAGGAATGTTTCGCAATTAAAAACTAGCCATTGAAAGTGGTCATCTCAATTGTGATGACATGTTGTATTAATAAAAAAATTAGCGACAAACATTGAATAGCTATGATTCTCTCATAGCTCATAGTAGATTCACATAGTTAGTTTTCATGCAATCATAGGTTAATATTGAGCTTCACTTGGTTTCAAGAATAGTTTAATATTCTTTACTAATCAGGACTAACCATGTGAAGGTGAAATATCATTTGGCCCCTATTAAAAATAATTGGTTAATTATGTATTGTATTTGATGTTACACAAAATTTCATATCATTGTCAGTTAGTCTATGTTGAGTTCACTTTTGTGATGAAGACAATTTCTTGTGTTTATCAAGTTCATTCAAGTGACAAAGAGAAGATCTTAGAAGTTGAGTGTTAACCAAGCTCACTCGGTTAACAAATGAAAATTTGGATGGAACTTGTGTTAATCAAGATCACTCAGTTACCAAAGGAACTTTGTAAAAATCCACTGTTAATCGAGTTCACTTGGTTAACACAGAAAAATTACTTCTATGTTAGTGTCTACTAAGTAGGGTCAACTAATGAAGGATTTTCTAGTCTTGGCATACTGAATTCAATAATTTTGTTTATTGGTTCTAGCTGACTGAGTAGATGAATTAAGAATTCTAAGTTGTATTCAAACTAACTTGACAATATGTAAGATATAAATATAAGGTCAAGTTGAGGATTGAATCTATGCAAGTAATAGAAGATTTGAATATTCTTAGAGGAAGCAAATTAGAAGGATAAGAAAAATATCCTTGTTGAGCTTAAAAGATACATTCGATCAGAAAGGATCAAGTATACAACCTAGAATTGAGATCTATAATCAGAAATTCATTTGCATCATAAATTAGGTCATCTCATTGTTCCTCTCTAATTATTGTAGTAGTGATCTAAATATCTTAATAGAGTTGGCATAACAACTATTTGTAAATCCTCTAACAAGGTGGCATTTTTAGATTGAAGTGTCTAAAGACCTCTTACAAGGCCACTCCTAACAAGGTGATTAAATCATCTAATAGGGTTACACCTAATAGTGTGTTTTGTAACCTTTAACAGGGTTGGCTCCTAACAGGACCCGCTTCAGAAGAGTGAAAATTAGTAACTAGTTACAATTGGTGGTTTTTTTCAAATTAGGTTTCCACATTAAATCTTGATGTCACTCATATTCATGTTATTTATTTCATTTGTATGAAACTAAGTTAAGTAAGGTTAATCATAGATAATATATTAAGATTTACAAGTTAAGCATTTTTTGAGTTACAATTTCTATTTCAGTGGTTTCCAAATTACAACATTTACTAGTGTAAACCGAATGCTTGTGTATTCACTAAGCATCAATATTTTTAGTGAAGTTTATGTTATGTAATGACATCTAAGGAATTTGGGATTTATTTTAGTGGTAATTGATTCACCCCTCCCCTCTCAATTACCCCTCTTAAATTTTCAACAATTGGTATCAGAGCTTCTTGGTGCTTGTAGAGAAAGGTTTCAAGGACCTAAGTTAAAGATCAGGATATCTTACAAGAGAGAGATTCTCAAGCTGAACAAAGATCATTTCTAGGCATGATAGGAACTTATGAAGTTGCACTTGTTAATCATCAATGATTTAGGTTTAAAATACTTACAAAATTCTTACAAGGATTCTATTGGAACATTGACTATCGAAGAGACTACTGAAAAGAAAAAAATCATAACATCAAGATGATTGACATTGCATCAACTCTCAACTATGTTGAGTTTGATGAGGTCAAAGGATGTGCTACTACTCATGACATGTGGACCAAACTAAACAATATTTATGGAGGTGATGATAACATAAAAGGAGCCAAGGTAGAAAGCTTGAGAGGTCAGCTTAATTAGATGAAAATGAGAGGATGAAAATATTGCAAAATATGTTGAAAGAATCAAAGCTAGTGTTAATGCTATCAAAGCCTCTGGAGGAACAATTGAAGATCTAACAATGGTAAGAAAGGTACTCAATACCATTCTTCCTATCTATGCAATTATAGTGTCTACTATTCAAGAGATTAGATGTGATCCAAATAACAAGATATCTTTGGATGCTCTAGTTGGAAGATTTACTACATTTGAACTAGATACTATGATAATTATACTCCCACATTTAGCAATTTCTTGAGTTTGCATTTGAAGCTGAGTTATCACTCAAGAAGAAAGCTAAAAGTTCTAAAAGAAATAATTTGAAAGTGAAGAGAAAGATAGTTCTATTAGTGATCTTGAGGCCATTGAAGCATTTCTTGCAAGAAGGTATCCCAAAGGCAAAGGAAAGTGTAAAGGTAAAATCTCTTTAACCTATTTCTCTTGTGAAGAAGTTGAACACATTACTACAAGATGTCCAAATAGAAAAGATAAAGATGAAAAGAAGCACAACAAGTATAAAGGCAAGAAGGATTTCAAGAACTTTGAGGACTACAAGGAAAAAGGTAAAAAATCTTGTTTTATGGCTAAGGATTCAGATAGTAGTGAAGACAATGAAATGGTTTATATTGCTATAAAAGATGAATATGGTGATGAAGGGGATAAAATGACACTTATCTCTCATGTTATCAAAAATGTTACATTGATTATTGATAGTGGCTTCTCACATCATATGTTTGGTGACAAAACAAAGTTTGAACATATTGAACATTATGATGGTGGAAGTATAAGATTTGGAAACAATGAACCATGTTGCATAAAGGGAAAAGGTTGGATCTCACTAACCAATGAACTTAGATGTGATAATGCTTATTGGGTTGAAGGACTAAAGCATAATCTACTAAGTGTGGCAAAATTGAATAAAATTGGATTCAAGGTAGAATTCATGAATGAGAAGACCAAGCTACTGGATGGACAAGAAAATTTGGTTGGGTCTAGCAAACAAACAAAAGGTAACCTATTGTACCTAGATTGCAGTGAAAGTTCATGTCTTATTTCTCAAGTAGAAGAAAGTTGGTTATAGTATAAAAGGTTATGTCATGTGAACTTTGATAATATAATCAAGATAAGCAAGAAGAAAAGAGTGAGAGGTATTCCTAGTTTGAGGAAACCTCATATGGGCCTATGCAAAAATTGTCAAATTGGTAAGATGAGAAAGACAATTTTCAAAAGCAATGAATATCATTACAAAGAAGTCTTGGAGCTAGTTCATACAAAATTATGTGGACTTATTGGAATAGAGAGCTATAGTGGAGATAAATATTTTATTCTTTTTGTTGATAACTATTTAGAATGATGATTGTAATGTATCTAAAAGAAAACTTTGAAGCATTTCAAAAATTTAAGTAGTATTTGGCAAGAGTAGAGAAAGAAATTGGAAGAAAAGCTAAAGTGTTTGACATCAAACAGAGGTGGCAAATTTATTTCCAATGACTTCAATGAATTCCACATTAAAAGAGGAATTAAGAGACAAGTATCAGCCCCTAGTACACTACATCAGAATAGTATAGCTAAAAGAAGGAATAGATCCATTATGGATTGTGCAAGAACTTTAATGATAGAAAAGAGTGTTACAATCAAATACTAGAAGGAAGCAATTAGTACTACAGTGCATACCTTTAACAAAGTACAGTTGAAGAAATACTCAAATTAAACTCCTTATGAACTATGGTATGGCTACAAACCTAATGTAAGTTACTTGAAATTATTTGGTAGCAAATGTTATATCTTGAAGGAATTTAGGAAAGGTAAATTTGATTGCAAAGGTGTTGAAGGCATATTCTTAAGATACTCTTACAGAAGCAAAGCATATAAATGATTGAATTTGTCAACTCATAAGATCATAGAAAGTGTACATATAAGAATTGATGAGTTTGTAGAAAAGAGTGAAGAAGAGAGCAAGAAAGAACCTAATAATTACAAAAAGTTTGTCTACTATGAACCTGATACATTGTCAAATCAAATTGGAAGTCAACAGACTTCACCTCTCAAGTTGCAAAAATCTCCAAAAGCTACCAAGTTGTAACTAGTGCAACCTAAGTCATATTTTGAAGGACCCAAGTTGCATTTAGAAGGTATCGAGTTGTTGCTAGAGAAAATTGAGTCTGATGGACTTGAGTTATAGATAATGGAACCCGAACTCGATATGGAAGATCCTGGTGAGGTTAGTGGAAAAAATTCTAAATTCAAAGGGCTTGTGTTAGTAAGATATGTTAGAAGGTACCATGCACCAGATCAAATCATTAGAGACAAGTTAGATAGAATAATGACAAGAAACAAATTAACAGGTACATGTTTGCATACTGAATTTGAACCTAGATTAGTGAAAGATGAATAATGAATGTTGGATTAAAACTATGAATGAAGAGATAGAATAGATAGAGAGGAATAACATTTGGACTCTTGTTCCTAGACCCAAGGGTAAAAATCTAATTGACACTAAGTGAGTTTTTTTAGAAATAAGTTGAATGAGGATGAAGAAGTTTTCAGAAATAAAGAAAGGTTAGTATGAAAAGGTTATTCTTAAGAAGAAGGTATTGATTATGGTGAAACTTTTTCTCCTATTGATAGATTAGAAGGTGTTAGAACTTTACCTTGTTATGCTGCACATAAAGGATTTAAAGTTTATCAAATGGATGTAAAATTTGCATTCTTGAATGAAAATCTTGAAGAGGAAATTTACATAGAACAACTTGGAGGTTTTGTAGATCCTAGAAAAAGGGATATGGTTTGTAAATCACATAGTATTGTATGGTCTTAAGAAAGATCCTAGAGCATGGTATGAAAGACTTCATAACTAGTTGATAATGATTGGTTTTCAAAGAAAAAATGATAATAATAGTCTATATATCAAAGGACTAGACAAGAAGATTGTGTTGGCTAAAATATTTGTGCATGACACTTTATTTATATGAAATGATGATTTATGCAAGGAATTTTCAAAAGAGATGAGTAAAGAATTTGAGATGTCCATATTTAGAAAGATACAATTCTTTGTTGGATTGCAGATCCAAAAAAAGAAAGATGATATCTACATTACTCAATCCAAATATATCAAGGAGATACTAAAGAAATTTGGAATGGAAGATTCAAGACTAGTTGGAACACCTATGTCTACTGGACATAAGATTTCCAAAAATGTTGATTCCAAAAAGGTAGATTAGAGCACATATAGATCAATGATTGGAAAGTTGCAATATGTAGTGCACACAATGCATTATATTGCATTAGTAGTTGGTATGGTGGATAGATTCTCAGCAAACCAAAAAGAAAATCACATGATGAAAATCAAAAGAATCATGCAGTACCTAAAGGGTATTAAAGATGATGGATTATGGTACAAAAAATGAGGCAATCTGGATTTGAAATCCTTCATAGATGCTGATTGGGCAAAAAGTGTTAATGACATGAAGAGCACTAGTGGTGGGGCATTCTTTCTTGGTAAAAGATTAGTGTCTTGGAGAAGCAAGAAGTAGAATTGTATTTCTCAGTCTACAACAGAGGCAAAATATGTGACAACAATAGTTAATTGTTCCAATGTTGTTTGGTTGAAACAAATATTGGTAGGTATGAAGATAGAAATGAAGGATCCAGAGTTTATATTCTATGATAACACCAGTGCAATTAATATATCAAAGAATCTTGTGATGCATTAAAAAACCAAGCACATTGCTATAAAATATCAATTTTTGAGAGAGTTGGTGCAAGATAAAGATGTAAGATTGGAATATGTGAATACTAAAGAACAAATTGTAGATATATTCACTAAGCCATTATCTAAGGATGTATTTTTTCATTTAAGAGGTAAGTTAGGGATCATTCCCCTATTTGAAGCTCACTAAATGAAGTTTATTGATGCATCAACCAGAGCATGTTGAAGATCAGTCGAGTTGATGCAGTATTGAAAAGGGTATATTGCATATGAATAAGTACATGAGGTACACTAATGTTCACTACATATTGTCTTTGGCATGGGATGTCAAAGAGGTAGAGTTTGCTATCATATCACAATTTTATTTTTGAAGATGTCAAAGAGGGAGAACTTGGTCTGATATTGTTACCCAAATATTATACAGAGAGTTTTAATTATATTAATTAATCAATAAGAGAGAGATTAGTCCTATTGAAAATCAAACTTTCTCTCTCCCCATACTTTTCTCTCTCCACATACTAAAACTTGTAGAGAGAAGTATGGGGTTTGAGTTAGAGTTTCATTTCCTTTTTCACAATCCTCTCTCTCCACATACTTTTCTCTCTCCACATACTTCAACCTTTAGAGAGAAGTATGAGTTTTGGTTTTCACTCTCTCTCTTCCAAACTTTCTCTCTCCACGTACTCAAACCTTTTAGAGAGAAGTACATGGTTTGAGTTTTTCCACTTAATTTTTCTCTCTCCATGTACTTTCCATACTCTCTCTCCCCGTACTCCAACTTTTTAACCTAATCCTAGCCCGAACTTCCCAGTGTTAGTTATTCCATGAAAAATCAAAAGCATAGAAGTTTTCACTTGGGTGATCGGTCAAATATCTTGTAGGCTACAAAGGAAGAAAGTTAGAGGCATCTTCCTTATGTTGGAGAGAATTCATCCTATACATGTGTGAAACAATAGTTGAAGTTCTTTGATAAAAAAATAGCACTAACGACATTCCTTGGGACCATAGACAAGGCATGTGCACTATTTTCTTTATGACTTGCAGCCTAGCATTCAATCCATTATTAAAGTTGCTGATAAGAGACAAAGACATTTCTATATGCAAGAGTAGTTAGTGGTTATAAAAAGTAGTGGTTGAAGAATAAACATAAAAGAAAGTGTGAAGGATGAGATTTGAAACAATAAGAAACATTGTGGATGCCCAGCCACCCATAGCTAGACAAGCTACATGAAATCCATTTGACTAAGTGTTCCAACTTTTAGCCTACTGCCGATGGTTCCCTGGTCACTTGAAAATCTATGCACTACTTATCTACCTGCCAACAGAACAAAGAAACATGCACATAGGTGATGGAGAGAAGTATCAAACTATTTGATTAAATGCCTAAATTAATACTCTCTGAATGTTTTAAAGTCAATCACCCATGTCTCGATATGAAGGCATCAATTTATTTCAAGATTATAGAGGTCCTCGGGCCATATGATTAGCTTCACTTTAACTCTAAAATTCTTTAACTTCATGTTGCTAGAGTCCAAAAAGAAAATAATGTTCAATGCCAAAGTAAGATGAGATTTGAGTGAAGGCACAATCACAGATAAAGGAGAGTATGAAAAATGTTTGTCTTGACACCACTTTTGACGACTTCATGGGAATGATCATGGATGGGGAGATTAATCTTTGAAATGTCTATGGTTTCATAGTGATAATTATGGTAGCAACAGTAATAATGCATGTGAATTAATTGACATTTCTCCACCTGTGATAACTAATGGAAGGTATGTGAGTTGTTTGAAGTAATGACAGATGCAAGAAACATGGTGAGAACATAGACAAGACATGTGTGTTGTTTTGATTGAAGGCCAAATTCATGCAACTTGTGGCCTTGAAGGAGATAAATGAACTCATTTGCAGCCCATGCTATTCACATTGAAGACCATCAAAGCACAATCAGATGATGATAACTCTTCAGCCTGCAAACACATTAACTAGAATTAAAATTGGTAATTCATTCTTGCAAGATAGTTTTAGCTCTCCAAATATTTGAAGGTGGCTATTGTAAGAACCCACTTCACAGTCATAGTTGCTAGTCAATCATTATCTGTGGTATCTACTCTATGTGTATGCAAGATGTAAAAATTGAGGAAGCTTGCTATATGTTTGACAAAACTCCTCTAAGGATCCAATCTGAGAAACATAATGATTGAGGTATTCACAAAATGAATTCGATCAAAATAGAATAGTTCGTGGGGGTGATTATGTAGAGTGCTTAGATATATTATATAAAAAGGTTTGTTAAGAGAATATGATCTCATGCAATCTGGAGCTTGACTAAAGGCATTTTTATGATATACAATCTTAATCCAATCAATAGAGGAAACATGAAAGAAGAATACCACCTCACAGATATGAGTAGTCTAATTGGAATCCACAACATTGAGATTGATGGCCTTCATTATCGTCTTCACTATTGATGGAAC
Source organism: Cupressus sempervirens (assembly GCA_028749045.1). NCBI lineage: Eukaryota > Viridiplantae > Streptophyta > Pinopsida > Cupressales > Cupressaceae > Cupressus > Cupressus sempervirens. Next base: position 951,342,949 of record CM053787.1, on the reverse strand, counting down.
ATTGAAAGTAGCCTCTACGATTGATCATCACTTTTCCTTATAAATTTGTGCTTGACCATAGCCTGATGGTTTATAATTAGGAGTAGAAACCTATGAAACCTTTTCAATGTTCATAGTGTTTTCATCTCAAGGCAATGATGAAGGCATATTTTTGGCAATACAAGCATCTATTTGAGTATAATAGATGGAGAGGTCAGATGGAAATGCATAGCGAGAAAATCTGAAATAGTCTATAGCTAGCAAAAGTCCAATGGAAATATAAATGCATGTAAACTATTTGACAAAATGCCAAGTCAAAGGTGTGCTCATATTGTTTGATGAAATGCCTTTGCTGCATCTAAAAGTTGGATTCTCAAAGTGAAGTAAAGATTTTGGTGAAGTTTTATAATTGAAGAAGATATAATATCAAATTTGATATAAAGGAAAGTGGCTATTGACTTTACATTGTTGCCAGGACAACCCTTGACAGGTGATAATATGAGGTATCAATTTCAAGGTAAAGAGCCTCCTGTAATACTAAAAAGCATGCTTCCATAAATATTTGACACAAAGATGGGGCATTTAGAAGTTGCAGACTTTTGGAAATTGATTAGAAAAGAAGATAAATCACTCCTAGCACATCGAACGCTAGAAAGTGGCCTAGCCCATGCAGGAGGACATCTGCTCACAATTCAATGCATGGAATTGGTTTTAGAATGTATCAAGGCATATGGTCAGAATTCTAGAGACATCAAGATTGCAGGAGGTAATGTTGTGGCAAGGTTGGACCCAGTATCTATATCCATCATGTTTAGATTTCCAGTAAGAGAGGAATTCATAGAAATTTCTAAAGAAGGTGCCCAAGGTTATTTCCATCAGAACAATAAAACATGTCTCAATGTCATTGCTAGAAGTTGGCTTGATCAACCCAGACGAGGACAGTCGTAGTTGCCAAGAATGTTACATAGGAATATCTTTAATGAAGACATCTCTGATATGATAGTTCTTCTCAATAGAGTGGTGGGAAATCAGATGGCTGAAGGTTTTTAGGATTGGATGTTTTTTTATATTAATACCATCACCACTAGAAAATTTTTTATAGATTGGGGAGAGATGATTAGCGATGCCCTCCATCGCCAGTTGACAGGATTCAATTCAAATCAAGGATTTTACATGTCCTCATATCTAATGTACGCAATTGCAAGTATGAAGTCATGGCTCGGTCTAAATCCTTATGGGGAGTATAGCTTAACCACTCAAATTTATAATTATTACCCCTAGTTGCAATTAAAATAGAGAAATGCACACTTTCGTAGGGTGAATGATGCTTTTTCTATGCTCACTGCCAGAGAGCTACAAGGAGATATAGGACTTCAAATTTCTCCTAAAGCTGCCAGTCTCATTAGTATTTATGGTAGCTTCTTCATACAATACCCTCAATTTACTTACATCCATATTGGAGGTTTTTCAAGATTGTCCTCTCATGTTGCCTCGCTTCGTAGATGATAGGTTGGTACTTTCAGAAGTCTACAGGCAAATTGGTCAAGTAAACAAAAAGTGTAGGAACAAAAGATCAATTTCCCAATTGGCATTGGACATTATAGTTGTTTATCTTCTTTGGATGCTCAAAATATTGAGAGATCCATGGTGAACATAACTCTACACTCTTTCTATAGTCACTTTCCATTTGATGGTAACGGGTATGTTAAAAATAACTTGGCACTTGGACCTGGCTATCTTCATTTCCCTACAATGGAAGATTATTGGGTGAATTGTGAGAATGATTTCAAAGTTAGAAAAAGGGATTGGATGAGATTTATAGTACAACAAATCATTGATTACAAAATGGGATGGGATGTTACAAGAATAACAAAGGATAGGTTAGACTTGATTGATCCTTACTTCTTTGAGCAGATACAATTACTAGAATTGCCATATATCAATTGGTCACTGCCAAAACTAAAAGACCTCAAGGAAAGGACTTTCTTTGTGATTCAAAAAACTGAGACTTGGTTAAAGAATAAAGTTAAAGAAGCCACTACTACTAAGTCAATAGGAAGAAGTAGTGTAAATAATAATAATATTTCTCAAGAAGGAACATCAGTTTCAGCCATTCCGTCTTCTATTCCTACATCCTCGGGCTCTTTACATAGCACACAAGGGGGAGATGATAGTGAAAATCTAGATAAATGAGTTGATCTACTTTTAGCACGTGAACTCAATGTGGTCACCAGGAAGAAGAGATCAAAACCTAAGGAGAAGACCTTAAAGTGAATTCAAAAAATGATTGATGAAGCTCTTGAGATGAATACTTTACCATCATTTGTAGATGAGATGATTCAATCCATAGCATCTCCTGCATGCTCATTGTCTCCCAAAAGCATAGAAGCAATCCAAGAGGAGCTAGTTGTAGAAAATGTGCATAACTTGAACTTATCATCTATAGTCTTATAGGTTCCTTCAATAATCAGCCCATCTACTAGTATTTCAACATCTTGGTTACAAAAAAGTTTAGAGAGAAAGAAGAAAAGGATGATTCAATTGGAAGTGCCCAATCTAGATGTTGTAGTTGGCTTAATGCACAGAGGTACAAAGATAAAGAAGACTAAAATGGATTCTAGACTAGTAGTGAACCCTACTTCAGGTAATTTATATATTGAAATTGCACAACTAGTCATAGAGAAGGACATAAATGAGGCAAATGAATCTGATTTTAGCATCACTAAAGTAGATCTAGGCTAGACTACCCATGAAGGGAAAGAACACAATTTTCAAGTATCAGCTGCTGTCCTAATAGAACAATCAAGGAGAGAAAAGAAAGTTAAGAATCAAATCAAGTGTCAAGTTTGAGCTCTTTCTTCATGCATCAAATCGATGGTTGGTGACTCCTTTCGAGATCCTTGTTCATCCACAAAAAGTACAGAAGATCCAAAGAAGATGTTTGATGAAGAAACCATTCAAAACATAGGAGAATGCAAAACTTATTGTAAGATGGTGAAAGCATGGGTAAAAAGCATGAAAGAATAGCCATCAAGCTTATTTCAATATGTTCAAGGTACATTTACCAAAGCCAATAATATACAACAAAGCATTCAAAAAGAACTGACAACTCTTAAGGAACAACAAACCTTCTAGAGAGAAATTGATGCTAATTTAGTAGAGATTAAAGGCATGGACAACAATATAGTCAAGTCACTAAAGTTAATCAGCAGTGGAGAAGAAGAGAAAATTGATGTATGGCTAGAAAACATCCGATGGAAGAATGATAGTATGAATGAACAATTGAGTGAAGGAGAACAATTCTTAAACTCATGCAAGTTACTAAAAAAGAAGGCCTTGGGGGATATACTGATGGTCGTAGAAATGTATTCCTATTAGTGAACACACTCAAAATCTAGACATATCTTCCATTTTGAAATGCATAGAGACAAAAATCAGCACCGAATTTGGCAGTAAACAAAGTTCAGATGCTAGTGTTATGATGAGATTGAACAGTCTCTCAGTAGCATTGAACTCGTGTACTCAAAACTTGCCAGATTGTGTCACAGAATTGGATGAAATTAGAAAGAGACATGAGCTATGTAAGCTGAAGATGAAAAGTTTAATCATCATTAAGAAAAAAACTTTGCCGCAAGTCATCAAATCATTTAGAGTATACAAGGCAAACTTGACTCAGTTGCTAGCAGCACCTACAAATCAAGGAACGAGTTCAGGGAATTAAAAGTTAGAAATATTTCTGTCTAAAGTTGTCTTAGAATTTTATTGATGTATTTTGTAAAAAGGTCAACTTTAGAATCAACTCTAGTTTTCATTTTTCTAACTGTAGTTAAGCTTCGAGGGTTACAATTGGTTATGAACCATCTTCAAGTAGTCTAAACTCTAACGTTTTGGGTAGTTACGAACCCAAAAAGTTGGTTGTTCTAGATTGGTTATAAATTCCTAAAAATCATGGGAAGAAGGGACTTTTTGGACTTGGATAGAGGGAACACTTATGCTCTAATCACAAAGCAAATATTTGGAAAGTGTGTACAATTGTTATTTTTTGTGTAATCAATTATTTCTTTCTTTCTTGTTGCAAAAAATAAAGGAAGTGCATTTAGCATTCTCTCTCCAAGGAATCTGGATTGTTAAAGTGTTGATTCATCTATGATTACTTTCATGGTATGATGTGAGTATTTGTGGATGGTTGAATTAGCATTGTGTTGGTGAAAGTTCTCAAGCGTAGTCCTTGATAGCTCTCATTAATAGTTTACATCATTTTTATGAAAACGTTGAAGGCATGTGGTGCATTTGTGATCAATGGTTTTCCTTCCTATTTTCTAAGTTCTTCTTAGCTTTATTGAAAAATTCAAAGTTTCATCTTGCGAGGGAGCTGCCCCTCTAAACATAGAGGAAGGCTGAATATCAAAGGCCTATCCAACTGTTGTGAATGGTTTACCACACACTCTATTGGGCATATTCTATTTTGACAAATCTGTTTACCAATAGATATAAAAAAGGAAGAGTTTGCTATCATAAGATGTTGAAGAGGTGGAGCTTGTAGATAGAGGGAGAAACTGAAGGTAGAAGTTCACACTAATAGAGGGAGATCTCATGGATGAGAATTAGAATGAAACTAAGGATATGTTCATTGCTTTATTCTTTCTCTAAAATTTCATTGTATTATGAAATGTTGTGTTGCCATCAATGCCAAAGAGGGAGATTGTTGAAAATAATTGGTTGATTGCGTATTATTTTTGATGTTACACAAAATTTCATATTATTTCTAGATAGTGTATACCAAGCTCACTTGAGTGATGCAGATGGTTTCCTGTATCTGCCAAGCATTCCAAAACATACCTAGTTCAGAAAATAGTGTCTACCGAGTTCACCCAGGCAACAAAGAGAAGATCATAGAGGTTGAGTGTTAACCGAGCTCACTCAGTTAATAAATTTTCTTTTTGGATGGAACCAATGTTAACTGAGCTCACTCAGTTACCAAAGGAGCTTTTTGAAAATGTAGTATTAACTGAGTTCACTTTGTTAACATAAGAAAATAATTTATGACTGAGTAGGGTCAGCCAATGAAGGATTTTCTTATTTTGGCATACTGAATTCAATAGTTTTGTTTATTGGTTCTAGCCAACTGAGGAGATTGTTAGATTGTGGTGACTGATCAGGAAAGTACTATACATACTCCATAATTTTTTTTTGGGCCCTGTTTTATCGAGATTTTGGGCCGACATGTAATTATTAATTATAATCCTAAAATGACATAAAATACTTGTATAAAAGGGTTTAGGGTTAGGTATTTTTCATTATGATGTGATGTGAAATTGGTTCTTATGGTGGTATTGAGCTATAAGGGATTATAGATTGTAATCAGGTTGTAATCACTTGATTGTAATAAGATCAAACTTGCTATTTAGAGGACGTAGCCCAGGGATTGGGTGAACCACATTAAATCTTGGTGCCTTGTGTTCATTTCTATGTGATCTATTATTTTCTATTATTGATTATATTTGCATGTAGTTTTTTAAATTTCTGTCCATGGTTTAATCCTAACAAGTTGTATTGGAGCCTAGTTGTTTTTTAGTTATCCTTTGTAGGAAAGTTTCACGATTGAGTGGGAGCAATGGTAGATGAGGGTAAGCTGAGGGTTGATAGGTTTACTGGGTAGAACTTCCAATTATGGAAGATGCAAATGTAAGACTATCTATATCAAAAGGATTTATGGAAGCCGTTGGAAGGCAAAGCCAAGAATCAAGGAACTATTTCAACTGATGAATGGGATCTTTTGGATAGAAAGATACTTGGAAGCATTTGATTATTCCTAGCACCATCGGTGGCATTTAATATTACAAAAGAAAAGACGACAAAAGAATTTATGAAAACCCTAGCAACACTATATGAAAAGCCCCCCGCTTCAAACAAGGTATTTCTCATGAAGCATTTATTTAATATGAAAATGGCAGAAGGTGGATCCATTGCAGATCATTTAAATGAGTTTAATACTATTACTAGTCAGTTATCTTCTGTGGTTATCAATTTTGAAGAAGAAATTAGGGCTCTCTTGATTTTGTGTTCTTTGCCTGAAAGCTGGAATGGGTTGGTAATGACTGTGAGTAATTCTGTTCCAGGATCTAGTACCCTAAAATATGATGATGTGATCGGTGTTATTTTAAGTAAAGAAACTTGTAGGAAAACCTCAGGTGGATCTACATCAGGAAGTACTTTGAATGCACAAAGTAGGGGCAGAACAACTGAGAGAAGGAGTAATTTTAGAAATCATGAGAAATCAAGAGGAAAGTCAAAGGGGAAGAGGTCTCAATTGAGAGGACTGAATGATTGTTGGTACTATGGGAAACTAGGGCACAAAAAGAAAGATTGCTGGAATCGAAAGAAAAATGAAGGAGATAAATTAGATGGAGACAAGGGGGCAAATGTGGTGAGTAACAAATTTGAAGAGGATTCTTTGCTTCTATCTTTAGAAAGTGTTGATGATTCATAGGTATTAGATTCTAGTGCTTCATTTCATGCTACACCTCATCGAGGTTATTTCATTGATTATGTCTAAGGGGATTTTGGGCTTGTTTATTTGGGGCATAATGAACCTTGTTAGATTGTTGGAAAGGGTAAAATTAAGATTAAGTTGCAGAATGGGAATCATTGGCTACTACATGAGGTAAGACATGTTCCAAGGCTAACTAGGAATTTAATTTTAGTAGGGCAAATCGATGATGAGGATTGTGTAGTTACTTTTAATGATAAAAATTGGAAGGTTTTGAAAGGTTCCCTTGTAGTAGAAAAAGGTATAAAAGTAGGCACCTTATATCTTTGTATAGGTCATATTGTTCCTTCTACTTTGATTGTTTCAGAGAAAAATGAATGTTCAGAAACAATTACTGCAGTTGAGCAGGGAGAACAAATAGCTACTATAGATTTTGATACAACACTGTGGCACAACAAACTTGGGTACATGAGTGAGAAAGGTATGAAATTACTTCATTCAAAGAAAGTTTTACCAGGTCTAAAATGTGTTAATATGAATTTCTGTGAAAGTTGTGTGTATGGAAAACAAAAGAGAGTGAGTTTTGCAAAGATTCGGAAGGAAAACAAAAAGGAGAAATTAGAGCTTGTGCATATAGATGTATGAGGACCGGCTTAGGTATCTTCCCTTGGTGGCTCTCATTATTATGTTGCATTTATTGATGATGCAACTAGAAACATATGGGTTTATTTCCTTAGACAAAAATTTGATGTATTTCAAATTTTTAAGAAATGGAAATGCTTGGTTGAAAATGAGACTGGTAAGAAATTAAAATGTCTCAGATCTGATAATGGTGGTGAGTATTATAGTCATGAATTTGAAGATTATTGCTCCACTAATGGTATTCATAGACAAAAAATTGTTCCAAGGATTCCATAGGAAAATGGAGTGGCTGAACGCATGAACATGACTATAATGGAGCGCACAAGGAGCATTAGGTTGTATGCTGGGTCGCCCTTATACATGTGGGTAGAGACTGTCAATACTACTATATATTTGATTAATAGAGGTCCCTCTAGTTCTTTGGGTTGTGGTATTCCAAAGGAGGCATGGAATGGTAAGAAGGTGAGTTATTCTTTTCTCAAAACCTTCGATTGTGAAGCATTTGCTCACATAGATTCTGAAAATAGAACCAAGTTAGAACCTAAGTCAAAGAAATGTGTATTTGTTGGATATGGCATTAATGAATTTGGTTATAGGCTTTGGAATTTTGAAAATTAGAAAATTGTAATAAGTAGGGATGTCATATTCAATGAGAAAGTGTTGTAAAAAGATCTATTGCAGCAACATGAGAAGAAAGAAGATGATTATGTAGTGCTGGATGATACTCTAAAGGTTGATGTTCTAGCCATTTGCCATGATGTGCAACAACCACACTAACAAATACCACACACAACGATGAATGTTAGATGGTCAACAAGGAAAATTAGACCTCCACGAAGATTTTCTCCCTCTTTGTATTCTATTTTACTTACTAATGTTGGTGAACTTGAAAGTTATTATGAAGGTGTGGAGGTGGATACTAAGATTCAGTGGGAGTCTGCAATGAAATATGAAATGGACTCTTTGCTAAAGAATAAGACATCGCATTTATGCAAGTTACTTGCAGGTAAAAAGGCTTTACAAAATAAGTGGTTTTATAGGTTGAAAGAAGAGAAAGGAGGTAAGAAAAGATTTAAAGTCAGGTTAGTTGTAAAAGGATTTGCATAGAAAAAGGGAATTGATTTTGATGAGATATTTTCTCCTGTTGTTAAAATGACTTCTATCTGTACTATTTTAAGTCTTGTGGCTACTAAAGATTTGCATTTAGAGCAGCTTGATGTTAAAACAACCTTTCTTCATGGTGATTTGGATTAAGAAATATATATGGCTCAACCACAAGGTTTTTAGGTCAAAGGTAAGGAGAACTTAGTGTGCAAATTGAAGAAAAGTTTATATGGCTTGAAGCAAGAACCTCGACAATGGTATCTAAAATTTGATAGTTTTATGCATGAGCATGGATATAATAGGTGTCATTCAGATTACTATGTTTATTTTAAGAGGTTGGATGATGATAGCTACATTATTTTATGTTTATATGTTGATGATATGCTTGTAGCTGGGTCTAACATGGATCATATTAAGGGGCTAAAATGCTAGTTAGCACATGCATTTGCCATGATGGATTTGGGGGCAGCAAAACAAATCCTTGGTATGAAGATTTGCAAAGATAGGAAAAATAGAACATTGACACTATCTCAGGCTGATTATGTTGAGAAGGTGTTGCAATGTTTCTCTATGGAGAATGCTAAAGCTATCAACACACCTTTACTTGGTCATTTGAAATTGACTAAGGAGATGTGTCCTAATACATAGGAAGAGGAGGATAAGATGTCCAAGGTAACCTATGCTTCAGCTATAGGAAGCTTGATGTATGCTATGGTATGCACTAGGCCAGATATTGCACATGCAGTGGGAGTTGTTAGCAGGTATATGAGTCATCCAGGCATTGAGCATTGGAATGCAGTCAAATGGATTCTTAGATATTTGAGAGGCACATCCAATAAGTGTTTACACTTTGGGGGCTCTACTACTAATTTACAGAGCTATGTTGACTCCAATTTGGCAGGGGATATTGATACCAGGTAGAGTACTATAGGTTATGTCTTTGCTATTGGTGGAGCAATTGTGAGCTGGGTTTCTAGGTTACAGAAGATTAATGCTCTATCCACTACAGAGGTAGAGTATGTTGCTACTACAAATGCATCCAAGGAGATGATATGGCTTTAGTTCTTCTTAGAAGAATTGGGACATCCTTAGAAGGATAGTTATTTGTTCACAGATAGTCAGAGTGGCATTCATCTTGCCAAGAATTCAGCTCTGCATTCTAAGACCAAACACATACAGTTGCAGTACCATTTGATTCGGTCAATTTTGGAGGATGGACAATTAAAGCTAGAGAAGATACATACAAATGACAATCTAACAGATATGTTGACAAAGGTTGTAACAAAGGAGAAGCTAAACTCCTCTTCAGCTTTGGTTGGTCTTCTAGACTAAACATAAATATAAGAACACTAGAGTCCAAGGTGGTTTGATCCAGTGGGAGCTCCATGTGGTAGTGTTATTGCTACAGGATCAGTCTCCAAGTGGGAGATTGTTGTTTAGTGTGGAGCCTAATCAGTCCCCAAGTGGGAGATTGTTCGATTGTGGTGACTGATCAAGAAAGTACTGTACATACTTCATAAATTCTTTAGGGTTCTGGGTAGTGCTCCGAATTTTTTTTGGGTCATGGCCGACATTGTAGCCAACATATGGCCAACATGTTGTAACCCTAAAATGACATAAAATTATTTTGGGCTGACATGTAATTATTAATTATAATCTTAAAATGACATAAAATACTTGTATAAAAGGGTTTAGTATTAGGTATTTTTCATTATGATGTGATGCAAAATTGGTTCTTGCAGTAGTATTGAGCTGTAAGGGATTACAGATTGTAATCAGGTTGTAATCATTAGATTGTAATAAGATTGAACTTGCTGTTTGGTGGACATAGCCCAGGGATTGGGTGAACCACGTTAAATCTTGGTGCCTTGTGTTCATTTCTGTGTGATCTATTATTTTCTATTATTGGTTATATTTGCATGCAGTTTTTTTATTTCTGTCCATGGTTTAATCCTAATTGAGATGAATATTAGTTATTCGAATTTGTATTCAAATTGACTTGACAATATGTAAGATATAAGTATAAGGTCAAGTTGAGGATTGAATGTGTGCAAGTAATAGAAAATTTGAAGATGCTTAGAGGAGGTGAATTAGAAGGATAAGTAGAATATCTTTGTTGAGTTGAAAAGATACATTCGATCAGAAAGGATCAAGTATACATGCCAGAATTGAGATCTATAATTAGTAATTCAGTTACATAAGAAATTAGGTCATCTCATTGTTACTCTCTAACCATTATATCAATGATCTAAATCGCTTAACAAAGTTTTTTTAATAGCTATTTGTAAATCTTCTAACAAGGTGGCATTTTTAGTCTAAAGACCTCTAACAAGGTCACTCCTAAAAGGGTGATTAAATTATCTAATAGGGTCACACCTAATAGTGTGTTTTTTAATCTTTAATAGGGTTGGCTCCTAATAGGGCTCACTTCATAAGAGTAAAACTCAGTAACTAGGTGCAATTGGTGGTTTTTTTCAAATTGAGTTTTCACATTAAATCTTGGTGTCACTTGTGTTCATGTTATTTATTTCATGTGTATGCAACTAAGTTAATTAAGGTTAATCATAGATAATATCTTAAGATATACATGTTAAGCATTTTCCAAGTTGCAGTTGCTATTTCAATTTTTGCTGAGTTACAACATTTACTAGTGAAAATTGAGTGCCTGTGTATTTATCGAGCATCAATATTTTCAGTGAAGTTTATGTTATGTACTGACATCTAAGGGATCTGGGATTTATTTTAGTGGTAACTGATTCACCCCTCCCCTCTCAGTTACTATAGTGGCTGCCCCTAGTTTACATTTTTGTTATCATTGATAAACTCTATTAAGCTAGTTTTATGCTTGTTTATTGGTAGTATTGTTTTGAGATTATTAGATATTGTTTCAGATTCAGTTGATTATATGATGAGATTACTTGGTACTCTATACTTCTTGTATGCATGATGATTATTACAATGTTTTTAGTTATTGATGATAATTAGATAGATGGATTATCATATGTGTTTTCTTATGGATACTTACCCCCTACTACATGTGTATGGTGTATATGTATGTTTTCTTTATGTATGGCATTTTTGATGTGATTAAGGAAAGGAGTCGTAGTCACCTACTAGTCAAGATATATATAATGCAACACTTCCTACCATTGCTTGTTTAGCTTAGAATATATGTGTTTGTTTGTACATGCATAGATTTTATGCAGATTACAGGTGCTGGGTATTGACTTCTCTGAATTGTCAAGATGAGTGTACCCTATCACATTATCTCAATGATAAGAGAGGGGAGATAAATTCTTAAGTCCAGATCCTAAACCTTTAAGCCATTTTTTCTAGAAAATTAGGACAAGTATCTGAGTTGTTTACCTTTTGAATGTGTCATATGATGTTAATTCGTGATTATAACCTTTAGTTGATCTTGTCTATGATTTTTCTATGATGGGTTTTTGTATTTTGTCCTATAGGTCTTTGGTGATTTTTCTATTAATTAAGTCTAATTAAATGATTTAATTAATGATTTAATTTAAATAAAATTTATTATGGTATTTTTTATATTCAATTATATTTAATTAAGCAAGAAATTAATTAAATAAAAAGAATTAAATTTAAAGATAAAAGTTATAAGTTTACTTTTAGAATGTGATAATATTTATTTAATTTAATAATAATATATTTAGAGTTCATTTTTATAAATGATAAATACTATTATTATTTAAGTTAATAAACATTTTATCAAATTAAATGTTTCAAAAATAAATTAAAAGGTGAAAAAGATATTAATTTTTAAAATTGTTAAGATTGTATGAAGTGTGCATGAGATTAAAATTTAATAAATTAATTATATAGAGAAGTCAAGTGAAATTAAATAAAGTTATTTTATAATTCATTAAATGTGCATGAAAAAGATAAAGAAAAGATAATAGAGGATTAAAGTCTAGTGAGCAAGGAATCCTCTAGGGTGATTACACAGTTAGTGCACCAATTAAGGGTTCATTTTCAAAGGACTGCAAATTTTGGAGGAAGAAAATTTCAAAAGAAAGAAGGTTTTGAGAGGAGAAATTTCTCTCACAATCTTTTTGGGTGTAGCGATCAGCATCAGAGTCCAGGTAGATTCTTGTGATTAATTTTCATAGTTAATTAGATTATTTCTTTTCTTGTGTTCTTTGTGTTTCTGAGATGGTTATCTAAATAATTCTTTGTGATGGGTGTTTCAATTTGGAATGACTAGTATGCATGTAGATTTCTTTTGCATACGTAGAAATTAAATATCTTAAATTTCCTAATCAGTAATTTGCAAATTATATTGAAATCAGGAAGGGTTTTAAATTAAAAAGAAATTTTAAGGAGAAAATTTGACTGGTTGGTTGTATTTTCCTTATCAGATTAATGCTGGAACTATTATTATATATATATATATATATATATATATATATATATATATATATATATATTTTAAATAGAGGATATATATATATTTTAAATAGAGGTAGGTATTTGTTTGTTTAAAAAATTATATATAAATTTTTTATAAAACAAAGTTAATAAAAAATGAATTCTTTTAAAAAATAATAATAATAATAAAATTTTAAAATTTGAAATATATTATAATGGGGAGGGGTGGGGAAACCCCACACACCCGTTGTACCTACTAGCAGCTTTTAAAGGGCCACGGTAGCAGGTACCCTACTACTTACAAAAATAGTCATACTACTAACTGTGTCAACAGAGGTACCTGTCGTTGCAAGCTAAGGCTGGTGGCCTTTTTAAGATGCTAGTTTTGTATACTCTTTTTTTAAAAAAATTTTAATTTTTTTATAATTTAGTTTTTAAAAAATTGTTTATTAAAATTATTAATATTAAGATTTTAAATTATAATTTATTTAATAATTTTGTTAATAAATTTGGTTTAATATTTATTATTTTAATAAATAATTAATAAAAGATTAAGATAATTATATATAATTATTAATTAAATTAATTAATAAGTGAAAGTATTTATTTTAGATTTATTTTAAAATAATGATATTGACTTTAATAAAACTAAAATTATTTTATTGGAAGATCAATAGTTATTATTTTAATAAATAAATACCCTTAGAATATTTTTAGGAAATTGACTTGAAATATAATGGGAGTAATTTTATATTTGGTTCAAATAAATGAATGGGTTAATTTTTAGGGTAAATTGAGAATCTACTACACTTGAAGCATTCATTGAAACGAAAACTGAAATCTTACATTTAACTCAATAATATGTTTTCAAAATCAAACCAAACTATGAAACCTACATTGTTGTTTGTATGTTGATTATGCTTTGGGTTTGGGTTGACTAGAGTGTTGACCAATTTTAGGATGTCTACTAGAGGCTTTGGAGTTTTGTGATTGTGGTATTATGTTGAACTGGTCTTGAACTTTTAAACTCAACCACAGTAATATATTGGTATGCTATTTGATGAGTTTGTTTATATTGTTGGTTATTTTTTTTAGTGTTATTATGGGATAATGGGATGAAAGTTATGACCTACTTTACTTAACCATTTCGAGTCTTCGATCAATATTTTTGGGATGCTTTCCAATTGCTCGTAGAGAACTAATATGTTATTATGAATTATCTTTTGATGCTTTCCAGTCACTCATATAAGACTAAGGTGATTGGCTATTATTATTTGATTTGTGATTTCATGAGCTTAGGGTAGGTTATCTATATGTAATGTCGAGAAGTGGCTTGCAATGGAGGCTAGGGCCCTAAGTGGCTGCCTGGGTAACCCATTGTAAGTTGTTTAATAAGTGAAAACACTACACTAAATGAAATTAAAATGAACCTAATAAGAGTCTTTGTATGTTCTTACCCATGCCTCAAGTGCTAGTACAAACTAGGATGGGAGTAGAGAGAACTCTTGGTTGTGACCATGCATCATTAATATGCCTTGTTAGTACAAGAGGATACTAGTGTTGCATATGGATCACTAGGGGGCTAGGGTCCTGAGAGACTACTAGGGTAACTCTAGCATTGATTCGTGCGATGACACTTGCCTGCTTACATAATATATTTCTTACATGTCTTTGTGTGCCTCTAGGTATAGATGTCGATTTATCTTGGAACCTTTGAGTTATATTACTTTTAGGGTTTTCTGGACTTAGAGAGTACTTTTGATATTTGGATTGATATCATATTTGGGACTTGAGGCTATCTCTTTAGCATGGTGGGAGTGGGCCTATTTGGGTTACCACATGGTCGGGTGGTAGTTCTTTTTACTCTTACCATAGAGATTCATCCATTGATACTGTGACTGGAGTTTCCTTATTTGCATTTCCTTTCATTCTATTCTCTATGTATTATGATGGATGGTTGTATCTTTATGATGGATAGTTATATCTTTATGATGGATGGTTTCATTTATTGTATTGTACTTTGTATCATGGATCTGAAAAGGATGACGTAATCTATTTTTATAAATATATATTCTTTTAGCCTTTCATACCCTATGACATGTATTGTGGATGATTGAGCATTCTGAATTTTATTGCCAAGTGGCATTCATAACAAATGTATATTATTTAAATGGACTTGGACTTTTAATTATTCTTTCATATGGATGTGGTAATTGTTAGACTTATTATTAATTAAATATAAATGTGATTCAATATCTTGGGTTCCTTAAGGAATGTAATCTGTTATGTACGATTATAGATGATTATATGTTATTGCTTCTGCTACTTTATGTTTGATGTGTATGTTATCTTTCTTTAAAAAAAAAAATCTTTGAAAAACTTAGTAAAACTTTAGGGTAATTCTTTTGGATCCCTTGGTGGGGAATTATAGATACTCCTCTTATATTTCCAGCAACCTCCCCCAACATCTAAATTCCCTATTAACATCTAAAATATTCAAGAAATGATTAATCTTTAAAGTACAAAAAAAGGTTCCAGACCTGAAAAATTGACATCATTTTCCCATCTTCTGGTGCATGTCATTTTTTTGTCACATCCAAAATAAGTTTCTTCCTCTCTAAAATGAGAATGCACATGTAGCTGCATTCTGTATGCATGGACAATAGAAGAAGCTAAAAAAACCTAGGATGTTTAAATTTATTTTATAGGTCTATACAAACCTCTAACAAAAATGAAAACTTTTTAAAATTTTTTTAGCTCCACCTGTTGTCATATGCATATGAATTGAGATTTCATATTGAACTATGGCATCCTATTGCATTGCCTGAATTCAATAGATTGACATAATTAGTTGTCATATAATCATAGGTTAATGTTGAGTTTCACTTGGTTTTGAGAATAGTTTAATATTCTCTACTAAGAAAAGCCAAACATGTGAAGGTGGAAGCTCATTTACCCTGCACCTCCCTCCCCCCAACATCTAAATTCCCCATAAACATATAAAATATTTAAGAAAGGATCAATCTTTAAAGTACAAAAAGAGGTTCCAGACTTGTAAAAGTGACATCATTTTCCCATCTCCTGGTGCATTTCATTTTTCCACTGCATCCAAAATAAGATTCTACCACTTTGGATCGAGAATGCACATGTAGTTGCATTCAAATGTGTGGACATCAGTTGGATCTGATAAAACACAACATGATTACATTTATTTAATCGGTCTATTAAGTTTTTTAAATTATAGACCATCATGAACAATGTTATTGATCTATAACTTAAATACCTAATTAAAGACCTCTAACAAAAATGCAAACTTGTATTTTTCAAATCTATCTAATAATGTATGCACATGAATTGACATTGCATATTGAAATATGGCATCCTTCTACATTTCCTAAAACCAAGAGATTCACACAATTAGTTTTCATACAATCATAGGTTAATGTTAAGCTTCACTTAGTTTCAAGAATAGTTTAATACTCTCTACTAATCAAGGCCAGTCGCATAAAGGTAGAAGTTCATTCCCCTCCCCCAAATTCCCCATTAACATTTGAAATATTTAAGAGAGGATCAATCTTTAAAGCACCTGGAATGTCCTCATCATGTTTTGCTATGCTGAAAGGAAGTCCATCTTCATTGCTCATGAGCAATTCATCACATACATTCATCTAGGAATGTCCTCATTGCCTCCTATATAAAATGAATCCAATATTAGAAAATTTCCCCCTAAGAAATAATAGTTCAATTTAAATAAACACATGAAAAATGAGAGAGAAAAAGAGGAATCTACTTACCAATAGGTGTTTCCATCACATCTATGGCCATGCTACCTATTGAGTGAGCTTTATTGTTTTTATGTTGTTCCCAAATCTCTCTATTTATATACATACAAATGGGGAATGATTAATGTCATTTTTTCTTTTATTTTCTATTTATAATCCATAATCCATAAGATCTCTGTAGTGATGCCCAAATTAACTTTAATACCCAGCTAATTAGTATGTAGACCAATTTAACTTCAATATCTAGCTAATCAATTGTTCAATATCCATCTAGATTCTGTAAATCAACAAGTGCTTGCATAATCTGGAGATAGATGGGTGATTACATAATTGGAGTAGCTAGTTGAGATGCACTATAATTGAACTTTAGGAAATCATTGATAAACCAAACATATAATGAAGAGGAAATTTGAAAACCTAAATGCTGAAATGCTAAAATGAAAGCTATCGAGGATCAAAAACCTATGGTAGAGTTACAACATACTGTGAAGTTGATTTTAGATATATAAAAAAGAAGAAAACATGATATAAATCATTCCTAATTTTATGTTCACAACTCAAATTCTCTTCCATGGCCTGAGCTAAAACCCTCATTAGTACATCCAAAATTAAGGAATAAAATACGATTATGTCCCTAGCAGAGAATTGAAATACAATTTTTTTGATTTCCACTTAGCATTGTGTCAATAAATTCAAGAAATTCTACTACCGTGCAAATTAATTTACAGTGATTCCAAATCTTAGGCTCTCACAAAAATCGAAAGGTAAATTGTTGTCAAAGAATGTGCTAAAAAAAGCATGAGTACATATTTAGAATCAACATACATATTGGCAACAATGATGAAACATATAATCCTCTTATACATAATTAGAATTATGTCAGAGATGAACTTGAGAAATTTGGCAATATAGGAGGTGCTCAATCATATATTCTATCCATCATAGGTGATTGGGGAAGAGGATTTTACATGGGAATGAGCCTCATGAGTTAACATATAATGTCTTAAAATAGTTTAGTGCTACCTAACTATGTCCAAGGTGTCTGCACACTGTAGGCATACTTCGCTTACCAGGTTGCCTACATACCCATATCCATGGGATCAAGATCCTTGAACTACTCACTCTAATGAATATTGAGTTCTGGTTTGTAATTTTTTTGATGTAGCTATATTCCTATAACCACTGGTGAGCTTTACTCAATACAGCTCTTCGCCATCATACACCCACTCGGTCAAATTAATAAGTTTTCTATAATTACAATACTATAATACCTTGGTGCAACCTTTGTGTTGTAGTTTATAGTTGATGTAAGGTTAACCTATATATGTCCTAACTCACTCCTTATATAGTTCAAATGAAATGAACACGTGAAACATGAGAGAGAAAAAGAGGAATCTACTTACCAATAGGCATTGCCATTGCATCTATGGCCATGCTACTTGTAAAGTGAGTTTTATTGCTTTTCTATTATGCCAAGGTCTCTCTATTTATATACATACATACATATGTATGTACATACATATAAAAAGATCACAAGGGCACAACAATGAGATGCATAGATCACAAGGGCACGACAATAAAATGCAATGATCACAAGGGGACATGCATACATACATACATATACATATATACATACATATATACATGCATGCATGCATGCATGTATGTATATATATACAAAGAGATCTTTTTAAGGTGATAATTAACTTACATCAAGATCCTCCACAAAAAATAATGCAGACTAGGAAAAATGGGCAAAGTGTGTAAGAAAGCTTACAAAAACAAACCATAATAGATATTTTTAGAAAGAAACAAGCCATAACCTAGTTAAATGGGTCTAGTTGCTGATTAGCTAGATTGATATATATGTATATTTAACTAGGTTGTGGCTTCTACAAGGGAATGAGCCTCGTGATTATGTCATTTACACAAAAGTAGAACTTGCTTCTCCAACTCCTTACACTCAATCCTTCACTAAAGTTATTCTTCTAATAGTGAGAATAGCTACTACAAATTCCTAGGAGCTAAGGGACCCTAAACCTATGCTAAATTTTGTGGAGACATGGGAGAAATTACTACCATCTTTAGTACTTCATAACATTTTAGATCATATAGTGATGCCCAAATTAAAAGTAGGACTAGATACTTGGGATCCTTGTAGGGATAGCATACCAATACATGCATGGTTACATCAATGGCTTCCATTATTGGGTAGAATATGGAGCCTTTATATCCAACCATTCATTATAAGTTGGGGAATGTGCTTCATGTGTGGCATTCAAGTGATGCATTTGCATATGAAATTTTATCACCTTGGAAAATTGTATTTGATCCTGCTAGCTTGGAACAACTGATTGTTCATTTTATTGTACCTAATCTAATGGAAATTCTACAAAATTTTTAATCAACCCAGCTAATCAACAAATCAACCCAGCTAATCAACAAGTAGACCAATTTAACTAGGTTATGGCTTGGGCATCTTCTATTCCCATTTATCATATGATTTCAATGTTGGAGGTAGAATTATTTCCAAAGTAGTAGTAGATTTTATAAGATAATAAGTGCTTTCAAAATTTAGAGATAGATGGGTGATTGCATCTAATACAGAAGCATCCTTAGTTGGCTTGAAATCCTATATGTTGGAGGGATTTTGGCTTGAAGTTGTGGACTCAATCACCAAAGGAGTGGTGCTTAGTCATTATTGGGCATAGTTTTGGCCTAGGAGCTCAACATGCTTTGGGAGCTCAACATGCTCTAGGACCTTGATGTAGTTTGGGGTACTTGGTAGCTCAACATTGCTTGGGAATTTACAACTACCCAGCTTGGTCTTTTTGATACTCAGCTTGGTCTTAGTTTATGTTGGTGCCGAGTTGTCTATGAGTTGACTTTGGGTATTTAATTTATGTTGTAGCTGACTTGTGGCTCAACATATATTTAATGTAAGGGATTTAGTTTAGTTTAAAATGAATTGGGCTAACTTGTGGCCTAGTTGGGTATAAGTAGGGTTTTTTCTTGGAGTCTTAAGGGATTATTATGCATTTAGCTTGGCGAAGAGGATGAAGGCTAGATGCAAACTTTGAAGAGCTAGTAGTTGTAGCTTGAGAACCAGAGGATTGTTTGCTGGACCTGAGAGTACAAGTATAGATTCTCCTTGGTTTTCTTATCTAGTTGTGGTTCTAGACAAGCTAGGATTAAGATTGTAAGTTCGATCTTATAGATCTTATAGAATTTTTATTTTAATTACTACTTGTATTTTTTCCTAACTCGGAAGGCCTTACAACTAAGCATATTGCATGTAATCAGTTATCTCGTGAATAAAGAGTTGTAGTTGGTATCAGATCTTGCATTATTGTTCCTTGTTGTAGTGTTTCCATTGTGTGATTATTTTCTAGGGGTTTGGACATCTCCTTTGGGGATTCTCCTTCCTTGCATTGCATCAACATCATTAGAGTAGCTAGTTGAGATGTACCATATTCAAACTGGAGGAAATTAATGATAAACCAAACATATAATGAAGAAAAAACTTGAAAACTTGAATGCTAAAATGCTGAAATGAAAGATTGAAATAAAAAAGTTTAATCATCTACCATTAGTGGTGAAAAAAATCCTTTCCTCAATTTTAGTGCATTTCTATCCACTTGTTAGTTGAAGAAGGGAGAATCTCATGGAAGAACACAAGAAATATTCCCTTGTAGGATGCAAATTGTGGGTGATGGCTAGTAATAATTAAAGTTATTACTAGAGGTAGTCCACATAAAAAATACTAAAATATCTATATTTAAGCCTACAAATGATTTCTAGTAGCAATCCAACATATATGAAAGTCAAACCCGTAATGAGACCACAAAAACAAAATCTACAAGATAATTTACAACATACACATCAAATCATAAAACAAAATCTCTTTCTACTTCACTGTACCAAAAGATTTATAATTTACACATGAACCATTTCAATTTGTATAAAACTCATGTCTATTGTTAGATCATCAGGAACTTCTAATCCTTTCATAACCCACACACATATGTGAAAATTAAAGTTGCAATTAAGAAACTCATCTCCAGTAGCAAATCATAAACATGAAATCGCTTTACAACCCACACTACCAAAAGTTCTATTGGATCTACAAATGAAATACAACATACCCACCAATTCAAAATCAATTCCATAGTTAGACAATAAAGAAACTTTTATTTCTAACCCATACCACCAAATGATAGTACTCTCATTTTCTAAACATATAACCATACCCATAGGTTTCATCACCTAATACAAAATGAGATGGATTCTTATAAAAAAATTAATAAAGAAATGAATGATAACAAGAAAAATATATGTGAAAATTTAATAATGGAAATCATCTTGAGCAACTTGTGTATGCTCTTGGAAAACATGTCATTGAAAATGTTCATGACCTTTTTTCTTCTACATGTTTTTGCATGGAGCCTTGTATTGAAAATAATTGGTCAATTGTATATTGTCTTTGATGTTACACAAAGTTTTATATCTTTTTTAGTCAGTGTATGCTGAGCTCACTCAAGTGATGAAGATAGCTTCTTGTGTCTTCTGAGCATTCTAGTGTTTACCAAGTTTAGAAGATAATGTCCACTGAGTTCACTCGGGCACCTAAGAAAAGTTCATAGAAGTTCAGTGTTAACCAAGCACATTCAGTTAAAAAAGGAAAGTTGGATGGAACCAGTGTTAACTAGCTCACTCGATTATCAAAGGAAGATTACAAAGTTATAGTGTTAACCAAGTTCACTTGGTTAACGTAGGAAAATCATTTTAGAGCTAGTGTCTACCAAGCTGGGTTGGCTAACAAAGGATTTTCTTGTTTTAGTGTATTGAGTTTAATGGATTTGTTTGTTGGTTCTAGTTGATTGAAGAGATGAAGTATTACTATTATAAGTTTTATCCAAGCCAACTTGATAATACATATGATATAAGTATAAGGTCAAGTTGAGGATTGAAGAAGTGAGAATGTGTGGAAGATAAGAAGATTTTTAAAGGAAGTAAATTGGAAGGATAAGAAAAATATCCTTGTTGGGCTACAAAGATTAATCTGATTAGGAAGGATCAAATATTCAAGCCAAAATCAAGATCTAAAGTCATCAATTAGGTTATAGCATTGTTACTCTCTAACCATTGTAGTAGTGGATACAATTTCCTGATAGAGTTAGCCTAACAACTATTTGTCAAATCCTTTAACAAGGTGGCATTTCTAGATTGAATTGTCTAAAGACCTTTAACAAGGCCACTCGTAATAGGGTGATTAAATCCTATAATATGGAATAGTGTGTTATGTAAACTTTAAGAGGGTTGGCTCCTAAGAGGGCTTACTTCAAAAGAGTGAAAAACAGTAACTAGTTGCAATTGGTTATTTTTTCCAAATTGGATTTCTACATTAAATCTTGGTTTCACTTGTGCTAATGCTATTTCATTTATGCATATGAAACTAAGTTAATAATGTAAATCACATTTAACATCTTAGGATGTGCATGTTAAATTTTTTTCAAGTAATAGTTGTTATTATAGTGCTTGCTGAGTTACAGTATATTGATAGTGTTAACTGAGTGCCTATGTGTTAACCAAGTGACAATAGCTTTAGCAAAGTTTATGTTTTGTATTGAGATCTAAGGGATTTTGGATTTAGTGGTAACTAATTCATCCGTCCCCTCTCAATTACTCCTCTTATATTTCCAACAATTGGTATCAGAGCTTCTAGTGCCTATAGAGAAGGTTTCAAGGGCCTAAGCTAAAGATCAAGATGTATTCCATAAGAGAGATTCCCAAGTTGAAAAAAGAAAACTTCAAGGTATGAAAAGAACTTATGAAGCTACATCTAGAAACCATCAGTGATTTAGGTTTGAAATATTTCAATACCCAGTATAAGGTTCCTACTAGAACTTTGATTGTAAAGGAGATTGCTGAAAAGAAGAACTATAACATTATGATGATTGACATTGCATCTACTCTTAACTATGTTGAATTTGATGAAGTTGAAGGGTGTCCTACTACTCATAAGATGTGGACCAAGCTAAAAGATATCAATGGAGGTGATGATAATGTGAGAATAGCCAAGGAAGAAAGCTTAAGAGGCTAGTTTGATTAGATGAAGATGAGGGAAGATAAAAATATTGCAAAATATGTTGAGAGAGTAAAAGCTAGTGTAAATGCAATCAAAGCATTTAGAGGGAAAATTGATGATGTTATAGTTGTAAGAAAGGTACTTAGATCCCTTCTTCCTATCTGTATAATTAGAGTGTCATCTATTAAATAAATGAGATGTGATCCCAATAATAAGATAAATTTTGATGCTCTAGTGGGAAGGTTGACAATATTTGAGCTAAATAACTATGATAATTGTGTTCCTAGTTCTAGCAATCTCAAGTCTACATTTGAAGCCAAGTTGTCACTGAAGAAGAAAGCTAAAATGTCTAAAGGAAAACAATCTAAAAGTAAAGAGGAAGAAAGTTCTAACAATAATCTTGAAGCCATTGAATCCATAATTGCATGAAGATATCTCAAAGGAAAAGTAAAGTACAAAGGTAAAATTCCTCTAATCTATTTTTCTTGGGAAGAAGTTGGTCACATTGTTGCAAGGTGTCCAAATAGAGAAGACACATAAGAATAGAAGAACAAAAAGTACACAGGAAAGAAGGATTTCAAAAACTACAAAAGCTACAAGGATAAAGGTAAGAAGTCATGTTTCATGGCTAAAGATTATGATAATATTGATGATGATGAAATGGTTTATATTGTTGTAAAAGATGAATCAGATAATGAAGAAGATAAGATGACACTTATTTCTCATGTTATCAAAAATGATACATGGACTATTGATAGTGGTTGTTCTCATCATATGACTAGTGATAAAAAAAAGTTTGAACATATGGAGCAATATGATGGTGGAAGTGTAAGATTTGGAAATAGTGAACAATGTTCCATAAAAGGAAAAGATTGTATTTCACTAACCAATGAACTTAGATGTGACAATACTTATTGGGTTGATGGACTAAAGCATAATCTATTGAGTTTGGCATAGTTAAATAACATTGGATTCAAGGTAGAATTCATGAATGGAAAGGCCAAGTTGCTAGATGGAAAATAAAATTTGATTGGGTCTAGTAATCAAATAAAAGGTAACTTATTCTACCTAGATCTAAGCAAAAGTTCATGTTTCATTGCTCAAGTAGAAGAAAGTTGGCTATGGCATAAAAGATTGTGTCATTTGAACTTTGATAACTTGATCAAGCTAAGAAAAAATAAAAGAGTGAGAGGTATTCATAATTTGAGGAAACCTAACATGGGCATGTGCAAAAATTGTCAAATTTGTAAGATGGGCAAGACAAGTTTCAAGAGCAAGAACTATCATTCTAAAGAAGTCTTGGAGCTAGTTCATACAGACCTTTGTGGACCTATTGGCATAGAGAGCTATAGTAGAGATAAGTATTTTATTTTATCTGTTGAGGATTATTCTAAGATGATGACAATAATGTATCTTAAAGATAAGTCTAAAGCTTTTAAAAAATTCAAGTATTATCTGGCTAGAGTTGAGAAAGAAATAGGAAAGAAGCTAAAGTGTTTAAGGTCAAATAGAGGAGGCAAATTAATCTCTAATGTATTCAATGAATGCTACACTAAAAAATGAATCAATAGACAAATATCAACCCCTGGTACACCTTAGCAAAATGGTATAGTAGAAAGAAGGAACATATCAATCATGGATTGTACAAGGACCCTCATGATATAAAAGAATGTTGTAATAAAATACTGGAAGGAAGAAATCAATACATCAATTCATACCTTGAATAGAGTAAAAGTAAAGAAAGTCTCTATGTTATGGCTATAAACCTAATGTAAGTTACTTAATTGAAAGAATCTGGTAGCAAATGTTATATTTTGAAGGAGACTAGGAAAGGTAAATTTGATGTCCAAAGTGATGAAGGCATATTCCTAGGATACTATAGTAGAATTAAAGCATACAAATGTTTGAATTTAACTACTCATAAGATCATAGAAAGTGTACATGTGAAGATTAGCAATCTTGTAGAAAAAAGTGAAGAAGAGAGCAACAAAGAACCTGGAGACTACAAAAAGTTTATTTACTTTGAACTTAATATATTGCCAAATCCAATTGGAAGCCAGCTTACTTCACCTCTTGAGTCCCCAAAATATCCACAAGCACCCAAGTTTTAGCTAGTGCAACTTGAGTCATGGTTTGAAGGACCTGAGTCGTAGTCAGAAGCTATTGAGTTGCAACCTATACAACCCAAGTCTGAGTCTAAAGGACCAAAGTCATAGATAGTGAGACACGAGCATGGTGCAGAAGATCATGGTGACAAAACTGGAACACGCTCTAAATCCAAAGTACCTATACTTGTAAGATATGTTATAAGGCACCATACATTTGAGAAAATCATTGGAGACAAATTAGAAGGTACAATGATAAGGAACAAACTAAAAGGTACATGTTGGCTTACTAAATTTGAACTTGGAATAATAAAAGATGCTTTGGATAATAAAAGTTGGATTGAAGCAATGAATGAAGAGATAGAACATATAGAAAAAAATAAGGCTTGGACTCTTATTCCTAGACCCAAAGATAAGAATATAATTGACACAAAGTGGGTGTTCAGAAATAAGATGCATGAAGATGGAGAAGTTCCAAGAAACAAAGCAAAGTTAGTATGCAAAGGTTATTCTCAAGAGGAAGGTATTGATTATGGTGAAACTTTTTCTCTTGTTGCAAGATTAGAAGGTGTTAGGACTCTACTTGCTTACAGTGCACATAAAGGATTTAAGTGTATCAGATGGATGTGGAATCTATATTCTTGAATGGAATTCTAGAAGAAGAAGTCTACATAGATAAACTTGAAGGTTTTGTAGATCCTAGCAAAAAGGATATGGTTTATAAACTATACAAAACATTATATGGTCTCAAACTATTGGAAATATTATGAAAAAATAAGCTATTTAGAGGGGAGGGGTGAATCAGTAACTTCTAAAATTTTTATCCCAATTTGTAATTAATTATTTATATGAATTCTAATTTAACTTTATCCATGAGAAACTAAGAAAAAATGAAAGCATACATAACACTTTAACACAAGATTTAGTGATCCAGAAACCTTCCAAATAGAAAGTAAAATTGGGATGGGGTTGATACCCACAAGCTTTAGTACTATAGTATAAAGTTTCCTTGTTAAGGCTTAGAATGATCAGTTTTGATGATCTACCCTATTAGGAGTAATAAGGACTGCTAGGTCCACCTTGTGAAAGGATTCACAAACATACAATAAAGTATGCACTTGGTTAAGAGATTTACATAAGATTTTTAGGCCTACTTTGTTAAAGGATTTGACTGATCTACCTATTAAGATGAAATAGTAGTTGATCTCTGATCTACAACTTGGTTTGCTGAATGAGATTCCCCTAAGTGTACAAATCACCTTGCTATGATAGATGAATCTTTGTTTCTCCTTATACTATTCTAGCCTTTGTAATTTGCACATTTTCTCTTCTATGATGATTACATTACTTCCTTTTTGATATCGTATGTACTTTGGATATGATACAATACATTACATATATATCAATCCAATTACACAATTAAAAATTCAATCACAATACAAGTTTATAAAAAATATTACAAAGTCAGTCAAATTGTAGAAACTCAGGCTTTGAAGACTAACTTGGTGAGGTTATAATACTTGGCATCCACTATAACTACTTGACATCATCATGCACTTGATAGACGTAGAAGATTGGTCCATAGTAATCACTTCCAAGTAGTCTTGAACTCGGTCTATAGTGGTGACTTAGTGAATACTATGAAACTCATCATATATACTGAATCACTTTGTTACTGTTGCATAGCTTGATAAACATTATCACCTCAAAATTGGTATAAAATGAGTCTCTTGGTTAACATTGAGTAGCTCAGTCAACACTAGAATCACATCAAATCAACTGCAAACTTGATAAACACTACACAACTCAGTTTACACTAGTAAACTTGGCATATGCTAAAATGCTGAATTTACACTGCTAAACTTCAATTCTATAGTAACTAGTCGGTTCAAATTGAATTCTGTCCATAAGACTCAGTAGCAACTAAAATACTTGGTTAACACTATTAATTGTACAATATGCTCTGTATGAAATCACAATCTAAATAAGTGTATTTCACTAATAACAAACATGACTAGAATGTCATTAATCCCCCCCTTTGGAATTAGTGAGAAAAACACACAATATACTATACATACAATATACATTTGCTTTGCACTTTTCTTACAATTTTCTCCTCCTATCTTTTTACATCTTTCTCCTTTTTATATCATCTTATACAATATTTTCTCCAATATCTTCTCCCCATTTTTTGACATTAATGCCAAAGATTTATACTATATGTATTTACATAGTAATGTCAATATGAGACAAGAAATCTGAATGTACCTTTAGTATGATTGCCAAAGTGTTTTCCCAATTCTCTTGTAAGACCTTGTTTGTGTACAATGGCACCTACACTTCTACTAAAAGTTCAATCATATGGTCTACAATAGAGAAATTATTGTCATGGATGAGAGTTTTTGAATAAGAAATATGCTTTTACAATGCATTCATGTTAGGGAGTATCATATTTTGAATATCTACCAATGTAGAGCTGATTATGGCCTCTTCTTTAAGAAATTCTGCCTGTATGTTTGTCAAAAATTTGATCCTTTTGAAATGGACAGAGCTTGAACATGGGTCAAGCTGTAATTGTTGAGCACTCACCTTAAGGTCTTGATCAATTTTAGACAATGTCTTTTATTTCCTTTGTAAAACTTGGAATATCACATAATTTTCTAAAAAGTAAGGTTACATTTGTACAAGAATTTTCAAGAGAACTCAAAATAGTAGATAACTCTACAAGGTAAATGGAAATATTTTGAGCAATAAGTCCTAAGACCTTATTCTCAAACTTTTATTATGCTTTCTGTAATAATTTATCTTGTCCATCTTGATCTTCATTACACTTTTGGACTGCTTCTGCTAACCAAAACAAAATTGGCTAAGAAGAATCAATCTCTATACCTATAGCCTCTACCAAAATATTCTTAGCATCCTCAATGATTTTGAATTCTTTATCTCTTTCTTCTCTTAGTCTCTATTTCTTGACTTTATTTTGGAGTAATTCTCCAAAGGTTTGCATTTGATCAGGAGTGAGATTTGAAATATCCCAATTTGGAAGCACAATTTCATCATCGAGATCAACATCCTCCTCCTTTCATTTACCTTTACCCAAATATTTTGTGCTCGGTTGAAGCTTAGTCTCTACTTTCCTAGCACTTATTTCTTGTGAACTTGGAATGGAAACAATAATAGAAATAGTGGGCCTTGTTGCAAAAATTAATATTGCATTTATTGTAGAAATCCTAGGAGAAGTACATGTTAAAGCCAAAATTGATGTATCCAAAATTATTGTATTCAAAATTGTTGAAGAGGGAAGAGTTTGCAGCTTGATAGATGAAGTAGTTGACACTACAATCAATGATGTACTAAGCTGTACTAGAGCAAAGATTGATTGGATGTTTGTGTTTTCATTTCTAGTCACAACCAATCCTATTGAGGTTGTCTCCGTGCTTGATGTTGTCACTATTTTGTTTGGAGAGTGAGGAAGTGAGACAATAACTATTGTAGTAATATTGACTGGGTTAGTTTCCTCAACATCTTATGTTCCTTCCTCGATAGCCTCTTGCTCTTGTTCCTCTTCATCATCAATGTTATCAAAATGTGTTACCTCTTCATCATTTTTCTCTTCATCCTTTTCCTAAACATCATCTTCATCTTTATCACTTATGCTGACTATAAAATCACTTGGTTTATGAAGAAGATATACATTCTTCCATGTATTAGTTGCATTTTTCACAACATGTTCTATTTCATTCAACAAAATTAGAAAAGTATTGAATCTTAAATTTAATTTTTCTTCATTTTTCTTTAAAGATTCCTTAATTTTCCTTGTCATTTAGATTTGGCATTAGTTGCCTCAGGGTTTTCTCATGAATATCCTTAGCAGTTTGCTTTGCATGTTTCCATCTTGGCTTGATTTTATCCATCGAAGCATTTGGAATTTGTTGAGTGAGCTAGTCAGGAGAGTATTTCCATTTGCCCATTTTAGATATTTTAATATCTTTAATTTACCTTTTCTCATCAGCTATCCTGGTCTCATATTTTAATGCTTTCAAATTTGTTATCCCAAAACCCGATTCCAATTCCTTCATCCATTCTTCAAATGTGGGTGGAGGTCTCTTGAAAATTATGTCTCCCCCTTCTTTGTTTGCCTTCTTCTTAGAGGATCTTTTGGTGAATACCACAGTGGATGTCTTGGAAGGCTTGGTAATGATTACCTTGCCCTTTTGCTTTAGTGGTTCCTCTTCCTCTAATTCTTCATCCTTTGCTTCTTCATCTTCACGTTTTCCATGGGTTAAAAAAAGAGTAGAACTTGTTTTCAATTTTGCAATTCTCTTCTTGCCATTGCTAACTGCCTAAGGGAGCTTGATCTCTAGTTCTATCCAAGCCTTAGCCTCATCACATGTTCCAAAATATGTAGCATTGGGGTCAACTAGTTCATTGATCAGAACTTCAATAATATCCTTTGTTTCATCAATAATTACCTCATATCCTAGAGGTTTTACCCATGCAATTCTAGGCCTAACTGCTTGAATGTATACCTTGTCACTGTCCACCATGAAACATACATCATCCTTATAATCTTCAACTAGTTTCTTGGGGATTCAATATCTGTTATTCATTTTCTCCTTGAAAGCATAAGTATAGTTATCCATAATACTAGTGTCATTTTCTCCCACCTTAGCAATATATTCATTTATCTGATAGAGTACTAGTACATCTTTCTCCAAAAAATAGTGCCTTTTGATGGAAAGAATTTTTGAACATAAAAGAATGAGCATGCCAATAGAGAGCCAAACTTACATGGATTGTTCTTTGATGTCCTACTGCTCTCCATGTTTTTGTTGAATTGATTCAATAGAAACTCAGCAAGGTCAAGAGATAGGTTATTCTTGACAACTTTGTATGCCAAGTCTACTACCTTGCATGATACATTGTTCAACCTACTAGAACTATAGACCTTGTGGGCAATGATATGAATGCCAAAATTCAAGTCCATATCAGTGATATTACTAATTTTCATTCCCCTATCATCCCACTTGGCTAGGGTTTTCTTCTCCATTTTGACCCATCCTAAGGTTTTTTTCATTTTAGCTTTAGCCAGCATAGGGAGACTAGTGATCCTATGAATCATCTTCTTTGTAATAAAAATAGGTTGTTCCAACCACAATTGTCCATTGTGCATATGACTGAGAATATACTTAATCAATTTGACTTGGAAATCATGGGGGCATGTGATGAATATGGGTTAAACCTTTAGCTTCGAGATGTTGGTGTGTAGGTTTCAAAACACCATCAACACATAACTCTTTTAAAAATTCATCCATTTCTAGGGTGCCAATATCTTGAATCACACATTTAAAATGATAATAGATGTTGTTTATTAACAATACCTTGGAAGGGATTTGAGACTGCACTCCACTTGGGTCTAGGGCTTCAGTGATTGCAGGAGTGAGCTTGAAGTGGTGCCTTCCATTCTACACCACGAACTAGCATGTCTGACCCTTGTTTCACTTTGTTGTTGGTAGTTTCCATCTTCACTCGGTAGGGTTTGAGTGAATTTTTTCTCAAATCACTTGAATGCTCTTGAAGTTCACTCTGTGCAATTCATGGTGAAAATGACTTTGATTTCATTCTTTTTATCAAAATTTTCCATAAATGCCTGGTACAAAAGTTAGATGGATTTGACAAACTATCATCCACTTTGCTTCCATTGATTACTTGGTGATGTCCATCATCATTCGGTAACCAGATAAGATTTAGTTACTCCTGACCTTGCTTGGTAGAGCCTGTGACCTAACCTCACTTGGTAAGGAAGGTAACTCAGTAGTAACTGATACCTTTTATTTAGTGATCCCTTTCACGTCTCGAATGCTGATATGGATCTTTTGTCCTATCAACTAGAACTAATTTAGATGTCTTCTTGGGTAGCCTAGTTCTAGTTCTCCTTTGAGAAATCAAGTTAAAATGGTGGAGTCATCGAATTCTTGAGTGACTTGATCATTAGGGCTTACATTCTTAGTAGACTTTGGAACCCATTGTTGTCTCATTTGTTTTCTAATGTTATCGGCTTTTTCCTTCTTTTCATCTTCTATTTTTCCAGTGTTCATATAGTTCTTGGCAAGATGACCAAGTTCTATGCAAATGAAACATATTTTGGTAGTACCTCTTTTCCTCATGTAATGTTTTACACAATTCATACCAATGTGTCCAAATTTTCCATAGTAATGACATCTGCACCAGGTGTTATAGTCCCAACCAAATATAGCTTTCACAATTTGGTCTACTGGATTCAATATTTTGGTTTTGTATTCCGATGATTTGTGCCCATGCTTCTTACATTTGTGACATTTGCCTTCAAATCTTGGTTTCTCTTTGCATTCATTTGCTCTATGACCATGTTAATTAAAATTGTAGCATTTTCCATTGAATTTTTCCTTCCCATTGCTCTAACATTTGTTTGAAGTATGACCTATCTTACCACAATGATTGTAAGTAAGTTTTTGATTCCTTTGAGCTCTATTCTCCTTTTTCTATATATCCAATTCTTGCTTTTTCTTTTTTTCTGAAGTGACTTTGTTCATTCAATTGATTCACATCTACTTGGGATTTCAACATTATTTCATTGGTTTCCCTTTCAATGTTTAGATCATTCTACAATATTTCATTCTCTAATCTCAAGTTCATGATTTCTTCATTTGCATTGGTAAGTTGATCAATGAGGTCTTCTTGCTGAAGGGATATGTGTTGAATTTTATTGTTCTTTCCTTCTATCTCTTCTCTTATCTTGTTTTTCTCTTCCATGACTTCACACAATCTTACTGATTGAATTTCTTGCTCTCTTCTTAGTTTTCTTACTTCTTCTTAAAGAGTATTATTATTTTCTAGTAGTTCTTTGATTTCTTCATCAACTTCATATGAATTTATTGGAATGATGTCTTCAATTCTTTCTTTAATGTAGAGTGAATTATTCATCTAGATTACAAGATCTTTTCTTCTTTTAGGGATTGGGAGAGTTGCTCTTTTGCTTTCTTGAGTTGTCCAATGGACAATTCCAAATCTAGCTTTTCATTATCAATAGCTTTGTCAAGTTTGAATACCTCCATTTCCTTTGATCTTTGCTCAAGCTTGTTAAACTTTTCACTAAAAACAATAATGCTCTAATACTAATTGTTAGAAAATTATGAAAAGCTAAGTTATTAAGAGGGGAGGGGTGAATTCGTAGCTTCTTATTTTTTTATCCCTATTAGCAATTAATCCTTTATCTGAATTTTGTTCTAACTTTATCCATGAGAAATTGAGAAATCATGAAAGCATACATAACACTTTACACAAGATTTGATGACCTAGAAACCTTCCAAATAGAAAGTAAAATTGGGGTGGGGTTGATACCCACAAGCTTTAGTAGTATAGTATAAAGTTGTCCTATTAAGGCTTACAATGATCACTTTTGATGATCTGCCCTATTAGGAGCAATAAGAACTTCTAGGTCTACCTTGTGAAAGGATTTACAAACATACAATGAAGTATGCACTCGGTAAAGAGATTTAAATAAGACTATTAGGTCTACCTTGTTAAAGGATTTGATTGATCCACCTATTAGGATGAAAGAATAGCTAATCTTCAATCTACAACTTGGTTTGCTAAATGAGACCCCCTTGAGTTTATAAAGCACCTTGTTGTGATAGATGAATCTTTGCTGCTCCTTATACTACTATAGCCTTTGCAATTCAAACTTCTACTCTTCTATGATGATTACATTACTTTCTTTGCAATACCATATGTACTTTGGATGTGATAAAATACATTACATATATATCAATCCAATTACACAATTACAAAGTTGGCCATAATACAAGTTTACACAAAATATTACAAAGTCGGCCAAAGTGTAGAAACTCAGGCTCTGAAGACTGACTCAGTGAGGTTTTGATACTTGGCATCCATTTTCATTTCTCAACATCATCATGCACTCAATAGATGTAGAAGCTTAGTCCATACTAATCATTTCCAAGTAGTCTTGAACTTAGTCTAGAGTAATGACTCGATAAATACTATGAAACTCATCATATAAACTGAATCACTTGGTTACCATTGCATAGCTTGGTAAACACTATCACCTCGAGCTTGGTATAAACTTAGTCTCTTGGTTAACACTAGTCCAAGACACTGCACAACTCAGTTTACACTGGTAAACTTGGCATACACTAAAATGCTTTGTTTACACTGCTAAACTTCAACTCTATAGTAACTACTTGGTTCAAATTGAAATCTATCCATAGGACTCAGTAGTAACTAAAATTCTTGGTTAACACTATTAATTATACAATATGCTCAATATGAACTCACAATCTGAATAAGTGTATGTCACTAATAACAAACATGATTGGAATGTCAACACAAACAAGCTTCTAGAGGTCAGTATGAAATACTTCATAATTATTTGATGAATATTGGTTTTCAAAGAATAAATGATAATAGTAGCCTATACATCAAAGGACTAGACAAGAATATTGTGTTGGTAGAAATCTTTGTTGATGACATATTGTTTACTAGAAATGATGATTTATGTAAATCTTTTTAGAGGAAATGAGTAAGGAATTTAAGATGTCAATGTTTGGAGAAATCAAATTCTTTGTTGGCTTGCAAATTAAATAAAAGAAAGATGGTATCTACATTACTCAATCTAAGTATATTGAGCAGATACTAAAGAAGTTTGAAATGGAGGATTCAAGACCACTTGGAACACCTATGTCTAATGGACATAAGCTTTTCAAAAATGATGTTTCCAAGGAGGTAGATTAGACCACATATAGATCTATGATTGGACAACTTTAGTATGTAGTACATACTAGGCCATATATTTCTCTTGTAGTTGGTATGGTGGCAAGATTTTCAGCTAATCCTAAAGAAAATCATATTATGACAATAAATAGAATCACAAGGTATCTAAAGGGTACTGATGATTATAGATTATGGTACAAGAAAGGAGTAAAATTAGATTTGAAAGCCTCCACTGATGTAGATTGTGCATGAAGTGTTGATGATAGGAAGAGCATGAGCGATGGAGCATTCTTTCTTGGTAAGAGACTAGTGTCTTGGACTAGTAAGAAGTAGAATTGCATTTCTTAGTCTACATTAGAGACATAGTATGTTGTAGTAGTAGTCAATTGCTCCAATATTGTTTGGTTCAAACAACTGTTGGTAGGTATGAAGGTTGAAATCAAGGATACATTGGTTATATTTTGTGATAACACTAATACAATTAATATATCAAAGAATCTTGTGATGCATACCAAGACCAAGCATATTGCAATAAAATATCATTTTCTAAGAGATTTGGTGCAAGACAACGAGGTGATATTGGAATATGTGAATGCTAAAGAATTTTTTTTAGACATATTCATGTAGCCATTACCTAAGGATACATTTTTGTATCTAAGAGGTAAACTAGGGGTTATTCTCCTATTTGGAGCTCACTAAATAGCATTAGTGATGCATCAACTAAGCATGTTGATGATCAGTCAAGTTTAATGCAGTAATGAAAGGGAAGATTTCATATGAATC
Organism: Cupressus sempervirens; assembly: GCA_028749045.1. Taxonomy (NCBI): domain Eukaryota; kingdom Viridiplantae; phylum Streptophyta; class Pinopsida; order Cupressales; family Cupressaceae; genus Cupressus; species Cupressus sempervirens. The sequence continues at coordinate 951,308,812 of CM053787.1, read as the reverse complement.
AATACATTAGTTACATTGAAATTCACTCAATATTATCTTTGGCATAAGATGTCAAAGAGGGAGAAGATTGTTGTCATATCACACAAATTTTTTAAACAGAAGAATTTTTTATATCAGAGAAATTTTTGTGAGTGTTTGAAGATGTCAAAAAGAAAGAATAAACTTGGGGAGTCTACTAATAGAAGGAGAAGCTAAAATCAGAGGGAGAGATTGATTGCAAAAAGAGTTCTCACTGATAGAGGGAGTTCTCATGGTTGAGAATCAAAATGAAACTAAGGATATTATTCTTGCTTTTATTTTACTCTAAAAATTTCATTGCATTATGACATGTTGTGTTGCCTTCAATGCCAAATAGGGAGATTGTTGAAAAAAATTGATCAATTATATATTATCTTTGATGGTAAAAAAAATGTCATATATTTTCCAGTCAGTGTATGTCGAGCTCACTCAAGCAGTAAAGACAGATTCCTATGTTTGTTGAGCATTCTAATGTTTACCAAGTTTAGAAGATAGTGTCTGCCAAGTCCACTTAGGCACCTAAGAAAAGCTCACATAATTTCAATGTTAACTAAACTCACTTGGTTAACAAAGGAAAGTTGGATGGAACCAGTGTTAACCAAGCTCACATAGTCACCAAAGGAAGATTATAAATTTTCAGTGTGAACCGAGTTCACTTGGCTAACATAGGAAAATCATTTTAGAGTTAGTGTTTACTGAGCTAGGTATAAGTATAAGGTCAATATATATAATATAAGTATAAATTCAATTTGATATCATATATATATATATATATATAAAATTGTTGATGCAACAATTAGGTCATATCATTGTTACTCTCTAACCATTGTAGTAGTGTATCAAATCTCCTAATAGAGTTAGGCTAATAATTTTTTTCCAAATCCTCTAACAAGGTGACATTTCTAGATTGAAGTGTCTAAAGACCTCTAACAAGGCCACTCCTAACAAGGTGATTAAATCTAGGGTCACACCTAGTAGTGTATTTTGTAACCTTTAATAGGGTTGGCTCCTAAAAGAGCCCACCTTAGAAGAGTGAAAAATAATAACTAGTTACAACTGGTGGTTTTTTCCAAATTGGATTTCCACGTTAAATCTTGGTGTCACTTGTATTCATGCTATTTATTTTATGTGTATGAAACTAAGTTAATTAAGGTTAATCACACTTCACATCTTAGGATTTTCATGTTCAATATTTTTTGTGTAATAGTTTTTATTACAGTGCTTGCCAAGTTATAGCATATTGATAGTGTTAACTGAGTGCCTATGTATTAACCAAGTGACAACAATTTTAGAAGAGTTTATGTTTTGTATTAACATCTAAGGGATCTAGGATTTATTTTTGTGGTAACTGATTCACCCCTCGCCCTCTCCTCTTAATTAATCCTCTTATATTTCCAACACATTCACACACCTAGTGCTCACAAATGTCTACTTAAGAATGTTTTATTATTTGGATTCTAGAATATGTATGTAATTGGATCAATTTTTCTGTTGTGCCAAGATATGTATATACACACATATATGAATATATGTGTGTGTTTGTACATACATACATACATATATACATACATTCATATACATAACTAATAGTAATATATGCATTTTATCTGCATTTTCTTTGTTATTTCTTATAGGAGTGTTTCAAGGTTGGGAACCACTTCAACATCCTTTGCACTTTTTAGAAATAATGTCATTGTAGCTGAGGCTTCTACAAGGGAATGAGCCTCTTGCATTATCATATAATTTCTTAAAATAGTTAAATGCTACTTAACTATGTCCAAGGCATTTGCACACTAGAGGCATACTTTGCCTACCAGGTTGCCTATATACCTATATCCACAGGATCAAGACCCTTGAACTACTCATTCTAATGAATATGCAATTTTGGTTTCTAAGTTTTTTGATGTAGCTATATTCCTATAACTACTATTAAGCTTTACTCACCTAATACAACTCTTTTCCATCATACACCCACTCGGGAAAATCAAACAATTTTCTATAATTACAGTACTGTAATACCCTAGTGCAACCTTTGTGTTGTAGTTTACTATTAATGTGAGGTTAACCTATGTATGTCCTAACTCACTCCTTATGTTTAAAAGCTGATTTTGAAGAACATATTCCTTTTATTAAATGTAAGGTTGATTTAGGGATGTCCTCATTGCCTCTTGCATAAAATGAATCCAATATTAGAAAATGGCCCCTAAGAAATAATAGTTCAAGTCAAATAAACACATGAAAAATGAGAGAGAGAAATAGGAATCTACTTACCAATAGGCATTTCCATTTCATATGTGGCCATGCTACCTATTGAGCAAGTTTTATTGTTTTTCTGTTGTGCCAAGATCTCTCTCTCTCTCTCTCTCTCTCTCTCTCTCTCTCTTTACATATATACATACACACACACACACACATATACATATACATATACATACATAGATATATACATACATAGATACATACATAAAGATCACAAGGGCATGAAAACAAAATCCTAGATCTCCATTGATCTCCAAAATCCACAAGATCACTCTATACATACATACATACATACATAAATAGACACACATGCATATGTGTGTATGTACACACACACACACACACATATATATATACATATACATATGTATATATATGTACATACATACATACATACATACATACATATATATACACATACATACATACATCTACATATGCAATTTTATCACCTTAAAAAATTGTATTTGATCTTGCTAGCTAGAAACAACTAATTGTTTATTTTATTGTACCTAATCTAATGAAAATTATACATGAATTTGCAGTCAACCCAACTAATTAACAACTATACCAATTTCACTAGGTTATGGCTTGTTTCTTTCTAAAAACATCTACTATGATATGTTTTTCTAAAATTTCTTGCTAACTCTACCCATTTTTCCTGGTCCACATTATTTTTGTGTAGGATCTTAAGCTAAGTCACTTAAAATAGATTGAGTGAGTTTTATTGTTTAATTATTTGGATTCTGAAATATGTATACAGCTAGATCAATTTTTTTGTTGTGGCTAGTATGTAATAAGAACCTTAAAAAAATATCTCTCTCTATATAAAGACTATAAGTTGTGTGATTTATCATGTATTGCACATGTATTTACTTTGCTATTTCTTATAAGAGTGTTTCAAGGATGGGAATGTGATTCATGTGTTGCATTTAAGTGATGCATCTAGATATGCAATTTTATCACCTTGAAAAACTGTATTTGGTCCTGCGAGCTGGGAATGACTGATTGTTTATTCTATCATACGTAAATTGATAATAGTTCTATAGGATTTGCAATCAACCAAGCTAATCAACAAGTAGACCAATTTAACTAAGTTATGGCTTGGCCATGTGCTATTCCCATTTATCATATGGTTGCAATGTTGGATGCAACATTTTTTTCAAAGTGGCAACAGGTTTTCTATTAGTGGCTTTGTTCAAGTCCTGATTTCAATGAAGTAATAAAATGGTTTTTAGGATGGTAAGGATTGTATAATGAAGAGGAAACTTGAAAATTTGAATGTTGAAATGTTGAAATCAAAGATATCAAGGATCAAACACCTATGCTAGAGTTACAACATAGTGTGAAGTTTATTTTAGATATTAAAAAAAAGAAGACATATATCATTCCCCATTTGTTTTAATTGGGGAGAGTTGTGCATGAAAGAGGGTGGAGAGATCTGAATGTTGATATTCCCTTATCATTGGTGCATTTTTTTTTTGTGATCTCTACATTGTGTTTTCATGCCCTTGGTGGAGATTAGTGGGGATCTATGATTTCATTGTCGTGCCCTTGTGATCTTTGATGAGACCAGAATATGGTCTATTTTGTCATTGGATTTTCAATTTAATTCTCAAACTTTCTAAAGACTTTGATGTTCAAGAATATGATGTTTATGATGATTTAGACAAATGTGTGCATAATTACTTTTCAGGATTGAAATGAGTATGCTATGAAAAGATATGTCATTTAATTACAAAATAGTGTGAAAATGATGCTTTCTCTTCATTAGCTAGGTTGGGTAATTCTCTTGCAACAATGTGACGTAGGGTAAACTAATTTAGATGACATGTTTTGAACAAGTCTTGATGTATGTTATTTTCTTGGAGGTGCTAATATTTTGTAGATATAAAAGTGTAGTCAACTTGGCCAAGCAGGAGTCAAAATAGTTGCCTGCATTATTAGCCCAGCACCAAGCGAAGGAAATTTAGGGGTTGTGGGCTCCTCAATTATTGTTCTCTTTGGTGCCAAAATTAATGAACTAGTTGTAATAATCAATACTATTATTTCCTTTGACATCTGATTAGTCTAAAATCTAGCAATTATGTTCCTAGTCTATGTATTTAAATAACTGGAAGTTTGTGTTCTAGGGGGAAGTTTTTAGTTATTTTTCAATAGAAGAAGTTGTTGAGTACTAAATACAATCTTGTTGTTCATCAATATGTACATTGTATCACTGTTATGAATAAAAAGAATGTTTTAAGTTTTCATCTTTGAGTTATTATACTTCACTTCTTTGTGGAGGCCCACACAAGAAGTGAACTAATTAGTTAGCATAGGATTTGCATTCAATTAATAGAACTAAGGTAGACTCTGTTGTTCCTACAACCATTAATAATAGAATTAGTGGACTATTCTTGTAGCATAGGCAGTTGAAGTAATTCCTAGCTCTATTTTCATGCTTTGTTAAAATGGATTTGATTCTTAGTTTTAGCTTAGATTGCTTGTAGCTTAAGCATTTGAATTCCCTTAGAGTAGTTTTTAAGTTGAGATAGGTTTGAACCATATATTTTTTAAACACCATTTCAATTCTACGTCCCTAGTTGATAAATTAAATGAGTCTAAATGAGTTGGTTAAGAACCACTTGAGATGTCCAATCTTGGGTTAAGCAGTCCATTATTGTAGGATTTTGATCCCTTTCTTTAAGAAAACATTTTTGGTGCCATGGTTGGGGATGGTGTTAACTCAAACTAGTCTTTCTAGTTGTATTTCTATTCCTTATAAAACAGAGTTTAGTAGTAAAGAAGCATGTTATGCATAGAAGAAGAGACCACTTAGGGAGATTCCTTCATTGTGATAATCAGGAAGAGCCATTCGATGATCCTCAACTTGAGATAGATGAACCCCAAAGAGAGAATGATGAAGATGATCTCTTTGAAAATCCATTTGTTGACATTGATGCTGAATCAAAAGAATCACTCCACTTAAATGCACTTTTTGATGAGCCCAAATATCAAGAAAATCTACTAGCCATTGTTATCTATCAAGAACCACCTCTTCCTCCAAGAATGGTTGTGCCTACCTTCCCTTTTCCTATTCCACCTTAGCGAGGGAACCAAAATTTGAAGAATATACCTACTTCTACACTTCCAAAATTTTATGGCCTTATTACAAAAGATCTTGAAACCTTTCTCTTTGAGTTTGACATCCTTTGTAGGAGTTATGACTACACAACTAATGCCCATAAGTTGAAATTATTTCCCTCTACTCTGAAGGATGCTGCTCTTTGATGATTCATGGGGTTAGGTGCAAATGTTGTAGCAAACTAGATTGAAATGAGTAATTTATTTCTTTAAAAATATAAAAAATATTGTAGAGATCAAGATATGAAGGGGGATGACATATTTAAAATGCCACAAAAGGAGGATGAAACTTTGGAAGACTATGTTTCCAAATTCTTGTTTAATGTGCGGTGAAATACACAACATAACTTAAATGAAGAATCCAAAAAACATCTTTTTCTGAGAGGTGTGAAAGAAGAAAGAATGGAAGCCCTTGATCTAATGGATGGAGGAGATGTTACAAAAAAAACTTGGAATGACATCAAGGAGATATGTTAGAACTATTCAGGAGCTACTATGAAGAAAGGTAGAGGACTGAGGATCCTACCACATAAGACCAGTGGTGGGTTAGGAGTGTCAAAGATGGAGTTACCTAATTTTCTATCTGACTTCAAGAAAGATATCATTAACAATGTTTCTACTCAATTAGATATCGTGCAGGTTTGAAGGAAAAAGTATGAAGTTGATGCCATGTTGACTGAATTTTGCTCTCATTATAGAGAAAGAAAGAAGAACTGCACATGCAAGACCATTGTAGCAGTAAATGCACAACCAATGCCCATTGAGTTTAAGGAAATTGATGAGGATACATGAGAAGTGATTTATGTTTCTTAAAGGTGACCGTGTGCTCAGAGACAAGGTATGCCTCAAGACCCTCTAAATAATTTTGGTTATAATAGTAATCAGTGGCAAGGCAATATTCCCCCAAATTCTATCCCTCAAGGATAGAATTGGAATAATAATTTGCCCAACCAACAACCTCAATATAATCAAGCATACCATCAACCACCTCAGTATCCCCAGCAAAATACTCAATGTCTTCAACCAAAAAACTAGTATCCTTAGTGAGGCCTAAATCAACAACCTCTGTATCAAGGGAATTGGTAGCAACCACCTCAGTGGGGGATTAGCCAATCACCTCAGCAATAAGCCTTGATGCCTCCATGTCAAAAAAAATCCCTAATGCCTCTACCTTATACAACTAATGCTAGCCCATAGAAGCAACCACAACTTCTTGGTCAGCCTACACCAAATCCCAACAATAAGCAGTAGGCTTATTCTTTATAGATCAATGATATTCATCTCAGGTCTAGAACCAAGTTGCCTACACCTAAAGGACCCATTATAACCAAGGTCTCTAATATTGAAAATGATCTAGTAAGTTAGCCAGTTGATGTCCCAATTTCCCCATTTATTCAAGCACCCACTCATTCATTTCCACAAAGGTTAGTTCTTCCAGCTCCATCCAAATCATACCCTACATCAACTAATCTCCTAGACCAACTTAAGAAAATGACTATATAGATTCCCTTATTGGATGCACTTAAGGAGATTCCCCTTTATAATAAAACTTTAAAGGAAGCACGTGTCAAGTAGTCTTCTAGAAAGAAAAAGGATCCTCCTACTGTCCATGTGTTGGGATAACTTTCTAATTAAATGTTGAGCAAAGCCCTAATGCCTAAATATTCTAATCCAAAAAGTCCTGTTGTTACCATACATATAAATGGCATCCAAATTTAGAATTTTTTGATTGATTTAGGAGCATCAATTAATGTCATGACTAGAGAAGTCTTTTTAAGACTTAGCATTATTGGATTAAGGGATACTCCTACAATACTCTAGTTAGTAGACAATTCAACTATCAAACTTGATGGTATGATAGAAGATATCATTTTAGCCTTGGATTCCCTAGATTTTCCTTCAAAATTTTTTGTGCTATCACTAAGAGGCACCCTTGGAGGATATCCATTAATCTTAGGAAGACCTTGGTTGGCCACTGCAGATGTATGCATTGCATGTCGCTTAGGAAAAATGACAATATCAGATGGTACCATCACTAAGAAGTTAACCTTGTACTCTCCTACACAACCTCAACTAGATATTGACCAAATCTCCCAGAAGCTAATTTTTTTCAACATCTCATGATGCTAGAAAGAAACCCATATTTTGTGTCCCAAGGAGAAGATGATTTATTAGCAACAATCCTTAATAATCAATATGATGCTGAGGAGTCTACCTTTGAAAATCTTGCTAGCTCCTTGTATATTGTATTTCCTAGAGGTGATGCACCTCAATCTCCTACAACACTTGATTACCTTCACACATTATTACCTTCACACATTATTACCCCGTGAAATCCAATCTTCATCAATAGTAGAGGTCTTAATGATGGATAAAGTGAAGAAAGTAGTGATTGCTATAGGAAAAGAACTGAATATTAATAATGAACTTATTGCATCTAAGATGACAAGTATCATTAAATTGTTGCAAAATAGTCAACAAGCTTTTGCATGGGATTATAATGACATGAAGGGTTTAGATCCTAGTCTTTGTACACATAAGATATTCATCAAATCGAAGTGTAAGCTAGTAAGACAACCTCAGAGGAGGGTAAAACCAACATTAAAAGATATAGTCAAAGAAGAGTTACAAAAACTTCTTAATGCTGGATTTATTTATCCTATTTTTGATAGCTAGTGGGTGTCACCTCTAGTTATTGTTCCAAAAAAAAGGGGGAAATGCGAAGTATGTGTGGACTACAGAGAGGTTAATAAAGCCAATAAAAAGGATCACTTCCCTCTACCATTCATTGATCAAGTAGTGGATAACTTAGTAGAAAAAAGGTATTTCTCATTTCTAGATGGTTTCAGTGGCTATAACCAAATCCAAATCTCTCCAAAAGATTAGGATAAGACAATGTTTGCCTATCCATGGGGAAAATTTGCTTGCTCTAACTTACCATTTGGTTTATACAATACACTTGCAACTTTTTAGCAAGCGATACTTCGCATATTTTATGACATAGCTACAAATTGTGTTGAAATCTATATGAATGATTTCACCACTTATGGTGACACATTTGAGCAAGCCCATGCTAACTTGGAGAAGGTATTAAAAAGGTGTCAAGAATACAACCTTTCCCTTAATAGTGAGAAGTATTATTTCATGATGGAAGAAGGAGTTGTTCTTGGGCACTACTTTTCCTCTTTTGGAATTCAAGTGGATTCTACAAAGGTTACTGTAATTACTAATCTACCAATGCCAACCAAGAAAATAGATGTCAAAAGCTTTCTTGGACATGCTGGATACTACAGGAGGTTTATTAAAGATTTTATTAAGATTACTACTTCTTTGTATAACTTACTTAAGAAGCAAGCTGAATTTGAGTGGACACAAGAATGTGAAGTAACATTCCAACAATTGAAGGATGTTTTGACAACAACACCTATTCTTAGAGGACCTGATTGGAAAGCTACCCTTCCATATTCATACCGATGCATCTAACACTACTTTAGGGGCAGTTCTTGGACAAAAAGAAGGTACTATTGAGCATGCCATTTACTATATTAGTAAGAATTTGAAAGGTGTTGAGCTAAACTATACTGTCATTGAAAAATAATTTCTTGTTGTTGTGTATGCACTTAATAAATTTTGGCATTATATTACAACCTAAGAGGCTTATGTCTACACTAACCACTCTACTATAAAATACTTGATCTATAAGCCTACTATTTCTAGTAGATTAGCACAATAGCTACTCCTCATGCAGGAGTTTAATGTGAAGATAATAGATAAACTAGGCCAAGCCAATGTACTAGTAGATTTTCTATCATGACTTCAAGTACTTGATGATCCTCTAGCCATAGATGATAGCTTTCCTAATGAGCATTTATTTTAAATAGAAAGTTATAACCCATGGTTCACAAATATAGCAAATTACCTTGCTATAGGAAGAACACCACCACACTTTTCACCAAAGTAGCATCGTCTCTTGGTGGAAAAGAGTTTCAATTTCTCATGGATAGCTTGATTGATGTTCTACACTAGACCAGATCAAGTAACCCACCAGTATGTAAGGGAAGATGAAACTTACGAAATCTTATGGGCATGCCATGATGAACCATGTGGGGTCATTTTGCAGAAAAAAGAATAGCCTATAAGATTTTAACAACTGGATACTACTAGCCTACTCTACACAAAGATGTAGCAAAGTATACAAGATGATGTGATCGATGCCAATGCATGGGAAGACCCACTAAAACTGATGAAATGTCCCTATAGCCACAAATGGTAGTCATACCTTTGTACAAGTGGGGTATCGATTTTGTTGGTCCAATAGAGCTCTCTTCTCATAGAAAATCATATATCTTAGTATGTATTGATTATGAAACTAAATGAGTTGAAGCACAAGTTGTGGCACATGCAAGAGATCACAAAGTAGTAGATTTTCTATATGAATTCATATTCACTAGATTTGGAGTACCCATAGAAACTATCACAGATCAAGGAGCTCAATTCACATCAAACCTGAGTACAGAACTCATGAAGAAGTACATGATCCATCATGGCACATCTTCCCCATACCATACTCAAGCTAATGGTTAGGTAGAAATCACAAATAGATAAATTGAAGCCATCCTCACTAAAACAGTTGCTATTCATAACAGGGATTGGGTTACCAGGCTTCCTCAAGCAATTTGGGCTTATAGGACTACATGGAAGAGCACAATTGGATTTACTCCATTTGAATTACTCTATGGTAAATCTACTTCCATGCCTATTGAATTTGAACACAAGACTCTAAAAAATTCTTTAGAGCTAGATGTTGATCTTTCTAGAGCTCAAGAAGATAGGTTACTATAGCTAAATGCCCTTGGTGAATACCATAAATCTGCCCTACAAAATAAAAAGATAATGCAACAGTAGCAAAAGAAATGCCATGATAAGTTCCTTCATGACAAGAAGTTTTCCATTGGAGATTGGGCCCTCCTATATGATTCTTGTTATTAGCAAACTCTAGGAAAATTCCAAACCCGTTGGCTAGGACCATATGAAATCATTTCATGTTCAACAATGGTGTAGTACATCTTTCTACCATTGATCTAGTTCACTTCAAGTTACTTGTTAATGGACACTACTTAAAATTTACCATAAACCATCTATTCATGAAGAGTTCCTGCAATAATTCTAGTCACTTGTGATCCTCCAATTCCTATAGTAGCTATAGATGAGTTTCTCACTCATCTTTCATCCTCTCTCTAAAAGTGTTTCTCTCACTAAAATAAACTACTTTCTTTGTGAAAGTATTTTCTCTTTAATAATTCCACCTCTCTCCACTTTTTCTCATCTTCCACCTCACCTCACCCTTCATCAACTTGCATGATGGTATCAAATGACAACACAACTCAATAGGTTCATATGCATACTCAAGTTTCAACTTTTTCTGAATGTGTTGTTCTATTTTTAGTTACCTTTTTCACTAGCAATTGTAGGAGATATTGCCTAATTTAGTTGGGGGGAGGGGTATTATTATCTCATTCATTTTTTTGTGATCATTAAATGTTCATTATTCTTTATATGCCACCACATGATAAAGAGAATAATGTGATGTGACATCTTTATGTTGAACATTTTTACAAACTGGTAAGTATGTACTTAGTGTAGAATCAAGTGATCTTTAATGCTAAAAATGTTAGCTACTTGAAAAAGCACATTTAGTTGTTTTCTCATCTTGTTACAAGTTCTTCCATTTTTTTGAAATGACTCCTGTAATCACTTTGGAGGAACAATGGGGGTGGCTTGTTGAGAAGAGAACCAACTGACCATACAATATTGTTGGGAGACCTAGTTTTCCTACCTATATTTCAAGCTAGGGAGTGGAAGGATTACATGTTCAAATTGTCTGCATGGAATGAGGCACTTACCTTAGAATTATTTCAAACGTTGATGGATGGTTTTGCTATAGTCAAAGGAGTAAAAGTTCCATTTTCACCTAAAACTATAGTAGATATAATGGAATTGCCAGTGGAAGGAGAACAATTTTTAGATACATTGGATGCAGTATCGGCTAGAGCTCAATTTATAGTGCATATAGACCCAAGGTTTTAGATAGACCAAAAACAAGGTACAATCCACACATCTTTACCACAACAATTTAACAAATGTGCAATCTATGTTGTGAAATATTTTACTTGTGAGGGGAGACATTCATATTTGCATGCCATTCATTTCAAATTTTCGAGTTGCCTAAGACATGATGATTGTTCATTGAATGTTCCTCATTTTATGTATCACATTCTATTAAAAAGAGCTGCAATAGTACATAAAGGAACCCCAAAGGATGTTTCACACCACTATTTTATCAAGATTACCATAGAAAAGGCCCTTAGGGAGCAATTGGGGATATCTTGAGCTTGGATAGTCAAATGCAGTCATCTAGAGCTAAATTGCCCATGACTCTAGCTCAAAGTGAGAAACACTTTAGGACCCTATTGCAAACCTAGAGTTAGTTAGCAACACTATATGTAGATGAAGCCAACATAAGGGACAAACTGATAAGCATCTAGGCTTTATTGACTCCTCACATGGAGATTTTGCACAAGGAGTTAGGCTATGAAAAAAATCTTATTAAGAAAGACCCCAATATTTCTACATTAGATGGCCTAGTTCACCCTTCTTTCGAGTTGGCCATCCAAATTAAGTCTTTGGAGGTAGATTATTCTTGAGGTCCATAAATATTTCTTGGACAAGCAAACTATTAGTGTATAACCCATTGACATCAGCTTCTAAAAGGGGGAGACAGAGCTATGGGGGAGTAAGAGCATGGAAGAGCAAGCAAAGAACAACAAGAAAGTGAAAGAGTATCAGTTGAGGCACATCTACTTAGTAGGAGTAAGATTTTGAGTACAAAATAGATCAAACAACTTAGGGGGAGTTATAAGTTTTTTGACGTATAAGTTAGTGCAAAATTTTGATATTTTGAAATTTTGTATAGAAGTTGAATAGTTATGTTATGCTTGTAAGAATAAAAGTATTAATGCATGACCAAGTGTTTTTGAAACTCATGTCAAATGGGGAGATTGTTGATCTTAGATTGATTTTGATAAGTGAGTGTTTATACACTTAAGTCATTTACTTAGTTCATGCCAAAAAAGTAGTATATGTCGAACACAACATGTATAAGTTAGATCATGTCAAGTCAATTGTGAGTGCCGAGTCACTCATGTGTCGAGCAGACATTGTATGATGAGTGATTTAGGAGTTGAGAAAGTAGTGCATGCCAAGTCAATCATATGTCAAGTCACAGTATTGAAATTAATATATGCCGAGCATCAGGACTATAGATGCTGAGCAACACAGTTTTGTAATAATTGTTTGCATTGGCACAAACTACTATGTAAACCATTTTTGAATCAAATTCTAGATTAAATTATGATATTTTGGTGATACTTGGATGAATCTTAAGTTGGAATCCCTATGCATTACATGCATCTAATCAGGTAAAGGGAAGGTTAAAGTGGAAAAATGGATGAATCACAACTATTGATTCATACCTAACCCTAAGTCACGTAGGTCTTCTTAAGGGGGAAAAACCCTAAATTTCAATAAGAGAGCAAAAGGGAATGTATGAATGATCAAGGAGAGTTTTGCATGTACAAACTAGGACATTCATGGTGACCAGGCATTGTGATCTAAAATTGCATTTTAGAATTAGTTAAAGGAGAACAAAGGAAGGAAATAGTGGACAACAGAGAGACATCTGATAAAGAAGGATCAAATGTACATTATTTTAGAGGTGATATGTCATCAAGCAACGAAGTGCTAACCATAGGATCAATGTTGATACATTATAACAAGTGAATCAGTTAAATCTCTTAATAGAGTAGACCTAATAGGATGTATTGAAATCCTCTAACAAGGTGATTATTTAATTGTGAGTTTAAGTCCTTTAACAAGAAACACTTTTAATAGGGTATTGAAATCCTTTAACAAGGTAAGACCTAATAGTCTTTGTGGTGTAAGAGCATCTAGGCAAACATCTAGGCACACCTTGGAAGAAAAAAAGAGCAAAGGATCTATGGTATCCTTGAAAGTGGATTGGAATGTCTTGAAGCCTATAATGGCTAAATGTAATGATTAATTTAATGTTAACTTTGAAAGTCCTAAAGATCCAGATAAAGGATTTAGGCATAAAAATGATGTAAGGGTGGCCAATAGTGCCAACAAGGAATTTAGATTCATTAGATGGATCAAATAGGTCCTAGGTGGTTATTATAATAATTAATAAGTGGTAGAAAAAAATAAATTATGAGATAAAACATTTTAATAAGGTTTTAAATTCAAATTTAAAGTCTTTACGGCTATATTTTGAATTAGGAGGGAAAATTAGTATTTGAGTGTTTTAACCCTTTTTATGCATTCCAACCAATTAAATATGGTTGGGGAAGTTTCATTTCATCCTATATAGCCTAGTAAAGGCATAGGATCATTAGATTGAAGGCATTATATGGATTCCATCAGTAGTGTATGGATTTGGCAATTGAAATGCAATAAAAACTCCATTTTTGAGCATTTTTGCATTAAATCTTTGTTTGGATTGGTTTCTAATTGCTGTTTTGATTTTTTTGACCTATTAGAATGATATCTAAACCATTTCTATTGCATTGAGACAAATAGGCTTTCATTTTACCAAAAGTGTTGATTTTGAGCAACTTTTGCAAAAAATTGTGCAAGTTTTGGGCACTTTGGAAGCATTTGATTATTCCATGGATGTAAAAATCTGATTCCCATGTATTGAACCTGTATTCTAATATAAATAATCATTCTAACAATGATTCGGCAGGAGTTTTCATGAATGGAGGCTTCTAATGGGTTTTTGGTGGTTGTAGGTGCATGAAATGCATGCCTATAGTGTAGCAGCCAAAGATCTATCCATTGAAGAGGGGTATTTTATGGTAAATATAATCTACATATACCTTTGAAATGGTTAATCAACCTTCATTTGGTTGGTATTTTCTTGGGAGGTCACACATTGATAAAGCCCTAGATTTGAGGGTTTGTAGGAAGCCAAATTGGGGGTTTCTTATTTGCAGAGGTTGGGGAGTCAAATTGATTTTATTTTTCTTTGATTGGGATCATTTTGGAGGACATTTGAAAGCCTGAAGCTTTGGATGTATGGTAATTATATACTTTCTTTGTAAAATCACCCTATTTTATCCTTTAAAAGGGTGCCAAGTTTGGGGATCTAGTTGTTGGTCCCAAACAACCTATACTAAGTTTGACATATGTTGAAGAAGGCCAAAATGGGTATCTAAAAACCTTTTTTTTTGAGAATTTCTTTGGAAAAGTTTGGAGAAAACTTCAATCTTTCTCACTGGAGACCTTGTTGGGGGCAATTAGGCCTACTAGGCAATATTGGAGGATTTGAGTACTAGGATTTGGTTGGGGGTTTGAAACCACTTGAAACCTCTTGAATCCATATTAGATCAGTGAAATACATCAAACATAGCCATCGAGAGGGTGTAAGAGTTGAAGAGTGGTTACTTTTTGTTTGTGGGTTTTGGGGAACATAGCCTTTCCCTTGCACATTTTCACTTTGTGAACTTGGTTGGGCCACATCACACTTCTCTATTGCATCACTTTGTAATCCTTTAATAGGGTAGACCTTTCATAGGGTAGATCATGTTTCATGATCAAACATTGTAAACTTCATTGGATACACTTTATTACTATAGTAGTGAAGATTAGTGGGTGTCATCCCCACCCAATTTTACCTTCTCATTAGAGGGTTTTTAGGTAATCATATCTTGTGTTCTATGTGTGAATGCTTACTTGTTTACATGATTTATATGTACATGCTTTACATGGTATTTTAGTTTGCTTATTGAATATGTGAGATGGATGTCTGGTGAATATTTTATTGGTCAAAGTTTGAAGCATTGATTCACCACCCCCCTCCTCCCCCCCACCCCACCCCCAGAATTTTACCTTTCCTATTGTAATTCCAATAGAATGAAGGACCATTCCTCCCTTTTTTTCTCTTGCTGTCAACTCAAATTCTTCCTCATTTTTGAATTCAAATTGACCTACCTCATTTAATGTCTATGACATTTATAGCTACAATGTCTTCAAACAAGTAGGTGGACGTAGGACTCTATGCACAATAGAAAATAATAAATATTCCAACACTCCCCCTTTTTCCTAAGCCAACAATACTAAGATCAATGTTTATCCAAAGCAACTATGCCTAAACTTCCTCTTAAGTGCACAAAACTTGCTATCCCCAATGTCTTAGTGAAAATATCTACTAGCTACTACTCAGACTTACAATATTCCATTTTGATTTCTCCATTTTCTACTAGCTCTCTTATGAAATGATATGTGATCTCAATGTGCTTGCTTCCCCTATGGAAAACTAGATTCTTTTTCAATGCAATTGAGGGAATGTTATCACAAAATATTGTGGTTCCATCCTCTTATTTTTCATTTAGATTTTCTATGATTCTTCTTAGCCAAATAGCTTGACATGTTGCTACATTCACTGTTATGTATTCAACCTCTTCTATGTATTGAGCAACAATTTATTACTTCTTGGATGCCCATGAAATTGCACCTAGACCCATATGAAACATATAATTGGAAGTACTCTTCCTATCATCTAGACTTCTAGCCCAATCACTATCAGTGCAACCAATTAGCCTAAATTCATTATCAATAGTATACAAAATGCCAAATCCCTTTGTACCATTCACATACCTTAGAATCCACTTTCTTGCTTGCTAATGGGAATCCTTTGGAGTTTCCATGGATCTCAAGATTATACTTACTACATGCATCATATTAAGCCGAGTTACTATCAAATACATCAAGCTTCCAACCATACTTTTATACAATGTTGGATTCACATTGCTACTACAATTTTCCTTGGTCAACTTTAGACCTATGGCTACTAGTGTTAGGGCTGCCTTCCTATTTTACATTTTGAATCACTCCAAGATCTAATTTGCATATTTTTCTTGAGAGATAAATATTTCATAATGCATTTGTTTTACTTCTATTCCTAGAAAGTATTTCAAAAGACTTAAGTTTTCCATTTCAAATTCACTCTTCATGGCCTCTTTGAAATCACCAATTAGGAAATTATCATTTCTAATGAAAATTAAGTCATCTACATACAAGAAAACAATTAAAACCTTACCAATTATTGCCTTTATGTAGAGAGTAGGCTCACTATCACTTTTGCTAAAGCCATGGCCCATCAAATATGAGTCAATCCTACTATACCATGCTCATGGAGCTTGCTTGGGCCCATAAAGAGTGCTCTTCAATTTACACATTGTGTTCATTACCTATAACTTCATAACCAGGTTGTTGCTCCACATACACCTCCTCTTTCAACACTACATTCAAGAAAGTGGACTTCACATCCATTTGATATACCTTCCATTTGTGTTGGGCTGCAATTTCTATGATAGGACACCTGGTTTCCATTCAAAAAAATTGGGGCATAAGTCTCATCACAATCTCTGCCATGCTACTACTTATACCCCTTGATCATCAATCATACTCTATACCTTTCTATTTTTCCTTTATCATTGAACTCGGTCTTATAGACCCATTTAACTCCAATTACTTGTTTCTTGGGAGGCAAATCAGCTAACTCCCATGTTTCATTTCTTTCTATAGCATTTATTTACTCATCCATGACATTACACCATTTCTTTTCTTCCATGGATTCTTCAAAATAGATTCAATCACTATGAGAAAATAGTGCAAAATTAACACTCATTATAGTCTTCATCACACCTTTCACCTTAGTAAATATCCCTTAGACTCTTGATATTTCTTGGCAATAGGGAGGCAAGAGTGAGATTAGAATTTTTAGTACTGCTGCTGCTACTATTTTGCATACCAATTTGGAGCTTTCTAGAACTACTAGGAGTTGATGCTCTACATGTTTGAGTTTTCTTGCCTTTTTGTCTTTGTCTAGAGCTATCTATATATCTTTTGCTCCTTCATCTTGCCAATTATCAACTTCATCTTCTTCATCAATAGTCAACACTTTTCTTGAATTGCTTGAAGATTCATCCATTGAGCCATCCCATGACTAATTTTCAAGAAAGTCCACATCTCTTGAAATGATGATCTTCTTGGTGATTGGATTATATAGTCGGTAGGCCTTTGATTCTAAACTATAACTAATAAAGATACATTTTGCACCCTTTTCATCCAACCTTTTCCTTTTCTCCTTTGGTATGTCTGCATATGCTACACACCCAAACATTGTCAAGTGCTTAACTGTCCATCTATGTCTTTCCCATGCCTTGAGTAGAATCTTGTCATAGACTGCCTTTTTTGGAAACCTATTTATCAAGTATACTATTGTTGCTATATCCCCTCCCCAATATTCAATTGGGAGCCCTTTTCTTTCATCATGCTCCTTGCCATTTCAATAATGGTTCTATTCTTCCTCTCAACCACTCCATTTTGCTATGGAGTATAATTGGTTGTAAGCTCCTTCTTGATGTCATTTTTCCTATAAAAATTTACAAAATAATTAGAGGTATACTCCCCCCTATCTGACCCTAGGAATTTTACATAATGTCCACATTCCTTTTCAACTTGGGCTTTAAATTCAAAAAAATTATCAAATGCTTCAAATTGTATTTTCATAAAATACATGACGTCCTATGACTGAAATCATCTATGTATGTCATTAAATAAGTACTCCCCCTCCAATAGAAGTGGTTTGCATAGGGCCAACTAAATCAGAATGCACTAGCTCTTATGGTACCCTTTCCATTCTAGAATAACTAGAATACAAGCCTCACACTTGTCACAGGATTCTACAATATTAGACAAACCATCTACCATTATTTTCTTGAATAATAAATTTAAACTAGAAAAACCAAGATGTCCATACTAGAGGTGCCATAGCTTGGAGGGGTCTTCAATCATGCTTTTAAAAGTTGATTGCTGATGTACTGCTATACATGCATGCTTGGGAGGTGCAACAACAATTTGAGAAGAGAAACAAGTATCTATTCTCAAGGGGAACATCAAATTCCTAGTCATTTGGACTGCTCCTAGAACATTCTTACTTCCATCTTTCTCAAGAATGACAAACTTGTCATTTTCCATCAATACCTTGTAACCATTTTGAATGAGTTTTCCAACACTCATCAAATTGTGCTTCATGCTCGGGGCAAAATAAACATTTTGGATTTCTCTCTTCTCACCTTGCTTGGTGCACATAATTATAGATCCTTTGCTCACAATAGGAATGATTCCATTATTTCCCATTCTAATTTTAGATTTGGAATTCTTATCAATAAATGAAAATAGACTTTCATTAACACTCATGTGGTTGCTGTAACCATTGTCTAAATACCATACTTTAGGGTCACCTTCTTCACCAATGCTACACATGATGAAGGCTATGGGTTTGTTTACTTCACCAACATTCACATTAGCCACATTTGCATTCTTCCTTGACTAATCAAATTTCTTTTTCTAGCATTCACTTACATAATGCCCAAATTTTGGCAATAATAACATTCTACATTACTCTTGTTATAGTTAAATTCTTCTTACTTCCTCTAGAGTTATTTTGAGAGCTGCTTGCTTCCTCTTGATTGCCTACTCATCTTGAGTTTTCTCCTCCAACATTTCTTTTTCTAGAGTTGCCGTGACATCTGCCTCTAGAGCCTCTATCAGAACCATTTCTTCCTCTCTCCCTTCAACTTGTATTGGACTGAACTTTGAAAACTTTCTCTTGGGAAGATGTAGTTGATCTGTTAATCCAGTGCTCATGGGTTTGAAGATTACCCATAAACTCATCCATTTTCAAAGTGGTGAGGTCCTTTGCCTCTTCGATGGTCATCACAAGATTATCATACTTTGGAGGCATCCTCCTCAATATCTTCTCCACTATTCTTTGCTCCTCATAATCTTCTCCATTTGATTTCAACTAGTTTATCAAACCAAAGATCCTTGAGCTAAAGTCTGCAATAGACTCATTATCCTTCATTTGAAGGTTCTTAAACTCCCTTTGAATCATATGTACCTTTACTACATGGATTTTATCAGTTCCTTTGAAACTTGTCTCAAGGATATCCGATGCTTCCTTTGAATAATGAGCTACTACTATGTTGGGAAAAAATGTTTCTATCATGGCTGCCTAAATCAAGCTCAATGCTTTGCAACCCTTCTTCTTCACTCATTTAGCTGAGTCTTTTGATGGTTGGTGAGGGCAGTATATTTTATTGGGTCAGTTGCATCATTGAACCCATTTACCAAAAACTCCTACAAGTCATTTGCAACCATAATGATTCTCATCTTCTTTGCCCAAGTGTCATATTTTTGTCCATTAAAGGAAGGTGACTATAACCATTAAAGGAAGGTGACTACTAACATGTATTTTCTACATCTATAGCCATGTCTCCTACACAACAATATCAAAATCCCAGAAGCTATGCCCAATCTCATGAGGATGTGGGGTTTTATAGGTTTGATACCATGTGAAAACTCCAAAAATTGCATTGAGCTTCTCGGCAAGGGAATGTGCCAAGTGACAAAAATGAAGAGTTGCTCGACACCTATAGTGATTGAGTTTCTTGGCAGTAAAGAGAACCAAGCTATTTGGTCACCAAAGCGAGCTCGATAATAGGGGACTTAGGAAAGGAGATTGGGTTCCTTAGTTAATGCAAGTTGAGTCACTCAACGCAAATAGAAGCCAAGTAACATGGGGAGAAAGAACATCATTCTAGAAAATGTGTGAATGGCTTCTCCTTCATTTTGCCAAATCACGCACTACAGAATGTATCAATGGAGACAAGATCTAAACACAATAGATTGGAAATGGAAAGTATGATTTCTTTCTTTTAATTGACCAAATCAAAGTGATACAAATCTAGAGAATAAAATATAAACCCTAGAAGAACAAAATATCTAAAAATCAAACTTATAGTAACATATGGCTACATACAATAAACTTGGAGCAATTACTACTCATACAAGAAAAAACATTACTTTAACAAATACCTTAGATAGTCATCCACATGTGTTGTTGTTGGATCGAATCGAACTTTCTACCTTTGTTGTTTTGCTAAACTCTCTTCTTACTTTTTGAATGTCTAGATCTAACTTATAGAATGAAGGAACATTCCCCCCTTTTTATCTCTTGCTATCAACTCAAATTCTCCTTCTTATTTTCAAACAAATCGACCTACCTCATTTAATTTCTCTAACTTTTATAGCTGAAGTATCTTCTGATGAGTAGGTGGACGCAGGGCTCTAGAGACAACAGAAAATAATAAATATTCCAATAGTTTCTTTCACAAGATCTTGGAAAATGACTCGAAAGATTACTTTCTATCAAAAATTATCTCACTCATGTTTGGGAGAAAGAATTATAATCACAACACTCTTGAGATCCATGGAGAAAATAAATTTATTCAGAAGAAAAGTGAGGTGTTTATGGTTTGATGAACAAGGCATATCTAAGTGAGGTGTCTATTTTTGGAGGAAAATAGTACTTTAGATATGAAGGTGGATATGTTATAATTAAAATTGGCATCTTTGAAGTTTTCAATGTTGTTTCCTCATATGATAACTCCATTGGGGAATGCCATTAAAATTTATGAGTCTACGGTCATCCTCTACACATGATGGGAGGATGTTATTTCTATAGCATGCGGTATGGAAATCACCAAGAGTATGAATATTAAATCTAAAGGTAAATATAATTTGTAACAGTGTAAGGTCTCAACACTTGTTTCAATTGTAAAAGATATTTGGAAAAGAATGTTTTAGTGTTTAAAAAAGTTAGAGTAAACTTACCGCTAAAATTTAAATAAAAATGACAATGTGCCAAAGACTAATGTGCAAGAGAATTTCTTGTAAAGCTAAAGATATAGTTGTCATAGAGGACTCGGTTTACCATTGGGTTTTTATGTTGGACATAAAAAATCAATTAATAATAATGAGAATAAGATTAATACTGTAGCTTGATTTCAAATATGAATCATGGAAAATATTTATTGTCAACTAAGAAATTAAATATACTATTTTTCACATAATCCAAATATTATCTTATTCAAGAGAATTGTAACTTATATGCTCCCAGAAAATCCTACCTAGACTAGAAATTATAACCCAAATCTCTAAAGCTAACATTAAAGAGATATTGAATGTCGCAATTGAGAAATAAGACATAGAATACGACATACCTTAAACCTAGGTCAAATTTAGATAATTTATTATCGGCTTACAATAAAAAAGAAACTCACAATGTATAATGGTAGTGATGATTAAATCAAGATATAGGATGATCATTGTTAGATGAGCATCTTTTAGAAAACTATTGTCATGTAAATTTCTTAAAAGTTTAAGATTACAATAAAGTGACTTGCATAAGATCAATATTATCATTATTCTTTCCAAATAATATAAGTGGTTGAATATTGTTGCAACCAATATGACATCAACATCATCATTAATCTTTCCAATAAAAAGATATAAGAGGTTCAATATTGTTGGAACTAATATGGTAATATATACTATAATTGTTTGACAATCATAATATTTTTCTTAGAAAATAAAGTAAAAATGACACCTACAATGTCTTGAGTGGGTTTGGCTTGGAACAACATTTCCTAAATTGATGTTTTTTAACTTGAAATTCCTCATGAAATGAAGTCTCTAAAATTGGTTAGTTTTCCAAACCTAGCTAACCTTTGATCTAATGTAATGACTCTTACCACACTTGTGCTATGGATACATTTTTGATAAAGCATCATCTATCATGTCACAATTCATATCCACCTTATCTATGATAGTAATGGTAAGTCAATATTTGGCCAAGATTAAACTTTCATTGTAAACCTTAAAAAAAGGGGAAATACTGGGTAATATATTTTCTATCCATTTGAAAGTGGAAAGAAAAATGTCCTATTTTCAATCTATTTCAAGAATAAAAAACTGTAATATTGAGTGAAAGTAAGAAAAAAGCATGATACAATCAAATTTTTGATGAATTAGTTTAGTAGTATTGTAAATAATATGATAATAAATTCTAGTGTGTTCCTATTATCATATTTTTTCTTCTCTTATAATGAAGTAAACTAGAAGGTACACTACAAAGAGTAAGCTAATAGATACACTATCAAGTGTGGGTTTGGCTACAAACAAAAATTTATGAACTAGACTTTTCAAGCTAAAAATTAGAGAAAAAAAATAGTGAGCCTATGCTCACCTACTTCCTTACAAAATCCATCAACATGAAAATCCTGTTCGGATGAATCTCTGATAACATCTCCATTATAAAATTCATGGGTATTCTAATATGTATTCTTTTGGCTCTCTTGATTGCAACTATTTGACCAGTGCTAGAAGACCTTGACTGCAACCATTTGGAAAATGCTAAGAATAACTTCTGTTGAGTAATAGAAAAAAATACAACCTATGAGAAATCTATATAGTTAGCTTGTAACTAGGCCAATATTGAACAGTAACAATATATGGGCTAAAATTAATCAATTATAGATGTGTCAAATGCTACATTAATTGTCAATAATTTGATAAGAGCTAGTTACAACATGTCAGTGAAATTAGTACAACCAAAGAGAAAATGAAAAACCTTAATTAATTAAGAATTTAAAAATAATTTGACATGTGAAAACAAGAATGGTAGTGTGGATCTTCAATAGTTTCCTTATTTAGCAATAACTCCACACTAGGCCTAGAAACTAGTACATAGCAACCCAAGATGCCCTTAAATTTCATATGGGTATGACATTACAATGAAAAGCATATAAACATGGAAAATATGTTTGGATATCTAGGCAGGCTCATTTAGGAAATCAAAATATTGAAAAAATAAAACAAAACTAAAGAGCCTTTATGAGTAATATATTCAAACCCAATCTTTTTCAATAGCCACCATAGACTTCTATGAGCATGGTATTCCATTGAGAAAAAATGACGAGCATCCCACAAATCATGTATTCCTACTACTACTTTTGAGAAACACAATGACATCAAAATTGTTAGAATTGTGCTTTGAAAATTCTTGATTATTGTTTTGGAGAAGTAATTCTTCCAAACATGTTCTACCACTTCTTTAACTTCTAGCATCCCTTCTTGGAAGTCTTTGAAATTGCATTCATCAACTTATCAATAGATTTTAAAATTGAATGAATGCAATAAAAATATGAGTCATTACTATCCAACTAAGAGTAAAATAAACTACAGTCCTTAATTTCAACCCTAAACTTAGATGATAGCATAGAATGATACAAAATAATGAGGGCAAAAATGAGGTTTTCAAAAATAATATACAAATCTCCTTAATGAAATGCAATGTAGACAAACTCTTAAACACCCACATTGAAAATAATGAAATAGTGACAATCAAATAAAACCCAATTTTCCTTTTGGTTGCATTATATAGAATCAACAAACTGTATTATTAAAGGGTGAGAAATATATCAGAGCAGAAGCCCTTAGAAATAACATTTCTACTACCAAAATCAAGATTCAAACAACTTTAAATGAACAATTACGTTAATGCACAATTTTATACGAAAAAAATTGAACATCAAAATATCTACAAATTATATATAATTTTTTTGGGTCATAATCTTGTAAATTTGGTGTAAACAAAAAATTTGATGAAAACCTTAATAGTGACATGAAATGACCAAAAAAACCTATTTAAATTATCATCACTTTAGTTTGAGAGATTTCAAATCTTTATCATTAGACTGTATAATAGATTCCAAAAGAAAAACTTATGCTCATAACTATTATGTTTGTGAGAGGGAGTAGTTAGAATTTTTTACCAATTCTTAGTTGTAGCATTAAATGCAAGATTTTAAAAGTACCAAGCAAAAAGGGTCTCATAGGTACTTAAACACTTGAAGATCTACATAATTAGACCTTTGCAAATTCTTATACCAACTTTCATTGATCCCTCTCTCCTCTTTTGTGATTTCTCTCACCACTAAATGAACTGAAAAAATAAAAATTAGAAGTTGTTAGACTATAAGAGAGATCATCAAAATGAACTCAAGATGGTAGTCAATATTTAAGGCACATAGACATGACCATCGACCAAAAATGATTTTAGCCAAAAAAACAAGAGAAATAAAAGATCTTAAATTCTATTTAATAGGACATCTTAGAAGAAACCTAGGTTAGTTTATTTTTGTACAATTCCCAAGACCTAAACTAATAGATAAAAGCACACTGAAAACTTAAGCCTCCTACCTTACTAGAGAGGCTAATAATTCTAATAGTTTGTAAAAAACTATTATTGCAATCACTTCAATTGATAACTCAATTAACTCAATAAATATGGACCAATCAAAAATAATTATTTATAGGTAATTTACATATTTCTTAAGTTCTAAAATTTATTTATGATTTTTTTAGTATAAAATTAAATTTTTTTGGAAGGCTATCCATATTTCATATTTTTGGACTAAAATTTTGATGCACAATTTGTAAATTTTAATATATGTTAAGAGTTACATAATATATACTATAGTTATATTTGAACAATAATATATGATTAAAATTTTGATACACAATTTATAAATGATAATTTTTTATTAAAATAGAAACTATATTTTATAAAATTATAAAATTATATATATCTCTAACAATAATTTACATATAATAATTAGTTCTATAGATTTATAATATATGATGATAATTAAATAATATATTACTATTATACTAAACTTATAATATATCACATAGTAAAATATGACAATATAATACTTAAAAATATTAATATATACTATATATATCTAGTACTATATTAACTCTTTCTATAAAATAGTAAACTATCACAATTTTATGTTTCTAAAATAAAATTATTGATTATATTAAATTATTCAATATTAAATTAGTACATGATTAAAAAGTTTATAGAAGGCTGCCCAAGTCTTGCGATATAAGCTGATAAAATAACATTAAATCCAAATCTTATTAATCCACAAAGAAACATAGAAAACTATTCAACCACTTAGTTATAGCATTACCTCCAAAGACAAACAAACATTACACCAAAAACTTATTAATCCAAAATAAACATTACACCAAAAGCTTATTAATCCATAAAGAGACACAGATAACTATACAACCACACAATTATAACATAACCTACAAGGACAAATTTTTATGGAACCGAAGATTCCACGTGTATACACTTCCAATTAAATTCTGCGTTAATTTACCCAAATTGGAGATTCATTGCAAAAATTAGCCACTCCCTATTATATTCTTAACCACTCAATCATACTCAGTGACAATCAGGACGTTGCACTACAATCCAATCTTTCTCCTTAAAATACACACAGAGGATCCGCGATTGGAAGCTCAGTGATAGCAGGCAACCTCCACGCATATCTGTGACACACAAAACCCTGCTATTAAATCTTCATAACCACCAAATAACAGGCATCGACGTCCCATACATATATTCTATATTGAGCATAACAAATAACAATCTGATGTCCCAGACTATATGTATGACCTAGTGTCCACAAACACTTGATACAGATGAAGCTTACATTGACAAGTTTAAGTGATATACAACTCCATTACAATCACAACATGGCTGTAACGCGCAACGTATTCACCCTGCTCATAACTGTCTTGCAATTTGTCTTGTCTAAATCAAGACCCTTGGAGAGAAACAACAACTACAATGCCGTTGATACGTGCTGGAGGAGAGACCCATATTGGGCAAATCACAGGATGAACCTCTCAAACTGTGCGAAAGGCTTTGGAAGTTATGCGAAGGGAGGCGAAGGAGGTGAGATTTACACAGTCACTAGAGATGATGATAATGCTGTAAATCCCTTGCCCGGGACTCTCAGATATGGAGTTACTAGAGATCGACCACTGTGGATAGTTTTTGCGAGGGATATGAAGATTGTGCTTCACATGCCATTGTTCTTCGCAAGCCACAAGACTATCGATGGAAGAGGTGCAAGAGTCACCATTGGTGATGGGGCCTGCATTACGCTTTACAATGCCAGGAATATTATCATCCATGGGTTGACTATTCATGATTGTCAAGCTACTGGATCTGGGAATGTGTTGATAGACGAGTTCAGAGGAGTGGTGACAGATAATCCAATGGATGGCGATGGTATATCTGTTATAAGTTCTACAGACATTTGGATTGATCATAATACCATTTCTCATTGCAGTGATGGTCTCGTAGATGTGACGCTTGGCTCAACAGCAGTTACTATTTCCAATAACCGCTTCTTTAATCATAATGAGGTAAGCGTTTCACTACATCAATTTTTTTAAGGGTTTGCTCTTTTTTAATTGCATCTTCTTCATCCCTATTTTTAGGGTTTAATGTAAGGAATAGTTTGATGAGTTGGTGTTTTATAGGACACTTTGTGATCACATTTTACATTTAATCAATCTTATGTCCTTCAATGTGGTTTATATAAGTGCTAAACGATTCATTAAATCAGAATAGTTATGCATAATTTTAATATAGTTTTATTATTCTTGATTGGGATTTCTTTCTTTCGATATTTTATAATTGAGAGAATGTTCAATGTAATAATTTTAAATAAGTATATTTGGCATATGAACACTTATTATGAATGTGAGAAGACTGTATTATTTATACAAAGTAGACTTCATCATGTGTTAAATATATGTTGTCATGGTGTAGTTTTGACATTTTTTTGGTTTGTAATATGAATCTGTGTACGACATTGATATTTTGAAAGAATCAAAATATTATAAGTTTAAACAATTACAAAATATACAAATGTTTAAGTCTTTTTATTATGAGTGTTAATTTAGAAATGCAATAGTAAGGACATTAGTGTATTATTCTATCTATCTTTATTTTAAAGATAATTTTTTAAAGAAAAATGATAGAGAGCAAGTGCACACATTATAGTTTATTTTGAAGAGTCAATATAACATAATAAGCTAGGGTTATTGTTATCCAAATATTATATTGTTTTTTTATTTTTTAATGTTTTAAATAAAATATAATATGGTCATAAATATGTTGTTTCACAACTTAGAATTATTTATATTATGTTATTTGTTATAATTATAAAAAAATACTCCTACACCTATATTGTCTCCTACTACAAACAGAAAATAAAAACAAGGGTGTCATAAAAAATCCTCAACAATAAAAAACTAGAATAGTTTATTTCATAAATCAATAAAATTTTGTATAGATATTTTTATCTACACAAAAAATTGATTATTTTACATTCCTTATACCTACACAATGTGACAGGTAATGTTATTGGGCAATAGTGACTCATACACCCCTGATACAAATATGAGGGTTACAGTGGCATTCAACCATTTTGGACCAGATCTCATGCAAAGGATGCCAAGGTAAATTATCTATCAATTGAATTGATTTTTTTAAGAAAAATGTATGTGTTATATTTAAGAATATACTGTGTAAAAAAAAATGTATAATATTTTGTAAAATATTAAACATTTTTTCTATTTTAAAAAAAATTGTTAACCAAAATAACCATATAATATTTTATTAGATTATTTTGTGATATATATATATATATATATATATATATATATATATATATATATATATATATATATATATATATATATATATATATATATATATATATATATATATATAGAATGATATATTTTTAAAAGAATATTTATATTAAAATATTATTTTTATAACATTTTTATTATATCTATTTGCACATAAGAAATGATAATATATTTTATTATTATACTTTAATCTATTACTATTAATATATTATAGATAATAATATTGTTTCCTTGATGTACAAAAGAGTAAGGCTACAAGACTAGCCATATGTAGAAAAGAAGCATGCTAAATGAATATAAGAAAAAGAAGACAAGCCTCAACAATATCAACATGATAAATACTCTGTATTAACCAACCCATCTAATGAGTAGCTATAAATTACATAGGATTAAAAGATTCAAAATTCAATCCATCACATCCCCTAATTCAGCAAGTTGAATACCTTGGATAGAGTATGAGAAATGAAAATATTTTGAAAGGAATCTATTAATTGACATATTTGATGTAAATAATATTAGCATGCTTAACATAAGTAAACCTCACAAACTCTTTATCTATCTATCACAATTAATAAAAATACATCCTTATAATTTTTCTTTGGTTTAAATCAAAAATAGAAACATATACATATTAATTATAGATGGTGAAGAGAAAATAAAAATTTATTTGAACTTATAAAAGATAGTCTCATGTATGATATTTTTGTTAGATTTTTTCAAAAAAGTGTATTATTTATTACCTTATTCTAATTATATCTAATGAAGAAAATATGAATCAAATCCTCTTTTTAATTGTATATTATAGGAACTACCTACAATGTAAGCAAATTTTAGAACTTCTAAAATTTGACATAAAAATAAAATCTTTTTTTTTTATTGAATTATATTATATATTGTATAATAACACTGTCACTAATTAAAACACTTAAAAATAAACAAAATTATAAATAATATATAAATCAAACAAGATTAGTGATTTCAATATATATATATATCAACTTTATAATTTTTTTAAGTGAAGCTTCCACTTTTGTAACTAATTTTCTTTCAAGAATTCAATAAACTATAACATAAATAAAATTAATGATTTCAAAATATATAAATTTATCAACTTTATAATTTTTTTAAAGTAAAACTTTCACTTTTCTAACTATTTTACTTTCAAGAATTCAATAAACTATAATATAGTGATTCTTTTCTCAACGATATCAAATAATGTATTCTTATGTTATAATGTTAGTGCCAATTCAAAAATTAAATATTGGACTACCTCACAATTAAAATCATATTTTTCAAACTATTTTTATTTAAAGAATTCAATAAACTATGACATAGTGATTCTCTATGTGATATACTAATTCTCATCAAATAATGTGCTCTTATGTTATAATGTTAGTACTAGCTCAAAAATTAAATATTGGACTACTCATAATTAAAATCATACTTCTCATTCATAGTGAGATTTTGCCTTGCCTCTAATCCTTTTTTCAATGATAATGTAGGTGTAGACTAGGATACGCACATGTTGCAAATAACTACTATGAGCCTTGGGGAATATATGCAATCGGAGGAACCTCACATCCAACCATCTTGAGTGAAGGCAATTGGTTTGTGGGTCCAAATGATTATACGAAGAAACAAGTGACACAACAACATGGTTGTGGTTCATCATGTGTATGGAGATCAATACATGACATGTTTTTACAAGGATCATATTTCACACAATCAGGTTTGGGAAATGCACGTCCGAGTTATGATCATAGACAAGACTTTCAGGTTTCTATTGTCAATTTAGTACCTAAATTGACCAAGAATGCTGGGGCTCTCAATTGCTTTCCCAACAAGCCTTGTTAGTATACAATTTTGAATTGTGTGATACCATACAATCATTTGACATGCTGAAGGCCCAATGCCTGCCTATGTGATGACCAACTTTAGTTTAGGTATATTTAGTTCTATATGGACTTGTCTTTGAATCTTGTTTTCATATCTTCCGCTAATGTGAAAAAGTTGTACAAATCAATGAAAACCACTATAATGTATGAATTATGATTTTATTCAAACTTTTATTGGTTACATCTTTGGTATCAAAACGATTGCTTTAGGAAATTTGTGTACAAATTTATAAAATAGTTTTTAATTAATACAATTAATATTTTATGTTTTTGATTTGAGAGAAAATTTATATATAAAGAATTAATAACATAAAGTAGAAGATTAATTTTCAAGAGTTAAGGGGGAGAACACACGAGTTCATATCAAGTCAAAAAATTGTAAGCACTGATACATCTGATATATCTAATTCAATTTCATTTTAATATTCATTATAGGTTACAATTAATTGTCATATTTATTCAAAATTTAAAAGGTGACTTCTTATTTAATTAATAATTAATAATTTTCTTAACTTTATTCATGTTAATAGTTATCCTTGAAGTTATATTGTTCTAATTCTTTGACTAAAGAATTAGATAAATTATTTAGGTCTTTGTCCTAACTTTTCTTCCTAAGAATAAATAAATAAATAAATATTTATTTATCACCATTTCATTATATTCTAAAATTTAAGAAATTTAAATTTATTTAATTATAATAAATTATTTTTATCAACTTTCTCCAAATAACTCTTTTCCATTCTAACTTTTGTTTCACTTAATTTTATTTATTTGGTTGTTGGTTTGTGTTTTTGATATTAAAAGAAGTCAAAATGGGGGTTGGCACAAAGACAAAAGAATATCTATATCTACTATACTTCCTAATTATTAGACCATCTAGGCATAAACCAAGTCCAAAAAGTATTAACAAAATGAACCTCATGGACAATACAGTAAATACTTAACATTAGAATATAAAAAACAAAGCAACAAGGAACCAAGAGCTAAGTCTCCTTATCTTTATCTAAGATCTCTAGTAGAAGCTACAACTAGTCATTCGTGAGAAATCCATAAAGTGAGTAAGAAATCTCCATGTCTTTAACACCGTTGATCTCCTCCTTACTAGCTTGCAGATGATGGAGGGTAGTGGTCATTGAATGCATAAAATAGATTAAAAAAATTCCATATTGTCAGACTTCTCCTCTAGGTCATCATTCTTCTTGATTATAGAAGTGATAGTTTCATCTGTCTTGGATAAAGTGTCCTCTATGGATGGATGAACTTAAAAAGTTTTCTAAGGCAAGGAACTATCACCCTTCTGATTATCTCCTCTCACAAGTTCCTTGGGTTGGTTCCCCGCATTCTTAATATTTTCAAGATTTTGAGTATCAATGTTCAAGTTTCTAATAAGGGAGGTGATAGTCCCTTGATCACCAATTTCACCTGTCACCTTAGATTTGAGGGTGTTGTCTTCAGTTTTAAAAGTGTCTAAAACATGGGAAGATATAGGGTTTTCCTAGCCACTAGTAGGTATATAATGAACTTTATCTTCACTTACTATAGCCTCAACCTCCAATTCTCCATAATTTCTCCTAGTTTCCTTCCTTTTAGGTCTTTGGTGACCCTTCTTCTCACTATTTTTAGTAGAATCTAATCTAACATGTGTCTCTTGACTTGGTGGGCTACAAGAATTCTTATCTCTCAATCTCCTACCAATCTTAAGGATTTTCATTTTACTTGTAACCATACTGCTATCCAAATCTAGGACCTCAACCTTAATCTCCTTTGCAGTGGACAAGGGGCCCTTATCCTTTTGGGTATGGCCAGAGTGGGAAGAAGTTTGGGGAGTAACCAAAATTTTAGGAGATGAGGGGACCAAATTTTGAACTTGAGGATTAAGGACCTTATGAAATCCATATAGATGAAACATTAAAGCTTCATGGTAAATGGTATAGTTCTTACACTCATCCCTTTTCTTATGCACATTCTCGATACTATCTATATAAAAATAGGTGAGGAAAGATACAATTTAACTATTCCTAAAGTGATTGAGGATGGGAAAGTGATAATAATACGTGACCTTAAAACTTTTTTCAAGAGTAATGTATGGCATAATAGCATAATAGACTATGTCCCAATGCCTGATATGTTTTTCATGAGAAAAGCTACCAAGGAAACATTTTGGTTATTCACCTAATCAAAAAAACTTTCTTGGACTTGTTGTATTTGCACTCCTAGCTTGTTTCCTTTGATTATTCCTTTTCATAGATAACTCTATGGAGTTCACAATGAACTACCCACTAACTTCAAATGAGATACCATTGACATAGATCCTTTCATCATGGCCCTCAATGCACTCCATAAATGAAATCAAACCCTCTTCCCATAGGTATGTCCAAGTGACTTTTTCCTTCTGAATGGATTCGTCAATCCTTGGTAGCTCAATAATATGTGCAATGTTACTCTCTATGGTTGTGTCATCACCAAGCTCCACCACCAAATCTTTAGATATTTGTCCCATGGTTAAGTGACTAGAGAAACCAAAGGCAATGGTAAGAAAATTGAGGTAAACATGTTTTCTCAAATGCTAGTAAATCATTACAATATTTAGGGCCTCAATACTATGGTAACACTTGGTTATCTATGATAAAAAGAAATAAACTATATTCCCCTCTCTCCACTTCATTCCCTCTTCATAGCCATGTAATAAATGAGGAATAATAGGCCTTCAAAAATTGGAAAGTCCCATTGCTTGGTATTATTAAATATCACTATATATCTTGCCTTGGGCTCCAAACATACCCTTTCCATAATGAAGAGTAATTAAAGTACTTATTGAAATGACAACCCATTTCAAAATTGCAAACATATAATCATTTTCGAAGGTAGGCACCAAGTCAGCTCTACCACTCACATGCCATAATTTCAAAATCCCCATCATAACAATTAGTGCTTATGTTTTTACATCTGAGATAAGACTGACATTATAATATCATAGTCCTTAGAATATTTTCTATTTTTGATTTTTTCTGGGTCTTTCTAATGGTGATCCAACTAGTCTTTTCTACATTTCTCTATTCTTCCAAATTTTTGTGTTCTAAAAAGGTGTTGATGGTAGGGTATGCATGTTATGTTTAAATTTATACCCTTTGCAATTTCTATATTTTTATTTGTTGTGAATTTTATTTCCTTGCATTTATGTAGGCCAACCTTAGATTTTTTGTTTCTGCCAAGGAAACCCTTCTATCTTTTGGGATGATAAATTTTTTGTCAACTTTCTTGAGGGTTCTATTATTTCATACCTTTCCTTAGAAGATATTTAGTATTATTTATCTTCTCTATTAATTGAGATATATTCCAAAACTCTACCCAGTTCTTATCCATCTACAAAGGAGGGAAGGAGAGGAGAAGGGGATTGTCACTTCTAGGAGAGAGCACATTCCCCTAGAAGGGCAATATTTCACTCTAAATATGCAATTGTTATGCTCTTTCCATATATTCCAAGTGATATAGGGTGGATTTTAATGAGGGGGTGATGGGATGTGAAATTACAATATAAAATAAACTATTGGATGTCCATATCAAAGACCCAAGAAATCCCCATATGGATGAATAAGCTCGATCACATAGTAGCAGTATAAGACTAGTGAACTAAAAGGTGAGTGATAGTTTCCTCCTTACAGTTGCATAGAACATAGTAGTTGACAAGCTCAAGGCAGGGATACATTTAAGCGACCTTCCTTTGAAAAAAAAAAAGTATAGAATTTTGGTGAATCAAACATTAGTTGATAGGGAAAAAAATTTCTATTGATGAAAATTTGTTTTTAAGCAAGAAAAATAATAATTTTATTGGCAAATTTTTTTCAAATGTATGAAAAATTTATAAAATCTAGGTGAATCTTTCATTATAGATGAAACTTATAGAAAAAGTACACATACATAGAAACCATGTTTTATTATTATTATTATTATTATATGGAGCTTGATTAATTATTAAACTTTAAGGTTAAATTAAGCCCACTCTTATCATTACAAATTCTCTCCAAATTATTGAATGGTGGTTTGGGGATAGCACCCCTATTATTTATAACCATTAGATGATCCTAAATTAATGGCCTAAGTCCTATTTTTAGGAAAACTTTTAAAAGGATACCAAGTTTTAAAGAAATTCCTAAAAATAAAGACACGTGTTTCCAATCAAATCTAGGAATAAAAGTATTATGAAAATTCTTCATAATAGAGATGCTTGTAAAATATATGTAATTAATTTATAACCTAACTTATATTTTTACTAAATATTGGCAAATCTGGCCATCGATTAAGACAAGCCTTAGAAATTATAGACAAAAATATTTAATTTACCACATAGAGAAACTAGATTCCATTGGTAAAGTCATCACCAATATCTATATATATATATATATATATATATATATATATATATATATATATATACTTTTATATTATTGTTGGTGATTTTCCTAAGAATGGGACCTGATTTTGGTAAAATGCAAGTGACGTGGACATTCCAAAAGTGAAAAATATTTAGCCAAATTTGGGGTCCTAGACAAGTGATATTAGATAATTGGTGAATATTAGCCACTAAAGTTTTTCTTGCCTAGAAGCCACACCTTTAGAGGTTATCAATTGTAAGAATTTTGTTGTGCATAACTGACCACCATATGAAACTAATCTTAGGGAGGAAGTGAGAGTTCCAAACATACTTCCATCTTTTAGAGGAATTCTTTGAGCCAATATAATATTATAATAGTTCAAACTCACATTAAAATTACCCTGAGCATTTTGATCCCAAATCACCCTATCCTTGCCAAGCAAGGAAGGAATATGGATTTCTTTTAGAAGTTCCCACAACTCCTCATTTATAGAACCATCAACTACATTAAGATTACTAAGATTCGAGTCTTTCCATTTATCATTATGAATATAACTATCCTATACATAGATACATACATATACATACATACATAAATACATGCATACATATATTGTTGGAAATATTCAAGACTATGCCAGGTTACTGAGAGGGGAGGGGTGAATCAGTAACCATAAAAATTTATCCTATTCAAATATTAATTGTAATAATCTACTAATCATTTAATTCA
The DNA here is from genome assembly GCA_028749045.1 of Cupressus sempervirens. NCBI lineage: Eukaryota > Viridiplantae > Streptophyta > Pinopsida > Cupressales > Cupressaceae > Cupressus > Cupressus sempervirens. The sequence continues at coordinate 951,273,837 of CM053787.1, read as the reverse complement.
TGAAAATATAAAAATTCATGGCACATTAACACAATAATTTGGTGACCTAGAAACCTTCCAAATAGAAAGTAAAATTGGGGTGGGGATGATACCCACAAAACTTTAATAATATATCACAAAGTTGGCCTATTAAGGGTTATAATGATCACTTCTGATGATCTACCCTATTAGGGGTAATTAGGATTGCTAGATCTACCTTGTTAGAGGTTTACAAACATACAATGAAGTATGCACTTGGTGAAGAGATTTGACAAAAGACTGTTAAGTCTACCTCGCTAGAGGATTTTGAATTGGTTCACCTTTTAGAATGAAACAGTGGATCTCTGACTTACAACTAATTTGCTAATAGATATTCTTTGAAGTATTGATTGCCTTTAAGTGATATATATGACTCTACTGCTCCTTTTCTGATATGGCTTTACAATACACGAGCTGTTGATTCACATTCACATGCTTCTCTCTCTTTTCATTTTTGTGTATATACATTTCTCTATATGGATATGATACAATACATTACATATATATATCAATCCAATTTACAAAATTACAAAGTTGGCCAATATACAAGTTAACACCAATATTACAAAGTTAGCTCAAATGAAGACACTCAGGTTCTAAAGACTGACTTTGTGAAGTTTTGATACATGGCGTCCACTGTCATTACTCAACATCATCATGCATCCGATAGAAGTTGAAGCTCCATCCATACTAATCATCTTAGAGTAGTCTCGAACTCAGGCTACACTAGTGACTTGGTAGATACTATGTAACTTGGTAGAAATTGAGTTACTCATTTACCATGACTACACTTGATAAAAACTAATCATCTCATCACTCGGTTAACACTAACTTTGCTTCATATGAACTGATAGCTCGGTGGAACTATAAGACTTCACACTGCGTGAATTTACTTGGTAACCACTAGAATCCCAGTAGGAACTGTAAAGCTTGGTGGCTACTAAATTACATGGAAAACACTGTAGACTATTCAATGAGCTTAGTAACCAAACAAAATCTGAATAAGTGTTGTTACTAATAAAAAACTTGACTTAATGTCAACAATCTCCCCCTTTGGCATTAGTGACAAAAACACTTATCAGCCAAAACTTACATACATTACAATGTGATACTAGCTCGGTACTGGTCTACTATTTTTGTGATTTTTCAAAAATTGTCTTTGTAAGTATATACTTTCCTTTCTTTTACTTTGCATGATTCTCCCCCATACAATATACATACTAAGTATATATACATGCTATCTCTCATATATATTCTATTTCTCCCCATTTTTGACAATCATGCCAAAGATTTATTCAAAACTTATTTACAAAGAGACACCAATACAAGAAAGAAACTCAGAATGTAGCTTAAGTATGAGTGCTAAAGTCTTATCCCAATTTTCTCGTAGAAATTTGCACATATGTAGAGCAATTTGGACTTCTGCAGAGAGTTCTATCATGTGATCTACAATTGAGAAGTTGTTGCCATGGATCAATGTTTTTGAATAAACGATGTGCTTCTACATTTATGTCCATGATGGAAAAGATCATATTCTTAATATCTATCAATGAAGACTGGATCCTTGCTTCTTCTCTCAACAATTTTGCCTACATATCTGACAAAAATCTGATTTTCATATGATGTAAAGAGCTTGAACTAGGGTCAAGTTTCCTTTGTGAACTTGGTAACATTGCATAATTTTCCAAAAAGTGATGTTACATTTGTGCAATAGTTTTCAAGGTTGGTCAAAATTGAGGAAAGCTCCACTTGCTGAATAGAAATTTTGTGAGCAATGTGCTCAAGCACCTTGTTACCAAATTTCTTTTTTTCTTTCTCAATCAATTTTTCTTGACCACTAGAGTCCTCATTGAACTTATAAATTACCTATTCTAATTGAAATAATATGTGTTGAGAAGTATCAACTTCAACACTTATTACCTCAGTCAAGATATTCTTAGCACTTTCTATGATTTTATATTCTCTGTCTCTTTCCTCTCTCAATTTATTTTGTTTTTCTTTCTTATGGAGGAGTTGACCAACTATTTGCATTTGATTTGAAGTGGCATTATCAAAATCCCACATTGGAATCTCAATCTCCTCGTCTAGATTAATATCTTGCTATATATCCTTTCCACTCAAAAGTCTTATACATGGTTGAGCCTTGGGTTCAACTGCCTTTGTACATATTGCCTTAGAATCCAGAATTGAAACAATAGTAGAGATAGTAGGACTAGTAGTAAAAATTGATATAGTACCAACAAATGGAATACTAAGTGGAATGCTTACTAAATCCAAAATTGATATACTTACAAGTGTATCCAAAGCTGTAGAAAACAAAGTTGTAGAATCCAAAATTTTAGAACTCAAAACTGTACTTACTGCTAAAGAACACAAAATTGTAGAACATGCTATACTCACTACTGATGATGCTAACTCAAGAATTGAAGAAGAGGGAGGCTATAGCTTGGTAGATGAAGTGGTAGAAACTTCCATTAGTGATGCACTGAACTGTGAGGGAGCAAAGAGTGATTGGAAATTTGAGGTATCTATTGTGGTCACAATCAAACTTACTAAAGCTGTCTTTGAACTTAATGTAGCTGCTAATTTTCTTGGAGAATGAGGAAGCAAGGAAATGACTATTGCTGCTATCTTCATAGGATTAGTCTCCTCATCATCTTCTTTTAATTCCTCAATAGCTTCTTCCTCTTTATCTTATTTCTTCATTGTCAAACTATGTTGTCTCAAAATTTGTTCCTTCTTCCTCATCATCACTATCATCATCCTTGACTTCTACTAGAAAGTCACTTTGTTATGCAAGTGATAAATATTATTCCACATACCTGTAGCATTCTTGACTACATGTTCTATATCTTTTAATAAAATTAAACAATTATTGAATCTAAGAGTCATCGTTTCTTCATTTTTCATTAAAGACTCTTTTACCTCAACATTGGTAATGCTCAGTAACAATTGCCTCATGGTTTGTTCATATATATTTTTCACTGTCTACATGGCTGAGTCCCATCTTGGCTTCAATCTCTCTAATAGATCATTAGACATCTGAGAGGCTATTTGATCAAGGGAATACTTCCATTTACCCATCTTGGTTAGCACCAATTCCTTAATCTGCTTCTTCTCAACCTCTATCCTAGTCTCATACTTTAATGATTTGAAGTTGGTTATTCTTACACCTTCTTCCATTTATTTTAGTCTTTACTAGAAGGTGAGAGGAGGCTTACTAAACACAACTTCACTACCTTTCTTTCTTGATCTCCAGGTAAACATTACAGTGGATGGCTTGGGTGGCTTGGTGATGATCACCTTGCATTTCTTCTTCACTAGCTCTTCTTCCTTTTTTGATTCTTCTTCATCCTCTACTTCATCATCATCATCTTCTCCTTTACCTTTGGTCAACAAAAGAGGTGTGCTCGATTTGAGTTTTGTTATTCTTCTCTTGCTTTTGTTAATTGCCTATGGAAGCTTGATTTCAAGCTCTATTCTTGCCTTGGCCTCATCATATGTTCCAAAGTGTGGTGCCTTTGGATCAATAGCTTCATTTATCAAGGCTTCAATTATGTCTTTTGTTTCATCAATGTTCACCTCATAGGGAAGAGGTTTTACCCATACAACTCTTGGATTAATTGCCTGAATGTAGACTTTGTCACTGTCTACCATGAAACAAACATCTTTGTAATCTTCAATGAATTTTCTAGGAATCCTAAATCTGTTATTCAATTTCTCCTTGAAGACATCAAAGTAGTTATCCATTATGCTGACAAAATTCTCACCCATTTATGCAATATACTCATTAATCTGATACAAAACTAGCACATACTTTCTCCATATGACTGTACCTTTAGAAGGGAAAAACTTTTGAACATTGAAAAATAGACATTCAACAATGAACCGAATTTTCAAGGATTGTTCTTGGATGTTCTTATACTTTCCATGTTTTTGTTGAACTATTTCAATAACAAGTCTACAAGATCATATGACAAATTGTTCTTCATGACTTTGAATGTCAAGTCTACTGCTTCACACGACACATTATTTAGATGACTAGAACTATAGATTTTGTGAGTTATCACATGTATGCCAAATTTTAGTTCTGCATCTATTACACTACTAATCTTCATGCCTCTTCCATCCCACTTGGCTAGGGTTTTCTTCTCTAACTCCACCCACCCTAGGGTTTTAGTAGTTTTGGCTTTGGAGAGAAAAATTTTAAAAATACTCTGAGGGGCTTCCCTAGCTTGAGATATGTACAATATACAAATTATGCTACCAATGTAGTATATTTTAAGTTAATAATAGTTTCAATCATCTTCAAGCTTTGGTCTACATGTGATAAATCATCTTCTTAGTGATCAAAACTGGTTGTTCAAGCCATAATTGACCACCGTGAACTCGGCTTAGGATGCATCTAATCCATTTGATTTGGAAACTTCAAGGCAAGTGGGGAATGTGGGTTAAACCCTTATCTTCCAAGTGCTTATGTTCAGGTTTAAGAACACCATTCACACATAGTTCACCTAAGGAATCGTCCATTTCTAGGGTTCCAATTTCTTGAATTGTACACTTAAAATGAGTTTGGATATCATTAATGAGTAGTACATTAGGAGGGATATGTGATTGTGCTCCATTTGGATTTAGGATTTTTGCAATTGTTGGTACAAGTTTGAGATTTGGTGGTTTCCATTCGACTCCTTAGACCAATATTTCTAACCCTTTCTTTTCCTTGCTACTACTGCTTGATGCTTCCATGACCACTTAGTAGGTTATGGAAAACTTAAAAAAAAATTACTGCAAATTCCACTCGAAATCACATGATCACTTTTGCAATTCGCTTGATCACAATAACACTTTAAGATTTTGGTGAAAAATGAATTCAATTTCCTTCCTTTTGATAATAATTTGTCATTAATGCTTGGTATGAAAGTAGCTATGATGACATCATTATGAAAAATAGACTATCATCCACTATCTATTCGGATCGCTCTATGAATACTTCATAACTTGGTAACCAAACATGTGCACATACTAGTTACTCTTGACCTTGCTTGTTAGAGTCCATGACCCAACCTTACTTGATGATAACTGATACTAATCTCATGTGATCCCCTTGTATCTTGAATACTGATTTGGATCTTTGCTTTCTTTCAATTTTGAAACTGTTTAGATGTGATCATGATAATGTAGTTTGAGTTCTTACTTAAGAACTAAGTTGGAAATAGCAAAGTCGTGCCCACTTCCTGAGTGACATGACCATCATTGCTTGGACTAGCTTCCTCCATGGATTTAGGAATCCATTGCTACTTCATTTTCTTTCTAATGTTATCTATTTTTGCTTTCTTTTCATCTTCAATTATGCTTGTATTCATCAAATTCTTGGCTAGATGAGCAAGTTCTATACAAGTGAAACATCTTATGGTGGTATCTCTCCCCCTTGTATGATGTTTAACATAGTTCATTCCAATGTGTCCATACCCTCCATAGTAATGACATCTACACTAGGTGTTATAGTCCCAACCAAATATTGCTTTCACAATTTGCTCTACTGGATCGAATAACTTGGTTCTATAGTTTGATGCTTTGTGACCTTCTTTCTTGCATTTGTGACATTTGTCTTCAAATTTTGGTTTCTCTTTACATTCATTAGCCTTGTGACCATGCTGATTGCAATTGTAACATTTACCATTGAATTTTTCTTTTCAATTACTCCAACATTTTTTTGATGTATGACCTATCTTACCATAGTGATTGCAAGTGGGTCTTTAATTCATTTGAGCACCTTGTTTAGAGGATTCACCTTCTTCTTTGTATCTAATTTTTGCTTTATCTTTTTGTCTATAGAGATTCTGCTCATTTAGTTGATTCAACTAATTCATGTTTGCTTGTGATTTCATCATTCTCTCATTCACTTTCTTTTTAGTGTTGAGGTCATTTTTCAATCTTTCACTCATGATTTCTTCATTTGCATTGGAGATTTGATCTGTAAGATCTTCATGCTAATGGGATTAGTTCTAGATCTCATCATTTCTTCCATCCATTTCTTCTTTCATCTTGTTCCTTTGCTCAAAGATTTCACATAGCCTTACTAAATTTCTTTTTCTCTTTTGAGCTTTCTTATTTCTTCTTGTAGGGAACCATTCTTTAAGAGTTCTTTGATTACATTGTTTGCCTCATCTGAACTACTTGAAGGAAAAAGATCTTCAATATTTTATTCAATGTATTGGTGATCATTCATTTGATTTGGAAGTTCCTCCTTCTTTTCAGGGATTTGGAAAGTTGCTTCTTAGCTTTCTTGAGTTGTGTAGCGGCATTTCTAGATCTAGCATTTCATTATTAGTTGCTTTATTAAGTTTGAATATCTCCATTGTCCTTGATCTTTCCTCAAGCTTTATCTTGAGAACCAAAAAGCTCTAATACCAATTGTTGGAAATATTCAAGACTATGCTAGGTTACTAAGAGGGGAGGGGTGAATCATTAACCATAAAACTTTATTCTATTCAGATCCTAATTGCAATAATCCAATAATCATTTAATTCATGAAAATATAAACATTCATGACATGTGAACACAATAATTTGGTGGCCTAGAAAGCTTCCAAATATAAAGTAAAACTAGGGTGGGGATGATACCCACAAAACTTCAATACTATAGCATAAAGTTGGCCTGTTAAGGCTTACAATGATCACCTCTAATGATCTGCCTTATTAAGAGCAATTAGGACTGCTAGATCTATTAGTCCTTAGATAGTTTTGACATTTGAGTGTCAACACACTTGATCACCTTTTATATTGAAGTTGAGTACACTATGTATGCCAAGCCATAGTGTGTGCCGAGCTAGTATTTCAATTCACTTCAGGTCCCAAGTAGTATATAAGTGTTGAGTGAACTAGAATTATATAAGTTCTAAGCAAGATAGAGTGTAATAGGTGTTGAGCAATCTAGGATAGTATATGTGCCAATCATCAGTAGTCTAGTATGTGCCGAGTAACATAGAATCATCATATGAGTTTGTGCCCTCACAAACTCAAATGTAAACCATTTTTGGAGCTAACATAGAGAGATTTCAAAGGAGAAAAAGGATAAGGATGAATCTTTTACACTCCCTATATGATCTACATGCAACCAATCAGAAAAATGGAGAAGGCATGTAACCAATGAGAAAAATGCAAGGTATGAGCAGAAATTTGAGATTCAATATGGATCATAGATCCATACCTAACCCTAAGTCTTCACAATCTTTAAAAGGAGGTTGTTAGAATTTATAATCTTTCCTTGGTTGTATTAATCAAATGGGATAAACCAAGGTATCCCTTATGTTATTTATCCTCTAGTCCACATGTGAGGACAAGTCATTTTTTGTAATTCCTTTATTAAGGAAAATAGTTTATTCCTCCTTAAGAGGATTATGACACTTGTTATGCACACACTTATGAATGTGGCAATCATTCACTTGGGAGTTACAAATAACTCCTCTTCTCATCTCTTTATAAGAGATGCTTCTCTCTCATTCTACAACACACAATCACAATGTAGTTCATGTAATAAGCCCTACTGCTTCTCTCTCTCTCTCTCTCTCTCTCTCTCTCTCTCTCTCTCTCTCTCTCTCCATTCTTAGGCATTTTCATCATTCATATAATTCACAAGGGGTTTTCTTTGCTTTCCCCTTTCAAAATATGTGCCTCCATTCTTGTGTTGATCTTGGAAAGCTCTTTAAAGTATGGTAATTATGTTCATCACAAACTCTCTTGGATCAATTTAATTCTTTAATTTTAGCTCATTTCAATTTTATTATTTCTAACATGGTACCAGAGAAACCTAATCCTTATTTTGAGTTTGTGTGAAGGTTATCATATTGGAGACTTTTTGTTGAGAGTGAAACTTGAAGCGTCATTTCCCAATTTTTTTTTGTGTTGCAAGCTTCATTCAATCTATAAGTTTTTTTAAAACTAATTCTCTTTGGATTAGATTGGATCTAATAAGTTTATGTAGGCTTTCCTTCATTTTCTTATATTTTCCTTAATCTAACCTATTTTGTTCCAGGTTACTCATTCTATCTTCTTGCAAACTATTTAATTCATTAATTACATGGTTTAAAATCTGTATTTTGTATTTTTAATATCTAATACTTATTGAAAATCTCACAGGTTTAGATTCTTTTATTTAAACATATCACTTTGCATTTTTTTTAATAACATTCAACTCTATTTAAATTTTTTTTCTCACTTCTTTCACCTTATAGAAAAGTCATATTTTTCTTTTAGGAAAATACCAAAATATTACATTGATTTTCTATCGATCAACCTGATCAATCAAAGCAACCAAGATATATGGCACTCGATTGATGTAATCAATCAAATCAAAGCTGACTGTGAAAGCGTAGGAGAAAAAAAAACCAACAGATCTCTCCTTACACCATTACTTGTTAAACTCTAAAGATTACATGTAGGTTATCATGGAAAGGAAACACTGCAATTGTGATCTCTTCCCTTGTTTTATCTGTGTAGGTTATCCGGCTAGCACGTCGGCAGTGTATTAATTTCCTTACTTTTTTATGTATAGGAAATGTTCAAATTATGCTACATCTATCACTTTCCATAACTTGTAGCAACTATTCTTATCCTTATCCACCTGGAGTAAAAGATCTCACTTGCACCTTTCAAATGCATTTTGCTTGATGTTCAATTTTTTGGCCAGGAAAATGTATCCAAATTAGAGTGAATCTACTATTCAACTCATCATTGTCCTCCTCAACTATGTCTTGCACTACTTTATTTTGATGCCACATATAACGCTTTTGGGAGTGATATATCTATTATTGTATCATCTCCCCCTACATGCTAATCATTCAATGCGGTTAATTTTTTGCAAGTAATATTCTTTGTTTATTTTTTTATATTTTATTTTTATTCTCTATAGTTAGCCATCATTTATTAATAAGTTTTGGTCATATTATTAACAATGTCTCTCATTTTATCTATAGCAACCATTTCTTTTCTGTCACCCTCTCTGTTCATCTATCATAATTACCAACATATTCTATTATTAGCTCTATATCATTTTCTGTAACAAACTTTGACTCTAGCTTGGCAATCATTATGTAATGCCTTTGCCATTTTTTTATCCATTTCTTCTACTGATTGTCTCAACTATTTCACTGGATTCTATTGCCAGTTGTTTCGGCTAACTCTACATGTTCATCAGCATTTAAAATTATTTTTTCTTTCTTAGACATTTTTTATTTTGTTATGTGTCCTTTATTCTAGAAATCTGGTTTGGATGGTCAAATACTGACCCTACTAGCTTTTTTTTCTAATGCGATATTCTTTCACTTGCTCTAGTTATTTATGAGTGTTATAGAAGCACAAATTTACATATCAATCTAGCTACTAGACATTTTGTCAAATAGTGTGTTGATTGTTACTACAAATTTATTTATAGGCTGAAACTAGTTAATCAATTGTATTTCCTAACTATAAACCTTAGGAAATCTTCCTATTTCTCAGTGGCTCAGAAAGATGAAGACTGATAGGTTGGTGTTTGGACAGCCTGGCGATCATCAATTCCCTCCTCGTCTACCTCCTCCAAAAAATAGTAATTATAACCATTGGACAACATGAAGGGCTTCACTTTAACTTGAGAAACCAACACCCATTTATTGTTAATATTTTTGTTGTTCTTATATTTTTATTGTTAATATGTTTGTTGTTCTTGTCTAACTCTCATGTGAGCCTCTATGGAGTATTATTTTTGCTTTGTTATTATTATTTTCTCTGTCCTCCTTGCATGAGCTATTATTTTATTTTATTTTATTTTCAGGGCTGCATATTCATATGTCTTGCTAGCCTAAGCAAGTTCCCTCTTTGCTGGAGTGGGAGCTTTGCTGTCCCATTCTCTTGATGTTGTTTTAGCTCTTGGTGCTGCCGTATTTCTCCTTCCTTCTACATGAGTCTTACGGCTTCCATTCCTTTACCCTCTTGCCACACCTCTTTGCTCATTGCATGAGCTTTGTTTCCTCCTAATCTTTGGTTGAAGCAAATACTCTTCCTACTAAATCGGCATGTGCTCGTTGTACAGGACGAATAATTTACTCTTTACTATTTTAATATTTCTTCATTGTAACTCTTTTTCTCACCAACTTCTCTTCTTTACTTCTACTTTCAATCAACACCTTCTTTCATTCCTCTGTTATCTATCTACAATGTTTTTGCCATCATCTGCTAGCTGCTAGCCAATTTATTGCCAACATTTTATTACTTTATCTTATTTTAAGTTTTGAGCATTTTTTAATGACCAATTAGCATAAGTAATGTTTGGCTTTAACTTTTTTCATTAGACTTGTATTGTTACTCTCTGGGACTATAATTATTTCGTACCTTCAATGTCATTTCTTATTGTTCTTTTATATTTGTGACAATTTTTTTTTCCAAATTATTCTCTTTGATTGGTAAGTTTGTTAAGTGTTAATTTTTTCATCAACAAGATATGATGTTCTTTTTCCAAAAATTCTTCTGAAAATTCTCTTTTGATTGGCTATGCATTTTATTTGAATTGCATTTTACTTTGTGGTCAACAATCATATTTTAATTTCATCGTTTTTAGTAACCTTTGAATAGGCATTATACCAAAAAATCCAATCTTTTTCCATGCTCTTGGTTTTTCATTATCATGCAAGGAAAATGTGTTGTCTAAGTGAGTTCAAGATTCTTCATTAGCATTACACTTTCATGAATTCAGTACTATTCTAAGTTTATGATATGATATTTTAGATTTTACATTAAAAGTTTGGAAAGTCTTGAAAAAGTCTCTCACTTTAAACTCCTCCATTTCTTTACTTATATCTTTAAGATTTAATTTTATGCTTAGTTCCTTTTAAAACTTTCGTAGTAAAACCTTTGTTTAAAAATAAATAAATTAAAGTTTATTTGAATTCAATAGTATTGTTAAATTTAAAATATAATGTGAGATTTAATATTCTTAAATTTATTTAAGATTTTCTCATTCTAATTCAAATTTAAAGAGTTTCTTATTATTATTATATTTTAATATTATTTTTTAAAATTCAAATTTCATTTATGTTTTTTTTCGACATTTATTTTTATGACTTAATTTAACTAATTTTCTATGTTCTTCAAATTATTTTTTAATTTTGCAAATTAGTATTATTTTTTTACTCTTTTACCAACAATTTTAAAAAATCTTTACCATGTATTCAATATTGATTAAATGTTTACAAATTATTAAGTTCATTTTACTTAATTATAATTTTACATTATACATATTTGTGATTTAATGTGTTTTTGGCTATTTGTGGCCAACTATATATTTTGTATTTAAACAATTCTACTAATATTTGGGAGTTTATTTGAATATCATATTCTTTGAATTTGGTTAGTTTTTTTTTAAAAGCCTATTTTATATAAGTTTATCATTTCATTCAAATGGTTATATTAAAGTTTTGTTTAACCATCCTATTATAGCAAAGAGGTAATCACTTTCTCATCACTCCTTACACTAATATCATGTGAAGGACTATAGTATTATAATTACTGCTCCAATAAATTTTATTGTCTCGCTATATTTTAAATGTTAAATCAATTTTTTTTCAAATGTTCCCTTTCATAAAGATGATATCTATTTATTTAAAATCATTTACCTTTTCTAAATATTATGTTGAGACTTCATGTTAATTATATCCAAGGGTTTTTTGTCACTTATGTCTCATATGTAGACAATCTTCTCATGGGAGATTATATTTCAAAAAATTAAGTTATATTATCTAGTATGGAAAGGAGATTATTCTCTTTTCTCCAGCTATTTTAGGTACATTTATTTTCATATATATGGGTGCACACATATATACCCCAATAAATATACAACTATTGTGCCTATCATGACTAGTAATTTGTGAGTACATTCTTGTATAAAATTAATATGTCTTTTACTTCAACTCCTTTTATATAAGATCCATGTTCACCCTTAATGGAGTTCCTACTTGATATCTATAGATTTATATATTACTTATTGCTCTTCCATGTATCACTTCATTTACCTTACTTTTTTTTTTGGATTTTGAGTTATCTTCCACATTTGCCTTCATTTTGATCTATTGATTTGCACAAGTTGCAATTTTATGCTTTTATAGCATTGTTCTATTGCCATGTTGGCACTTTATGGTTTTATACCATTGATTTATATAAAGGTACTTTTTTTTAGTTGCATTGGGAGCCAATTTTTCAAGGTTAACTATGTAGGTCCCCTTAGTATAACTGATACATAGTTTCCTTATCTGGCCCATGGAGTATCTCTCCATCCTATATTGGTGTGCACTCATTTTATATGGAGTTTCCCTACATTTGATCTTATCTGTTCCACTTTGAAAGGATAATATTTTAATGGAGTTTTCCTCCATTTGGTTCTATTGGTTCCACTTTGAAAGGTTGACATTTATGGAGTTTCCTTCCATGTTCTTCCATTTTTGTTCCTCAATGAAGAGGATGTTATTATTGAAGTTTTTCTCTCCAAATTCAGATGATTTGATCCAATTTGAAGGCAATATGTTGTTAAATCCTCATAATCCATTCCTTTGAGTATCCTAACAAAAATCATGATAATACTAATTTGATTAGAATTTCTCTCCTTTAACATTATTTTCATATATTAATGTGATAATGATCTGCATACTTTATTGCTTAGATCATGAGCCATGCATGTTATGGATTGATCACCCATTAACTTGTAGTGTGATGATTCATTAAGTGGAATGTCTATATCCACATGATTGATGCAATGTTGATGCAAGTATCATTAGTTGGCCTTGTTTATGGTATTAGTATATTAGTATAATATACTTTTTATGAGAACAATGATCAAACTTTTTTATTGATAATACTTTAAGCATATACTTTACCTTGATATCAAGTCATCTCCATTGCTTTGTGATAACATGTTTTATTTTCCTCATTGTTTCTCTATGAGAGTTTTATTATACTTATTCAAAAGGATTTCTAATTTGCATATAAGATGAAATACTTCTTGTGGATAGTTGTCTTGTTTCTTGTGTCTATGTTTTTTAGGTAATCCATCCAAGCACATACAAGACAATATTATTTGGTGTACTTTAATGAACTATACACTCAACTCTACGAAGATCTAACTACACTCAAAAGAGACCTTTTGCATAATTGAAGACATTCTCAAAGACCAAGTTGTTGCTATTTAGCATTTCATTGTAAAATTTGGGTTTAATACCCTTTGATGGAATTTCCCCAAGTAAAGATTAAAGGGGGGTGTTAGAATTTATAATCTTTCCTTGGTTGTATTTATTAAATGGGATAAACCAAGGTATCCCTTATGTTGTTTGTCCTCTAGTCCACATGTGAGAACACGTCCTTTTTTGTAATTCCTTTACTAAGGAAAATAGTTTATTCCTCCTTAAGAGGATTATGAAACTTGTTATGCACACACTTATGAATGTGGCAATCATTCACTTGGGATTTACAAATAACTCCTCTTCTCATCTCTTTATAAGAGATGCTTCTCTCTCATTCTACAACACATAATCACAATGTAGTTCATGTAATAACTCCTATGGCTCCTCATTATCTCTCTCTCTCTCTCTCTCTCTCTCTCTCTCTCTCTCCATTCTTAGGCATTTGCCTCATTCATATAATTCACAAGGGGTTTTCTTTGCTTTCCCCTTTAAAAATATGTGCCTCCATTCTTGTGTTGATCTTGGAAAGCTCTTTAAAATATGGTAATTATGTTCATCACAAACTCTCTTGGATTAATTTAATTCTTTAATTTTAGTTCATTTCAATTTTATTATTTCTAACAGAGGTCAAATACTCCATTGCATGAGTAGTAGAAAATAGTGTATGTGGAGATTATAGTAAAATTTCAATGTGAAGAAGGAAAGTCTTAGAGGAACAGAGTAGCAGTTGATTAGAATAGTACAAGGGACAAGAGGCACGATCAAATATAAGATCTCAGAGGATCAAGGTTAGAAGGAGCAGAACAAGTGCCTGAAATTAGCACTTGAAGATTGTATATAATTAGGTCAAAGATTTCTAATACTTTCTTGCCATTGTATTAGATGTTGAAAATCCTATAGTGATAGGTTAGCTTAACAGCTAGGTAGGAGAACCTTTGGAGAAGGTGATTGAAAATCCTATGTATTAATTGGGTTTAACAAAATATTGTAAATCCTTTAATAGGGTGACACTTCATGTAAAGTGTTTTTAAATCCTCTAATCAGGTCATTATTGACACAATGTAAAGCCTTTAATAGGGCAGACCATCAGAAGAGGTCAAACATTTATTGCTGCAGTAATTTTTGTGGGTATCATCACCACCCCAATTTTACCTTCTTATTCTTGGAGGATTTTTGGGTTACCAAATCTAGTGTTATGTGTTATTGCATGTGATTTACTTCATCTTCATTTATATGTTCACATACATGCAGTTTATTTTTTAGTTATATGTTTAAAGGATTGAAAAAGGTTAAAAGTGGTGTACTTCTAATTCACCCCCCCTCTCAGAAGTACTCTTCCCATTTTTAACATTCCAAAAATTGGTATTAGAGCATAGGTTCTCACAAGGATAAGTCTAATAGCTTAGAGAAAAGGTTTGAAGATGGAAGTCTTCAAACTTGGGAAGATCATAGACAATTAGGTGATTGATGTGCACCTAGCTCTATACAAAGTAGAAGCCAGAGAAGAGTTGAGAAAATCCTTAAAAAGAAGGAAGGAGATAACAATAGCTGAAAATGACATACACTACAAGGAGATTGATACCACACAAGTGTTTTCCAATGGAGATTCCAAGGAATTTGATGCAACAATAGGAGAACTAATGGAGAAAAATAGGGCACAAGCTGAAAAAATCAGATTACTCAAGCTTGAACAAGAATCACAAGCTATAATGCTTTGTGAAGTGACTAAACAAATGAAAAGAGCCATTGAAGACAAGGTCATGATAGAAGATGACAAGAGAAATCTTACCAATAGACTAGAAGAGAAGACAATTGAGTTTGAAAAGATTTCAAACACGCAGCTAGACACCTTAAGTCAAATGATGAATGTTCATCATGAGCTAGACATGAAGGACATTGAGATCTACCTTGAAGATGTAGAATAAACAATTGTAGAATGAATTGAAGAGAGAAAAAGAGATAGTGGAAAGCCATAAAAAACCCAATTAGGCTATCAAGTACTTTGATCAATTATTGAAATCACCAAGGGCTAGTAATGATACTTCAGGACTTGGTTACACCAACACTGAACAAGGAGAATCATCCAAGCCTATAGAAGAAAGGAGTAACAAAGGTAAGAACACTAAAGATACTTGTCATTTCTATGGTAAAAAGGGACATATCTCTAATGTGTGCAGGAGCAAGAACATACATCAACATGATAAGCCCACATATACAAGATTTTGTCACAAGTGCAAAAAACAAGGACATCAAGCACATGAATGTAGAACCAAGACTATGAGGACACCAAGATTTGAAGGTCACTATTACAACTGAAAAAATATGGACATAGAGCATTTGAATGCAAATAAAAGCCTATGTGGACACCTAATCATCTTGCAAGAGGAACCAATCATGCACATCACTAAAACTGGGATTACAACACCAAGTATAGCTATGACTATTGTCAGGAGTATAGACACATCCCTTAGAATTGCATAAGAACAAATTTTAGTGAAAGTTAAAATGGATGGTTAAATCAAACTACATGTTTTAGTTGCTTGAAAACTGGTCATATCAGTAGGAATTGCCCAACAAAGTCAGAAACACCTAAGACAGAAGTCAATAAAGGAAAAGAGAAGGTTGATGTTGAACAAATAAGAGGGAGAATGAATAAAACTTGGGAGAAGAAAGATGAGTGCAACACATTTAATGGAGGGATCACTTCACCCAAAAGGTCAAGTGATCACACTTCATCCAACTAAGCAAAAATAGATGTATGGGACTAATATACAAAGTTAAATCATACATCAGTTCCAAAGAATAAAGAAGTACTGCAAGGAAGAAATCTGCATAAGAAAAGATGGCAAACAAAATTTTGAAGAAGCAATCGAGCCACCCTTAGATGTCAAGTAAAGCTCCAATGGATGCTGAGTTTCTAATAGCTGTCGAGCTGATAGTTGAAGCTAAATGAAGTAGAATTCTAGTGGAAGCCAAGTAAATGAATTATAATGGAAGCTGAGTCATGTTGAATCCTTCAAGTGTCAAATTTACAGCTGTATGCATGAAGCAATTAATGCTAGGTCTTTGATAGGTATAAGGTCAAATTTTGTTCATTTTCATGCCATTCAAATGTGGAACAAAGACAAGAAGAGCGAAGAGGTGATCAAGTAGCAAGCTAACAATAATTTGCATCAATTCCAATAGCAATTTAGCATGAACTCATTGATTCAAAGGTATTTATCAAGTGCCAAGCTATGCAGAGTTACAGTTTTTAATACATTTGAAGCCCTAGTTCAGTAAAATGGCCTCTAGCTCTAGAAAACCTAAGGCAAAGGAAGATCATGAGATTCAACTTGTTATCAATGAAGTTAAATAGCCCAAATTTAGACCAATACCCAAGGTTGCCTATAAAAATGACCCAGCCGGTGCATTATCTGTCATTCCACCCATGGCTGTCATGGTCCAAGATATAAGAAAGTGCTACAATTGCAAAATTGGTGCCATAGGTGATTTAGAAATCTTCAATACCTATGATAAGCTATGTGAAAATGGAATATTGAAGGACAAGTTCCAAATTATTGAGAAGAAGGGTCTGACCAAAACCCTATTTTTTCTTATGATGTTCAAAATTGAATAGATTCATATTGTTTTGAGCTGAATTGATGATGGATGTATATGGCTAGAGATAGGACCTATCAAGATTACTAAGAGGATAGTGCATAGGTTTACTAGTATCCCAACCCTAGATTGGCCAAAGACTTTGAGAAGCGACAGAAAGGAGGTTATTGAGAAGAATACTGGAGCAAAATGGAACAATAAGGGAATGACTATTGACACTATTATTGAACCCCTACTTGACTTTTCTATGGGGATAATTTCACATAAATTCTATCAATCCAATAGACTGAACAGTGTACCCTGCATAGCTGTTAATATGGCTTATAAGTTGGTGAAGAAAGATCATACCTATGATCTAGAAGAACTCATGTTACAACAAATTAATGAGAACATAGGAGCTATAAGGAGATCAAAAGGTGCTCAATGAAAATTTTTCTCAGTTATTATGTGCATTTTCTTTTATGTGATGGAAGATTTCCCTTTAATTGAGAAGGTAAACTAGAATTCTAACAAGTCTGCAGTCACCCAAATCAATGAGTTCACTGATTAGATGGAAGACAACTTTGAGGCTCAGATGACTAGTTACTTTGAAGACTTTAAGAATTTTATGAAGAAAAGAATGAGAATACCGGTCTCGTTAGTTGAGAAACATGTCAATGACATATGTTTCTTGGTTGATATTGATTTCACCTAAATTCAAGTAGCAATACCGAGGGTAAGATGGCTAAGGCCATTAGGATATGAACTTGATGTAGATGAAGCCTCAGAAAAAATCACAACATTTCTAGTAGAAGAAATTGATAAGAAGGCTCCTCACTTTGGGACATATGATGTTGTTAAGTCAAAAGTTGAGACTGAATTGAAAATAGCCTCTGTCATCAAGAAGAAAGAAAAAATGGTAAGAAAGATAAAGAAGACGTTTGGGGAAAACATTGAAGGTGAAGCAGGTGAAGAAGAAGTAGAAGTAGAAGGAGATAGTGAGGAAGAAGAAGAGCAAGGGCAAGGGCCAGATGAGTTGACCCAAGGCTTAGGGGAAGAAAAAGAAGAAGGTGATGAGGGAGAAGAAGCCAAGGAAGCACCTACACTTGCAAAGTAGAAGAAGAGAAAGGCCAAAACTTAGCCTATAGCTCAGCCCAAGCCTAAAAAGGTCACAAAGCCAGTTCCAACCAAACCAGCCCCAGCTAGCCAGCAGCAACAAGGGTCACTACAAGGGCATCTACCCAAAAGGCTAAAGAGGCATGAAAGAAAAAAACAAAGCCACTATACAAGCTACTAAAGAGCCCAAGAAAAGAAGAAGGTATGTGGCTTAGCCAAAAAAAAATGATGAAGAAAGGACAGGATCAGAGGACATAAGCCAATTTAAAGTGGTAAGCCATCCTCCTAAGTCTGCAATTGACAAACTGTGTAATAAGATTAAAAATGTAGATTTAAATGATTTAAAGTCTCTTAATTTCAATTAGCTTAGTAGGGAAGAGCAGAATAAAATAGAGGAATCTATGTATGCCATGATGATAGAATTTAAAAACACACCTCTAGAGCTTGACAACACCATGCCAAAGGAACAATATGAGATAGTTGAGAATAAATGACACTGTCATCTAAAGATGGAGAGGGAGATCAGAGAATCTACCCTAGCTCAAGTCAAGCCTGATATGATAAAGGCTCAAATAACCAAGGCAAACAAAAAACATAGTGGAAATTTGCACCCAAATACAGAGCCTTTTGCATCCTTCAAAACAAGGTTGAGGATGTTGTAAATAAATCCACACAGATATGGAAAAAAATATACAAGATTACTAATGATAAAGTAGCAGAAACCAATAAGGCAGAAACTAGTGCTAAATAAAAGGTAGAGGAAAAGAAGGAAGAAGAAAAGAAAGGTGAGGAAGAGAAAAGAGATTAAGATAATAAGGAAAAAGAAGAGGAGGAATTAGCAAAGGGAGAATAAACTATGGCAATAGCTAACCAGCAGCAAGAAGAAGAATAGAGTGTGCAAGACACATTATTGCCACCTCCTAGTCAACCTCATGTAACCACTACACCTATAGATATAGTAATCATAAAGGATGTTACTGACAAGAAAGCTCAGAACATCAATCCACTTACTGCAGAGGATCCCTCAAAGATCCTTCACAAATCTACTCTACAAGCATAGTTGTGCACAAGTCCTATATTAGTGAGTGTAGATGAACTACAAAAGTAGTAGCAACATGACAAAGGGAAAATGTGAAACCAAAGGTAACACCTTGTACAAGTCCTTAGATAGTTTTGACATTTGAGTGTTAACACACTTAATCACTTTTTGTATTGAAGCTGAATACACTATGTAAGCTGAGCCACAGTGTGTGCCAAGCTAGTATTTCAACAGGTGTTGAGTGACTTCAGGTGCCAAGTAGTATATAAGTGCCAAGTGAACTAGAATTATATAAGTGTCAAGAA
Organism: Cupressus sempervirens; assembly: GCA_028749045.1. Classification (NCBI taxonomy): domain Eukaryota; kingdom Viridiplantae; phylum Streptophyta; class Pinopsida; order Cupressales; family Cupressaceae; genus Cupressus; species Cupressus sempervirens. The sequence continues at coordinate 951,254,576 of CM053787.1, read as the reverse complement.
AGACAGAGTGTAATAGGTGCTGAGAAATCTAGGATAGTATATGTGCTAAGCATCAGTAGTCTAGTATGTGCCAAGTAACAAAATAAGCATCTGAGTTTGTGCCCTTACAAACTCAGATGTAAATTTTTTTTGGAGCTGACATAGAGAGATTTTTAAGGAGAAAAAGGATAAGGATGAATATTTTAAATTTCCTATATGATCTATATGCAGTCAATCATAAAAATGGAAAAGGCATCCAACCAATGAGAAAAATGCAAGGTATGAGCAGGAATTTGAGATTCAATATGGATCATAGATCCATACCTAACCATAAATCTTCACAATATTTAAAAGGAGGTCGAATACTCCATTGCATGAGTAGTAGAAAATAATGTATGGGGAGATTATAGTAAAATTTTAGTGTGAAGAAGGAAAGACTTAGAGGAACAGAGCAATAATTTCATATCCAGTTGATTAGAATAGTACAAGGGACAAGTGGCACGATCAGATATCAGATCTGAAAGAATCAAGGTCAGAAGGAGTAGAACAAGTGCTTGAAATCAGCAATTGAAGAGAGTATATAATCAGGTCAAAGATTTCTAATACTTTCTTGCCATTGTATTAGGTGTTGAAAATTGTATATTGATAGGTTAGCTTAACAGCTAGGTAGGAGAACATTTGGAGAAGGTGATTGAAAATCCTATGTGTTAGGTGGGTTTAATAGCCTATTGTAAATCCTTTAATAGGGTGACACTTCATGTAAAGTTTTTGTAAATCCTCTAATTAGGTCACTATTAACACAATGTAAAGCCTTTAATAGGGCAGGCCTTTCACAGGGCATACCATCAAAAGTGGTCGAACATTTATTGATATAGTAATTTTTGTGGGTATCATCCCACTGTAGTTTTATCTTCTTATTCTTGGAGGGTTTTTGGGTTACCAAATATGGTGTTATATGTTGTTGCATGTGATTTACTTCATGTTCATTTATATGTTCACATACATGCAGTTTATTTTTCAGTTATATGTTTAAAGGATTGAAAAAGTTTAAAAGTGGTATACTTTTGATTCACTGCCCCCCTCTTAGAAGTACCCTTCCCATTTTGAACATTCCAACAAGGTCCACCTTGTTAGAGGTTTTACAAACATATAATGAAGTATGCACTCGGTGAAGAGATTTGACAAAAGACTGTTAAGTTTACCTTGTAAGAGGAATATGATTTTGAACTGGTTCACTAGTTAGAATGAAACAATGGATCTTTGACTTACAACTAATTTTTTGATAGAGATTCTTTGAAGTACTGATCACCTTTAGGTGATAGATATGACTCTGCTACTCCTTTGCTAATATGGCCTTACAATACACTAGTTGTTGATTCACATTCGCATGCTTCTATCTCTTTTCATTTTTGTGTATATACATCTCTCTATAAGGATATGATACTATATATATATATATATATATCAATCCAATTTACAAAATTACAAAGTTGGCCAATATACAAGTTAACACCAATATTACAAAGTCAACTCAAATGAAGACACTCAAGTTCTGAAGACTGACTTGGTGAAATTCTAATACATGTCATCCATTGTCATTACTCAACATCATCATGCATTCAGTAGAAGTGGAAGCTTAGTCCATACTAATCATCTCAGAGTAGTCTCAAACTTGGTCTGCTCTGGTGGCTCGGTAGATACTGTGTAACTTGGTAGAAACTAAGTAACCTGTTTACCAAGACTGCACTCGATAAACACTAATCATCTCATCGCTTAGTTAACACTTACTTTGCTTCACATTAACTGATAGCTCAGTGAAAATTAAAAAGCTTGGTAGCCATTGAACTGCTTGGTAAGAACTATAAGACTTTGCATTGCCTAAATTTTCTTGGTAACCACTAGAATGCTCGGTAGGAACTATAAAGCTTGGTGGCTATTAAATTACATGGAAAACACTGTAGACTATTCAATGAGCTCGGTAACTATACATAATCTGAATAAGTGTTGTTACTAATAACAAACTTGACTTATTGTCAACATATATATACATACATATATACATATATATACATACATATATATACATACATATATATAGATACATACACACACACACACACACACACACACACACACACACACACACACACACACACACACACACACACACACACACACACACACACATTTATATACATATAAAAAAAGTTCGCAAATATCTTTTTGACGCACCTATTGTACTAAGTTAGATTATGAAAATAGGTGACTCAAAAATGATATCTCTAGGCTTTTTTATATGTATAAAATATATGTAAGCTAGTAGCTATTGTGACAATGAATGAAAGGTATTATTATGATTTTAAAAAAAATTATAGGTAATATACAATTGTGAATTATAATTATTCAATATTTAATAAATTATATTATATTAAACTATATTTTATATGCTTGTTTCAATAATATGTTTAGTGCAATATATTCCTTTTTGGAATAAAAAACTTGTGTCATCACATCTATGATAATTAAAATGAACAAGGGTATGTGCAGGATCATGGTGTACCAAACTATGGTCTTCAGTGGCAATGAAAAACTAGCAAATTAGGGTTATGTCAACTTGACACATAATTTTAAAGTGGTTCTAGAATTTATATCAAAAAGTTGTAAGAAAATAACCTGTAGGAAATTGAATCTAGTTTCTAAAATACAAGGCCTTATCTGGAAAAAAAAAAATTGATTGGTCAAAAGTTTGAATTTTAATGCAGTACTACAAAAATTTCAGGGCGAAAATAAAAAGTAGGTGTATGTCTGACCACCTTAATCATAATGAAATGATAATATTTTTAAGTATAATTTTAGATATAAAAATTAGACTCATGCCTAGATGTGACGCGTATTTTTGGGAATTTTTATTCCAAATAAATAATTAATTATGAATTTTCTAATATACTATTTTCAGAATAAAAAAACTACCGTGTCTGACCACCTTAACTAGTTCAAAAAAAAAATCAAAATTATGTTTTTTCTTTTTTTCTTATACTAGTTGAAGCATATAATGTGATGCATCTTTTAGATTTCACAAATCTTATACGGTTTGAAAGTTATAGCTATTTTTCAACCAGTATGTCAATCAACACTTTGCAGCTAACTCCATTAGAAAATAAGTAATAATTACTTACTAAACTCGTAATTTGACAAACCTTACATTTATGAAAAGCTAAGAACATTCTTAAGAAACCCTTTTCATTACATCAAATTTTGGTTTAAAAAAAGTTGTCGGCTACATGCTTGAAGTAAAAAACACATAAGAACATGCAAAAAACACATTTTTGGGATGTTTTAAAAATGACCATATAAGGTTGGTATCGAAAGATATAGTAGGAATTATAAAGGTATTAATTGTTTTCATTTAGTATCAGGATGGGTGGGAAAAAAGTTGGAATAGATTTTGAAATTCTTTGAGGCATTTCAGAACTACATATTTTTCAGATTGCCACTTTTTGGCACACCATGATCCTGCACATACCCACAATTTTTTTTTAATTCAAGTATTAGTATCAAATTAGATTTTTATTTTGCATTAGCATTAGCATAAGTTTTATTGTTAAGGTTAAATTAATATTTGAAATAAAGAAAGGGTTGAAGTAGAAGCCTATAGTTTTTATAATATATAGTTTATTTGTTAAATATTAAATTATATCTTTGATAAATCTCTCTCTCTCTCTCTCTCTCTCTCTCTCTCTCTCTCTCTCTCTCTCTCTCTACATTAATAGGTCATCTCTTCCCCTTGTTTATACTCTTTCTCTCCCTCATTTGTCTCCAATCACCTTGATATCTCTCATACCTACCCATTGTTACACTTTCTCTCTCTAATCTATTGTAGTCAAATATCTCTCCCCATAATTACCCACTTACATTGTGTCCTCTAGGTAAACTTGACATCTTTTGCATTACTTGTCCTCTTTCTCTACCTAATTTGTCTCACATCTCCCTCCCTCTCTCTCTCATAAACACATACATCTTTCCCCTAGAGTTACTCTCTTTCCATCTCTTCCCCACATTTAATCCCTTTCTATTCTTCCATCATCCTTCTTCCATAACCATGTCCATCTATTCCATGTCCTAATTACTCTCTCTCTCTCTCTCTCTCTCTCTCTCTCTCTCTCTCTCTCTCTCTCTCTCTATCTCTCTTTACATTAATAGGTTATCTCTTCCCCTTGTTTACACTCTTTCTCTCCCTCATTTGTCTCAAATCTCCTTAATATCCCTCATACCCACCCATAGTTACTCTCTCTCTCTCTCTCTCTCTCTCTCTCTCTCTCTCTCTCTCTCTCTCTCTCTCTCTCTCTCTCTCTCTCTCTCTCTCTCTCTCTCTCTCAAATCTATTGTAGTCAAATATCTCTCCCCATAATTATCCACTTACACTGTGTCCTCTAGGTAAAATTGACATCTTTTCTATTACTTGTCCTCTTTCTCTACCTGATTTTTCTCTCCTCTTTCTCGACCTCATTTTCCTCCCATCTCCTCTCCCCCCCTCTCTCTTAGAAACACATACATATTTCCCCCATAGTTACTCTCTTTCCATATCTTCCCCACTTTTACTCCCTTTCTATTCTTCCATCTTCCTTCTCCCATAACCATGTCCATCTATTCCATGTCCTAATTACTCTCTCTCTCTCTCTCTCTCTCTCTCTCTCTCTCTCTCTCTCTCTCTCTCTCTCTCTCTCTCCCCCTAAATTAATAGGTCTATTCCCCTTGTTTACACTCTTTCTCTCTGTGATTTTTCTCAAATCTCCTTGATATCACTCATACCCACCCATAGTTACTCTCTCTCTCTCTCTCTCTCTCTCTCTCTCTCTCTCTCCCTCCCAATCACCATATTTTCCTCTTATTTATCCTATTTCTCTACCTCATTTTCCTTCCCATCTCCTCTCTCTCCCTCCCTCCCTCTCTATCTAAAACACATACATCTTTCCCCATAGTTACCTTCTTTCCATCTCTTCGCCATACTCCATTTCTATTCTCCCATCTTCCTTCCCCCATAATCATGTCCATCTATTTGATCTCTCTCTCTCTCTCTCTCTCTCTCTCTCTCTCTCTCTCTCACACACACACACACACACACACACACACACACACACACACACACACACACACCTCTCCTCCTGATATTCATCTTAATCACTTTCTCCCCTCGCCACTCATATCACATCATCCTCCTAATTACTCTCTCTCTCTCACCCCACACCCCTCCAATTTCCCTCTTGGATCCTCTCTCATATGTTAACTTACCATCATTTCCCCCCTTGTTTATGATATTTCTCTACCTCATACATCTCATCCTCTCCTTAATATCTCTTATCTACCCCCATAATTACTCTTTATCACCAACAATCTTTGTCTATGCAAACTTCATGTTTCTAGCCCTATCCGCCCTTGTATCACTCCCTCCCACATGTGCCCTATCTCATGTCTCTTTATCTCTCAAATTATCTCTCTATGCATGCCTCATATCTCTAACAGTCTCCCCCTTATCTTACTCTCTATTTCCCATGTCCCTTCCTATTATTACAACCTACTATCCTTTTTCCCTGCAACTTTATCTCTTAAATATAAAATATTATTTATTTTTGAAAAATAAAAGTTTGAATGCATATATTATTGTTTAAACCTAAACATATTGAAAATAATTAATAAAAAAATGTCAAAAAGCTTTCCTCTTAAAATTTATGTAATGCCCCGCCAAGGGATCCAAAGAATTAACCTAAAAATTCACTAAGTTTACCAAACAATTTTTTTCTTTTAAAACAAGAAAGATAAAACATTCATAAAATTTGCGAAAGCAATAGTAACATCCAACTGAAAGTAAACATAACATATTTCATTCTTTAAGGATCCCTTAATGTTGTATCACATCTAAATTAACTATTCATCTTGCATCACATCCTTATGAAATAACAATGATACATCCAACATTCTTAGACCATATACAAGTGTCCTTTTTGTAATTACATTTCAGATTGCTCAATCATCCACTATACATGTCACAGGGTATGAATGGCTTAAAAGAATAAACACCCATTTAAATAAAGTACATCATCATCCAATATTAATCCATGATGCAATTAAAGTAAATGAAACCACATATCATACATGATACATCATCACAAAAGATATAAACATCATAAAAGATAACCGTACATCACAAACATAAATAACTAAGTGCACGGTTCCTCCCAATCGTAAATAGCATCATTAGACCATCGTAGATCCTAGCCATCCCTTCGTGCGTAACATTCCAAAGCACCAAAGAGATCATTGATATTATCATAGTAGGAATGTCACACCTAAAAAAACTACATCCTACTAACATGCAAAGTAAAGCATAATATATCATCATCTAACATATGCAAACCATCAATGTAAGAAACATACCAGTAAATTCATCAATCATAGGTATATCATCTATCATAACGATCCAAGAATCAGAATGAAGATAAATACCAACAAAGAATGCTTCAGCCATGCTGTCTCAATGGATCTGAAATGATAACAGTGGAAAAACACTACCACCCGACCGCATGGAACCTAAGTGGTCCACTCCCACTGTGTTGAGGAGATAATCTCAAGTCCCAAATAGGTTATAAAAATCACAAAGTATAATTACTTTCTAAGTCCAAGAATCCTAAAAGTATACTAACTCAAAGGTTCCAAACATAAAATTGACATCTAATCCTAGAGGCACACAAAGACTTGTAGGAAACCTACTATGCAAGTGAAAAAGTGTCATCACATTTATCACGTACAAGTTACCCTGGCAGTTAGCTAAACTCCATGGGTCCATACTGATCTCATGTGGCCACTAGTATCCTCTCATACTGACAAGGCATATTATGGAATGCAAGTTCGCAACCATGCATTCTCTCTACTCCCATCCTAGTCTATACAAGCACTCAAGGCATGGGCGAGAACATCAAAACAATTATCTATTTAGGTTCATTTAATCCCCATTTAGAGTGTAAATGTTATCACTTATTAACCAAACTTACAATGAGTTACTCTGGTAGCCACTTAGGGCCTTGGCCCCCATTGCAAGCCACTTCCCGACACTACAAGTAAATTACCTACTCTAAGCTCATGGAATCATAAAATCACCCGAGTCCTGTACAAGCGACTCGAAAGAAATACCAAAAGATAATCTATAAAAAGAATCATCAAATATCTATGATAAAAGCATCAAATATCCGCAATAAGAATCATCAAATCTCCATGATAAGAAACATCAAATCTCCATGAGCATCTGAAAAGCATCCATAGAAAATCATGACCACAACAGTCCTCTATTGGCCACTGAAGGCATCACTGATAATCATAAGTATCCATTGGTTCTCAATACCCAAAATATATCTCAAAATAAATCACCATATTCATTGGTTCTCAACAAGCAACCAAGAATATCTCAAAATCATACTGATCGAAGACTCCAAAATGGTTGAGTCAAAACATGTCACAACATGAAATCATCAAGAAATAAATCCACATTTCAGTCTCATTATGGCGACTAGAAAATAATCCAAGGATAACTGATCGATGACTCAAAAATGATTAGCTCAAGTGTCTCATACACATACATCTCAGCTTCACACATGAAGACTGAAAAGCAATAACAATCAGTAAATACAAACATTTCATAGAGCATATGATCACATTACCATGGTTGGGTTTATAAAGATTGAGACCAAATAAGATCAACATGCCATCACATCTCATAACTCCCGAGCCTCTGGTAACAACCTAGGATTGGTCAACATTAGTCAACCCAAAAACCCGAAACAAGAAGCATATAGAATACAAAATGCAAACACATGTTTTGGTTTACTAAAATCACATAGTTGTATAATGCGTGGAATTTCAATTTTCTATTTGTAAGTATACTTCAAGTGTCTATGTTTAATCATTTGACCCACAAGTCAACCCGTTTGTTCCCTGATAGCATTATCCTTTCCATTATAATATTCTAAGAATAACTTAAGGGTAAATACTTAATCATTAGACTAATCATCATTAACTATCAATTAAATACTTCGCTTTATTTTATTAAGATCCATATTCTAATCAAATAACTCTTCCTTAATGTTACTTCAACTTTTCAACATAATTAGAGGATCATTATTCATATATTATAAGAGAACCAATTACTAGTCTTCGAATAAGAAGATTACAACTTTATTAAAATGATCAATTAAACCAATCAATTAACATAGGTACATAATCCATGACCCTTTTGACATTCTAATAGTTCTCAACTAGAAACTTAATTAAGTATTACTAAAGTTTGAGTCTAATAATTTAATTGCTATCATCGTTGACAACCATATAATATCTAAAGTCATTATTCAAGCCATAAGAGTACGTCTTATCAACTTCGATGTAAATACCTAACAACTTCACTAGAGGATTCGATATTAGCATATCAATTAAAACTTTATTACATAAATTAATTATTAATTAAATTTAATTAACTCTAATTAATTAATTTAATTAATAATTACATATCCAAGGCAACGTTCCAACAAATATCAGTTGACTAATAACTAGCTATAATTTTGTAAGTTAAAAGTCAACTATAACTCAAATCTCTAATATTAATAATTCAATAATGGCTTTTTATTATTTAATAGCAAGTTATAGGAAATCTATAATGACCACATTCATCAATCTTTCAAAGAAAACTAACATTCCCTTGACAATTTTGTATTATCAATAATTATTTCAAATAAGACTCTATCGCACAACTTAATAATTTATACTATTGATAATTAATAACAAGTTATGTTAATGGTCTTATTACCAAGTCTACAAAACCAGATTCATCCCCATTTTAAATAGATACTTATATCTCTTTTCAATTTAATAATAATTAACAATTATTATTAAATTAATATACCATACTTAACATTAGTTATTAACATCTATATATTACAATAATTTTCAAACTTAAGGTATCATCCTCTTTAATTAATTCACAACTAATTAAATCAATTAATGGAACATATAATTCGCCAAACCAATTCGACTAAATATTATCATAATCTGAATCACTTAATTGAATTATTCATAATAATAATATCTTATTAATATCAATCATTAATAACTAATAAAATTATTAACGACTTATTAATAATCATAAAAAGACTAATAATTAATAATAATAATTATTAAAATATACAATATTCAATATTTGAAATTCATTAATATCTAATGTGAAAATCGAAATATTTAAAATGATTCACAAATCATATATTATAAATGTTTAAAAAAAAAATTAAAATTTTAAACCCAACACTTTATTTTAAAATGTTTATAAAGGCTCGCTGGCCTATCAACATCATGCGATACTGCGGTAGCACTACTGTTGCAGCAACAGAGTACTCCCGCGTCAGTAGAAGTACCTGCTACCGTAGCAGTCTCTGCTACGGGCGATAGTGGGGGCGGTAAAAAAAATAAACGGGATGGGGTGAATCCCCTCCCACAAATGCACATTTATATATTTTTAAAACAATGACCCCATTGTAGGTACCCCGCATAGAACAGAGGGTACAGGGGGTGGGGTACAACCCGCCTTCCAATACTTACATAACTTTATATAAGCATTTTTTAATAAACACTTCACAAAAGTGATTCACATTCCTTCCAATAAATTTAAGTGGCGTTTCCACAATACACACACACACACACACACACACACACACACACACACACAGAGACATATATATATCTATGTATATAAATATATGTATATGTATATATATTTGTGTATATATATATGTATATATACACAAGTATATATACATATATCTGCAAAATTTATAAATTTATATGCAAAAGAAACATTTACAATGATGTTTGCGAGCATAAACATATCTTTAAAAAAAATTAGGACTTTTCAATTCTATAAAATTAAGAATTCTTCCTATAATGGTTGATTTTTAGATTTACCTATTAATCTCTCTAATAGGTTTGCCTATAACTTTTAATCTAGAATTTCCATTTCAACCTTCTCTCCATTTTCAAATTCAAATCCTTGCCAATTCTAAATTCACAATTTTAATTTGAACCCAAACCTGATTCAGATCTAATTTCTCCTTAATTGGATCTAGGTTTTTCTATTGTTTTCTTTGCAACCAAATAAAATATCTAGATTCCAATTCAAATTATAGATTCAATCATAGAGAAGATTTAGACACATATGATATACATGATGAAGACATGAAGAGAAAGAGTACAAATAAATTATGTGATTATCACGAGTGCACCTGGACATTGATGTTAATTTGCCATGCCTCAGAAGTTCATAGAAAATCCCTTCCTTCTCCATCATTCGCAATTCCTCTAAGATCCAAGCCAACCGAAATTCTCACATGACTAGAAGTGCTTGAAGAAGCATATAAGCATGTAGAAACATATGAGCATGTAGAAGCATATGAGCTTTTCAAATGCATGTAAGCTTTGAAGCTTCTTTTTTAGCTTGTCCAAACACACTAGGAGAGCCTCAATTTAAAGGCCTCTAAAATGCATCTAAAATGTGTCTAGAAAAAACTAGAAGATAAGCATGACAACAAAGCATGAGTCTTCTCCAACCTTCTAGATGAGTCATAAGGTTGTAGACACCATGTGCTCAAATAAAATGATAACTCCTAAGTGTAGACAACTTGTGCATACTTAGAGTGCAAACTCCTGTGTTGTCTACATGACAACTCCCGCGAGTTTGCAAACTCCTATGTAAGCAAACATTAAAATAATGCACAATCATTAATATAATATTTACTTTACTCTTTTTAATTTAATTTATTTATTATTAAATCTCATGCACTAACTTTAATATCTCCACTTGTTTCTATCTTAATATATTTATATTTTAATCACATAAAATTTAGAATTTTTTAATAATTTTAATATATTTTTCACTTTTAAATTTTATTTTCAAAACTTAATTGCTAAAATATTTATTAGCTTTAATAATAATATTATTTAGTCATTTATTTAAAAATGAACTCCAAATATATTATTATTAAAATAAATATTGTCACATTCCAAATTTAAACTTATAACTTTTATTTTCAAATTTAATTATTTCATTTAATTAATTTTACAATTAATTAAATAAAATAATTATTAAAATATGATATTAATTTTTTATTAAATTAAACCATTAATTAAATCTTTTAATTAGGCTTAATTAATATAAAATACATCAAAGACTCATAAAATAAAATACGCAAAACCCATCATAGCCAAAATACATACAAAATCAAACCAAGGTTTAATATCACAAATTACGTCATCTGACATATTCGGAGGGTACTCAACTCAAATACTTCTCCTAATTTTCAATTAGGACAAATGGCTTAAAGGGTTGAGATTTGGACTTGAGAATTATCTCCCCTCTCTTATCATTGAGATAATGTGATAGGGTATGCTCATCATGGCAATTCAGGGAAGTCAATACCCGGTACCTGCAACCTGCATAAAAACCACGCATGTACAAGCGCAATATATACTAAACTAAATAGTCAATGGTAGGAAGTGGTGCATCGTGTAGATCTCGACTAGCAGGTGACTACGACTCCCTTCCTTAACCACATCAGACATGCCATACATAAGAGCAAACACGCACACCATACACATGCAAGTATGGGGTAAGTATCCATAATAAAACACATGTGATAATAAACCATCTATCTAATCATCATCAATAACTACAAATACTGAAAATAATCATTATGAAATGTAGAGTCTAAGTGATCTCATCACATAATAAACTAAATCCATAGCACAGTATCTGATAGTTTCAAAACAATGCTACTAATCATCAACATAACACTATCCCTAAAAGAGCTCGACAATGACAGGAAAAATGTGACCTAGGGGTAGGCACTACATCCACCCCGCCTAGAATTAGGCTTACTCCTAGAAGCTTGCAAGAATGAAAAACTAAGATACTCACTATGTGGGCTCCATTGAACCCTTTTCCCCCTGTAGGAGGATATGATTCCACTGAGGATACTATGACACACTTAGAGAAATATGATTCTAATTTAATGGTAAACCGAAAACCATATTGATCCAACATTCATTCTTTTAACAACTACTAAAATAGATCCCCTAATACATTCTAAACAAGAGCAACTTAATGCTTGCAAAAATAAACAAAGGTTTACTTCCCTAAAACATAGATACAAGATACATGTTTTGCAACTAGATTTAGTTTCAATTTTCAGTTTTTCCCTCATTTAGGTTTAAGTAGAATTTTCAATTTTGAAAGCTAAGTGTTGAAGTATGAAAAATATGCAAGTAACAGTTTAGGTTCTGTTTCAGTCCACCTAGTTTCAAGTTTTTAGTTTGAAAGAGATACACATGATAGTTCAAAGTTTTCATTTTGTTCAACTAGTTGACAACTAGTGGCATTCCAATATACCCAGAGCTCCCAATGTTGAAACTCGAGCTCTGATACCAAATGTAATGCCCCGCCAAGGGATCCAAAGAATTAACCTAGAATTTTACTAAGTTTACCAAACAATTTTCTTTTTTAAAAACAAGAAAGATAAACCATTCATAATATTCACGGAAGTAATAGTAACATCCAACTGAAAGTAAACATAACATACATAATAGATTTCATTTTTTAAGGATCTCTTAATGTTGTATCACATCTAAATTGACTATTCATCTCACATCACATCCTTATGAAATAACAATGATACATCCAACATTCTTAGACCATATACAAATGTCCTTTTTGTAATTACATTTCAAATTGCTCAATTATCCACTATACATGTCATAGGGTATGAAAGGCTTAAAAGAATAAACATCCATGTAAATAAAGTACATCATCATCCAATATTAATCCATGATGCAATTAAAGTAAATGAAACCACATATCATACATGATACATCATCACAAAAGATATAAACATCATAAAAGATAACCATACATCACAAACATAAATAACTAAGTGCACAGTTCCTCCCAATCGTAAATAGCATCATTAGACCATCGTGGATCCTAGCCATCCCTCTGTGCGTAACATTCTAAAGCACCAAAGAGATCATCGATATTGTCATAGTAGGAATGTCACACCTAAAAAAACTACATCCTACTAACATGCAAAGTAAAGCATAATATATCATCATCTAACATATGCAAACCATCAATGTAAGAAACATACCAGTAAATTCATCCATCATAGGTATATCATCTATCATAATGATCCAAGAATCAGAATGAAGATAAATACCAACCAAGAATGCTTCAGCCATGGTGTCTCAATGGATTTGAAATGATAAGAGTGCTGTAGTGCCTGCCCCTAGTCTACATTTTCGAGCTACATTTAAGATATGATTGCAAAACTCTTTTAGGCCAATTTATGTTTGATGATTAGTATTATTATTTTAGAGATTATCAGATGATGTTTACACTCAGTTTATTATATGATGAGATTACTTGGTACTCTATATTTCATGCATGTATGATGATTATTCAATGGTTTCAGTTATCGATGATGATTAGTTAGATGGTTTATTATTCCATGTGCTTCTTATGGATACTTACCCCATACTGCATGTGTATGGTGTGCGTGTTGTTTTATTTATGTATGGTGTTTCTGATATGGTTAAGGAAGGGAGTCGTAGTCACCTGCTAGTCGGGATCTACACGATGCACCACTTCCTTCCATTGTCTGTTTAGCTTAGAATATTGTGTTTGTACATGCGTGAATTTTATGCAGGTTGCAGGTACCGGGTATTGACTTCCCTGAATTGTTAGGATGAGCATACCCTATCGCACTGTCTCAATGGTAAGAGAGGGGAGATAAACTCTTAAGTCCAAATCCTAAACCCTTTAGCCAATTGTCCTAATTGATAATTAGGACAAGTGTCTGAGTTAAGTACCCTCCGAATGCATCAAATGATGTAATTTCGTGATTATAACCCTTTTTGTTGTTTTGGTATGTATTTCTCTATGATGGGTTTTCGTATGTTGCTTTATGAGTCCTTGGTGTATTTTCTATTAATTAAGTCTAATTAAAAAAAAAAAGATTAATTAATGATTTAATTTAATAGAGAATTATTATGATATCTTTATATTTAATTAATTAATTAATTAATTAAAAGAATTAAAGTTGGAGATTAAAGTTCAAAGATAAATTTAGAACAGGATAATATTTATTTAATTTAATAATAATATATTTGGAGTCATTTTTAAATAAATGCTAAATATTATTGTTATTTAAATTAATTAAATATGTTATCAATTAAGTTCTAAAATAAATTAAAAGTTGAAAGATATTAATTTATTAAGAATTCTAGATCGCATGATCTAAACATGAGTTTAAATATAAGAATTAAATTAAAAGATTAAATTATAAAAATTAATCATGTTATTTTAATTTCTTAAAAGTGCACATAAGATTAAAGTAATAAATTAATTAAGAATAGAAGTCAAGTGGAATTTTTAAATAAAGTTATTTAATAATTCAACTTAATGTGCATGAAAGTTGAATGCAAAAGAATAAGAGAAGATAATAAAGGTTAATTTGGAGTTAACTGAGTGGTGCAAAGAGTCTTCTCGGGTAAATGCACAATTAGTGCCCTGATTTGAGGAGAAATTGCTTATCACAACTTTGGGGGTTCATTTTTGAGATAGACGAATTTGGACGGGAATTTTTGGGAGACAATTTTTGGAAGCAAATTTCAGAAGGCTAATACCAAGAAAGTTTTCCAGAAGAAGGTTATTGAGAGGAGCGAATTCGCATATAGTTCCTGGAGATTGCATAATAGCATCAGGATCAGGTAGGGTCTTGTGTTTTTGATTATCCATTAAATATGCAATTATCCCTTCCTGCCTTCTTCGTGTCTGGGGTTTGTAGATCTGAATTCTCTGTGATGAAAGTTTTAAGCTTTCAATATTGTGAAGTTATTAATTGTTCGTCAATAATTTCTGTATCCATGGAGACTGGATGAATTAATTAGAACCCTTGTTTTCTTGATTTAGAAATTAAGATTTAATTTAGTAAGGGTTTTGTTTTAATGAAATTGAAAGTTCTTGATATAAAAATTAATATATATATCATATATATATATATATTCTTTAAAAAAAAAATTGTTTTATTGAAAATTAAACAAAACTAATTTTTAAAATAAAACTGGATTTGTTTTATTTATATTGAAATAAAAAATATATATATATATATATAAAAAAATACATATAATAATATATAGTGGGGGGGGGAGGGAATCACCCCGTACCTGCCTCCCACTGTCAGAGGTCGACAGTACCTGCATCGCAGGTACTGCGACGGTAGGTACAGAGTACCTGCCGCTGCAGGCCTGCGGCCAAGCCAACGGGCTATAAACGTTTGTTTTAATTAAAAAAATAAAAACAAAACAACTTTGTTTAATTCGCTTTTTTTTTATATATAATTTTAATTTTTAATTTTTGTAAAAACAAATTTTATTATTTAAAATTTTTAATTAATAAAATTATAATATATTTTAAATTAATAATAGTTTTAACTTTATTAATATTTAATAAATAAATATTAAATGCATAAACATAGTTGTAAATATTAATTTATTAATTTTGGTGTAAAATTAATAAATTAACAATTAGTGATTAGATTAAGATAAGTAAGTAGAACAGACAATTATTGATTAATTTAATTAGTTTAATTAAGTTAATTAATAATGAATATTATTTGACTAAATTATAGATTTGGATTATGGATTTAATGAAAGTTATTATAGAAATGGGTTATTCATAAAGGGTAGTTGTGAAAACTTTGTTACTTGAATTCGACATTAAACTGAAACATAAACCTTACCTTAACTCAAATAATATACTTTCAGATCCAATCTCTGAGACTTTAATGTTGTCTTTGTACTTTGAATGTTTTGGAGTTGGTTTAGCGTTGACCAGTTTAGGTTGTTACCAGAGGCTCGGGGGTTGTGAATGTGATGTCATGATGATTTGGTCTCGATCTTTCTTAACCCGACCATGGTAATGTGATGAAGTGCTCTATGACATGATTGTGTTTACTGTTTGTTATTGCTTTCCAGTTTCCTTGTGTGAAGCTGAGGTGTATGTATTTGAGAATACCTAACTTAACCATTTCTGAGTCTCGATCAGTTATACTTGTATTACTTTCTGGTTGCTCATTAGAGAACCATTGGATTTTGTGACTTATCATTGATGCCTTCAGTTGCTAATAGAGAACTGTCGTGATTACATGATTACTATTTGATGTTATTTGTTGCTCATGAAGAACTGATGTAATTTTGTGGATTATCTTTTTATGATATTTTTTAGTTGCTCGTATAGGACTGAGGTGGTTTTATTATGATTCTTTTATTTACAAGTTCATGAGCTAGGGTAGGTTATCTATGTGTAGAGTTGGGAAGTGGCTTGCAATGGGGGTCGGAGCCTTAAGAGGCTGCCTTGAGAAACCCATTGTAAGTCATTTTTAATAAGTGAAAACATTTACACTAAATGAGAGAAAATGAACCTAACAAGATAATTGTATGTTCTCTCCCATGCCATGAGTGCTAGTACAGACTAGGATGGGGTAGAGAGGATGCTTGGTTACGACCTTGCATTCCATAGTATGCCTCGTCAGTACGAGAGGATACTAGTGGCCGTAGGATCAGTAGGGACCCGAGATTCCTAAGGGATTGCTCGCGTAACTTCTACGTAACTTTTGCGATGACACTTTCCCGCTTGCATATTAGGTTTCCTACGTGTCTTGTGGTACCTCTGCGATTTAGATGTCGATCTTTTTAGGAACCCTTGAGTTAGCATACTTATAGGATTTCCTGGACTTAGAGAGTATTTATGATTATAGGTTTTGTTATCCTATTTGGGACTTGAGACTATCTCCTCAGCGCGGTGGGAGTGGACCATTTAGGTTTCACGTGGTCGGGTGGTAGTGCTTTTACTCTTACCATTGAGATCCATTCCGTGGTCACCGTGGTTGGAGATTTCATGATTGGCATTTACCTTCACTATGTTCTTGGATTATTATGATGGATGGTTAGATTTTATGATAGATGTTTTATCATTATGGATGTATGGATGTATCATGTATGGTGAATAGTTTCATATATTTTTACTGTACTTTGTATCATGGATTTGAGGATGTTGTATCTTGATCTTTACATATGTATATTCTTTTAAGCCTTTCATACCCTGTGACATGTACAGTGGATGATTGAGCATTCTGAATTAATTTGCCAAGGAGCATTCGGAACAAATGTATATTATGGACATTGGAGTTTCTGATTATTCTTTCATATGTATGTGATAGTTGTTAGACTTAGAATTAATTAAATTTAAACGTGACTCAACGTCTTAGGATCTTTAAGAAATGTAACTTACAATGTATGTTTGTCAATGATTTCATGTTATTGCTTCTGCTACTATGTGTTTGATGTGTATGTTATACTTTCTTACTTTAAAAAAAAAAAAAAATGTTTAGCAAACTTAGTGAAACTTTAGGTTAATTCTTTTGGATCCCTTGGCGGGGCGTTACAAGTGCAAAAATACTACCACCTGACCGCATGGAACCTAACTGGTCCACTCCCACCATGCTGTGGAGATAATCTCAAGTCCCAAACAGGTTATCAAAACCACAAAGTATAATTACTTTCTAAGTCCAAGAATCCTAAAAGTATACTAAGTCAAAGGTTCCAAACACAAAATCGACATCTAATTCCAAAGGCACACAATGACTTGTAGGAAACCTAATATGCAAGCGAGAAAGTGTCATCACATTTATCACGTACAAGTTACCCTAGCAGTTAGCTAAACTCCATGGGTCCATACTGATCTCATGCGGCCACTAGTATCCTCTCATATTGATGAGGTATACTATGGAATGCAAGGTCGCAACCATGCATTCTCTCTACTCCCATCCTAGTTTTTATAAGCACTCAAGGCATGGGTGAGAACATCAAAACAATTATCTTTTTAGGTTCATTTAATCCCCATTTAGAGTGTAAATGTTATCACTTATTAACCAAACTTACAATGAGTTAACCTGGCAGCTACTTAGGGCCCCGACCCCCATTGCAAGCCACTTCCTGACACTACAAGTAGATTACCTACCCTAAGCTCATGGAATCATAAAATCACCCCAATCCTATACAAACGATTGAAAATAAATACCAAAAGATAATCCATAAAAAGAATCATCAAATATCTATGATAAAAGCATCAAATATCGGCAATAAGAATCATCAAATCTCCATGATAAGAAACATCAAATCTCCATGAGCATCTGAAAAGCATCCATAGAAAATCATGACCACAACAGTTCTCTATTGGCAAATGAAGGCGTCACTGATAATCATAAGTATCCATTGGTTCTCAATAACCAAAATATATCTCAAAATAAATCACCATATCCATTGGTTCTCAACAAGCAACAAAGAATATCTCAAAATCATACTGATCGAAGACTCCAAAATGGTTGAGTCAAAACATGTCACAACATGACATCATCAAAAAATAAATCCACATTTCAGTCCCATCATGGCGACTAGAAAATAATCCAAGGATAACTGATCGATGACTCAAAAATAATTAGCTCAAGTGTCTCATACACATACATCTTAGCTTCACACATAAATACTGAAAAGCAATAACAATCAGTAAATACAGACATTTCATAGAGAATATGATCACATTACCATGGTTGGGTTTATAAAGACTAAGACCAAATAAGATCAACATGCCATCACATCTCATAACCCCTGAGCCTCTGGTAACAACCTAGGACTGGTCAACACTAGTCAACCCAAAAACCCAAAACAAGAAGCATATAGAATACACAATGCAAACACATGTTTTGGTTTACTAAAATCACATAGTTGTATAATGTATGGAGTTTCAGTTTTCTTTTTGCAAGTATACTTCAAGTGTCTATGTTTAATCATTTGACGTACAAGTCAACTCGTTTGTTCCCCGATAGCATTATCCTTTCCATTATAATATTCTAAGAATAACTTAAGGGTAAATACTTACTCATTAGACTAATCATCATTAACCCTCAATTAAATACTTCGCTTTATTTTACTAAGATCCATATTCTAATCAAATAACTCTTTCTTAATGTTACTTCAACTTTTCAACATAATCAGAGGATCATTATTTGTTATATTATAAGAGAACCAATTACTAGTCTTCGAATAAGAAGATTATAACTTTATTAAAATGATCAATTAAACCAATCAATTAACAGAGGTACACAATCCATGACCCTTTTGACATTCTAATAGTTCTCAATTAGAAACTTAATTAAGTATTACTAAAGTTTGAGTCTTTTAATTTAATTGCTATCATCGTTGACAACCATATAATATCTGAAGTCATTATTCAAGCCATAAGAGTACATCTTATCAACTTCAATGTAAATAACTAACAACTTCGCTAGAGGATTCAATATTAGCATATCAATTAAAACTTTATTACATAACTAAATTATTAATTAAATCTAATTAATTCTAATTAATTAATTTAATTAATAATTACATATCCAAGGCAACGTTCCAACTAATATCAATTGACTAATAACTAGCTATAATTTTGTAAGGTAAAAGTCAACTATAACTCAAATCTCTAATATTAATAATTCAATAATGGCTTGTTATTATTTAATAACAAGTTATAGGAAATCTATAATGACCACATTCGTCAATCTTTCAAAGAAAACTAACATTCCTTTGACAATTTTGTATTATCAATAATTATTTCAAACAAGACTCTATCGCACAACTTAATAATTTATACTATTGATAATTAATAACAAGTTATGTTAATGATCTTATTACCAAGTCTACAAAACTAGATTCATCCCCATTTTAAATAGATACTTATATCTCTTTTCAATTTAATAATAATTAACAATTATTATTAAATTAATATACCATACTTAACATTAGTTATTAACATCTATATATTACAATAATTTTCAAACTTAAGGTATCATCCTCTTTAATTAATTCACAACTAATTAAATCAATTAATGGAACATATAATCGCCAAACCAATTCAACTAAATATTACCATAATCTGAATCACTTAATTGAATTATTCATAATAATAATATCTTATTAATATCAGTCATTAATAACTAATAAAATCATTAACGACTTATTAATAATCATAAAAAGACTAATAATTAATAATTATTATTATTAAAATCTACAATATTCAATATTTGAAATTCATTAATATCTAATGTGAAAATAGAAATATTTAAAATGATTCACAAATCATATATTATAAACGTTTAAAAAAAATTAAAGTTTTAAACCCAACGCTTTATTTTAAAACATTTATAAAGGCCCACCGGCCTGTCGGCATCATGCGGTACTATGGCAGCACTGCTGCTATAGTAGCAGAGTACTACCGCATCAGCAGCAATACCTGCTGTCGTAGTAGCAGTGTCTGCTGCGGACGATAGTGGGGGCGGTAAAAAAAATAAAGTGGATGGGGTGAATCCCCTCTCACAAACGCACATTTATATATTTTAAAAACAACGACCCCATCGCAGGTACCCCACACAGAATAGAGGGTACGAGGGGTGGGGTATAGCCCGCCTTCCAATACATACATAACTTTATATAAACATTTTTTAATAAACGCTTCACAAAAGCGATTCGCATTCTTTTCAATAAATTTAAATGGCATTTTCACAATTTACATACATATATATATGTACATATATATATATCTATGTATATGTGTATATAAATATATGTATATGTATGTGTGTATATATATATATATCTACAAAATTTATAAATTTATATGCAAAAAACACATTTACAATGATGTTTGCACGCATAAACTTATCTTTAAAACAAATTAGGACTTTTCCATTCTATAAAATTAAGAATTCTTCCTATAATGGTTGATTTTTAGATTTACCTATTAATCTCTCTAATAGGTTTGCCTATAACTTTTAATCTAAAATTTCCATTTCAACCTTCTCTCCATATTCAAATTCAAATCCTTGTCAATTCTAAATTCACAATTTTAATTCGAACCCAAACTTGATTCAGATCTAATTTCTCCTTAATTGGATCTAGGGTTTTCTATTGTTTTCTTTGCAACCAAATAAAATATCTAAATTCCAATTCAAATTATAGATTCAATCATAGAGAAGATTCAGACACATATAATAGACACGATGAAGACAGGAAGAGAAAGAGTGCAAATAAATTATGTGATTATCACGAGTGCACTTGGACATTGATGCTAATTTGCCATGCTTCAGAAGTCCATAGAAAATCTCTTCCTTCTCCATCATTTGCAATTCCTCCAAGATCCAAGCCAATCGAAATTTTCATGTGACTAAAAGTGCTTGAAGAAGCATAGAAGCATGTAGAAACATATGAGCATGTAGAAGCATATGAGCTTTTCAAATGCATGTAAGCTTTGAAGCTTCCCTTTTAGCTTATCCAAACACACTAGGAGAGCCTCAATTTAAAAGCCTCTAAGATGCATCTAAAATGTGTCTAGAAAGAACTAGAAGATAAACATGACAACCAAGCATGAGTCTTCTCCAACCTTCTAGATGAGTCATAAGGTTGTAGACACCATGTGCTCAAATAAAATGCTAACTCCTAAGTGTAGACAACTTGTGCATACTTAGAGTGCAAACTCCTGTGTTGTCTACATGACAACTTTCGAGAATTTGCAAACTCCTATGTGAGCAAACATTAAAATAATGCACAATCATTAATATAATATTTACTTTACTCTTTTCAATTTAATTTATTTATTATTAAATCTCATGCACTAACTTTAATATCTCCACTTGTTTCTATCTTAATATATTTATATTTTAATCACATAAAATCTAGAATTTTTTAATAATTTTAATATATTTTCCACTTTTAAATTTCATTTTCAAAACTTAATTGCTAAAATATTTGTTAGCTTTAATAATAATATTATTTAGTCATTTATTTAAAATGAATTCCAAATATATTATTATTAAAATAAATATTGTCACATTTCAAATTTAAACTTATAACTTTTATTTTCAAATTTAATTATTTTATTTAATTAATTTTCTAATTAATTAAATAAAATAAATATTAAAATATCATATTATTTTTTATTAAATTAAACCATTAATTAAATCTTTTAATTAGGCTTAATTAATAGAAAATACATCAAAGACTCATAAAATAAAATACGAAAAACTCATCATAGCCAAAATATATACAAAATCAAACCAAGGGTTAATATCACAAATTATGTCATCCGATATATTCGGAAGGTACTCAACTCAGATACTTGTCCTAATTTTCAATTAGGACAAATGACTTAAAGGGTTGGGATTTGGACTTGAGAATTATCTCCCCTCTCTTATCATTGAGATAATGTGATAGGGTACGCTCATCCTGAGAATTCAGGAAAGTCGATACCCAGTACCTGCAACCTGCATAAAAATCACGCATGTACAAGCACAATATATACTAAACTAAACAGGCAATGGCAGGAAGTGGTGCATCGTGTAGATCCCGACTAGCAGGTGACTATGACTCCCTTCCTTAACCACATCAGACACGCCATACATAAGAACAAACATGCACACCATACACATGCAAGTATGGGGTAAGTATCCATAATAAAACACATGTAATAATAAACCATCTATATAATCATCATCAATAAGTACAAATACTGAAAATAATCATTATGAAATGTAGAGTCTAAGTGATCTCATCACATAATAAACTGAATCCATAGCACAATATCTGATAGTTTCGAAACAATGCTACTAATCATCAACATAACACTAGCCCTAAAAGAGCTCGACAATGATAGCAAAAATGTGACGTAGGGACAGATACTACAATTTAATATTTCAATTTTTAATAAAATATAAATTTAGCATTTAATTTTTCCTATATTAACTTTCTATAGTTGAGATAAAATAAAAATCATTTTTCTTTTATTATTTAAAACAAATCAACTTTTTCATGTATGCAACCTATCATGGGTACAAATCATAAATGAATCATGACAATATTTGTTCGACGTTTCTGAAATGAATCATTATAATAACCGATACTATTTAATTGTTATTAATGGATTAGGGTTTTGTTCGGCAACCAGAATGTTAGAGAAAGTGTTCATCAATTAAAACCCAGAACGATCACTTTGGATTTACAGTGTGCCTATTTCTTCAAAGCAAGACAAATCGGTTTATTCTTTCAGCCATAAATCTCAAAATAACCACCTTTCCAGACTGCCGAACTCAAATTTACACCCAGTTAAGCTGTAGATCCAACTGATTTCACTGCCGAATGCAATAAAGAATTCAGATTAAAAACACGCTCCTCGCTTCATTAAATCACAACACTAAAGCATTCCCGTCTTGGAACGTTCTAAAGGAAATCCGATTCGACAAACAATGATGCTAATCTATTTTGAGATTTATTTCTGAAGTCGTCCCTTTATTTTACAATCTCTTCAATGTTAATTATTGTTAGTTGGACAGCTGTTATTTCTGACCCGAAAATAGCAGCACTATTTATGGGTAGCTTGGACAGCTGTTCGTCCTTATCTATGAATAACGGTTGTATTTATGGGTGGTTTGGACAGCTGTTTGTCCACTTGCCAAAAAATTAGTAAATGGTTATTATTTACTAATTTTAGAGATTCCCTTTTGGACACTTTGCAACCAATTCTATTATTGGCTGTCGAGTTGTCTTAATCTCAGCTATTGGTTTATTTTAATATCGGTCGTTGGTTTACCAACGAGAGTAGTATAAAAAGGGGTCTAGGGGGCATTTGGAGGGTGAAGCAGGAAGAAGCTTTGGTGAAGTTGTTTGCAGTGTTAGCAAACAGTCTTGCAGTGTTAGCAAGGGCACAAGAGAAGAAGCTTTCATGAAGCTGTTTGCAGTGTTAGCAAACAGTCTTGCAGTGTTAGCAAGGGCACAGTGAAGAAGCTTTGGTGAAGCTGTTTGCAGTGTTAGCAAACAGTGTTGCAGTGTTAGCAAGGGCACAAGAGACGAAGCTTTCATTCTTGCAGTATTAGCAAGGGCGCAGTGTTAGCGCAGGGATAGCAGGGAGAAATATCAGCGGGAGAAATTAGGAGGTTGTCGGAGTTCTGCCAGTGTGAGGCAAGGAATTTTGTATCTCTTGATTTGCTGAAGTTTAATATAATTTCTCATCTGTAGAACTGGTTTTCTCTTAGGGGTTTTTCTAGGGACAATTTGTCCGAAAATATTGTGTTGATTCTGTTGCACATTTCTTTCCGTATTTTAAGTGAAGTTGCAGTTGTGTTATTTTTCGATATTAGCTGGGAATTTATTTTCAGCAGTTTAATAATCATTTGTGATAGGAGATTAATAATCAGTGACTGCAATAGTTTGATTTTTCACATGGTATCAGAGCATTGTTAAGGGTAGAAGAGTTTTGCCCTAGGAAAGAAATTTTGATCTCTTTAGATTTATTATTGCTTTAAACCCTTGAGATGGCTTCAGCTGGTTTGAGAGATCAGGATAGATTGGATGGTGCCTCAAATTTTGGTGTCTGGAAGGCCAGAATTTCTTTATTGTTGGAAGAGAATGGTATCAAGGATTATGTTACCAGTGGTGTACCTGTACCAACAGATGCAACACAGCTTGCAGCATATAGGAAGGACGATGCCAAAGCGAGGAGGATTATCCTTGATGGTGTCAAGGATCATATTGTTCCACATATCTCGGAGCTAGATACAGCAAAGAAGATGTGGGACGCCATTCTAAATCTGTACCAGAATGCTACCACTAACAGGAAGTTGATTCTCAGAGAGAAGCTAAAGAATACCTGGATGAATCAGGGAGAAGACGTCACAAGTTACCTCACCAGGCTCAGACTTGTCAAGGATGAGTTAGCAGCTGTTGGAGATAGCCCTAGTGATGATGAGCTAGTGAGAATAGCCCTAAATGGGTTTACTAAACAATGGAGTGTCTTTGTTCAAGTTGTCAGTGGACGAGATACTTTACCAAGTTGGGATCGACTATGGACTGATTTCACTCAGGAGGAGTTTAGACTAAGTCTTGTCAATGGGGCCAACAAGAGTCAGAAAAATGAGGTGGAACAAGAGAACGTTGCCCTAGCGGGTAAAGGGAAAGCAAAGAAGGGATCTAGCAAAGGATCAAATTCACAAAGTGAAAAGAAGAAGAAGGACCTTTCTAAGGTTAAGTGCTTTGGATGTCACGAGTTTGGCCACTATGTCAGTGATTGCCCAGAGAGAAAAAAGGGTAAGAAGCAGGTGGCAGCTTCAGCAAGTGCAGAAGAACTCTCTAGCAGAATGGAAGATGAGTTTGCACTCATAGCTTGTATGGTTAGCTCAACCTCACAGTGTGTTTGGTATATAGATAGTGGGGCGTCATTTCATATGACAGGAGTTAGAGAGTACTTCTCCAGTTACAAGGAGGAGGACACCAACATCCAGATTTCTATGGGAAACTTGTCCAAACTCAACCCTGTTGGGAAAGGGACTGTTCAGTTTCAGAGGGAGAATGGAAAGATAATTCCTCTTCATGATGTGTTATATGTGCCGGGCTTAGGTATGAATTTGATTTCTGTATCTATTCTTCAGGATAGGGGGTATAATGTACTCTTTAGAGGGACACATGTGTTGATTAAGCACAAGGATTGGAAATCACCCATAACTATTGGAGTTAGGAGTGGTTGCCTTTATAGATTGCAGTTTGATACTCCTAAGGCACTTATGAGCAACAATAATCCTAGAGATCTTGGAGAGCTATGGCATAGGAGGTTGGGCCATATTCATCATGGAGCACTTAGATTGCTTCGTGAGACATTGACAGGTGTTCCGGAGGTGAGCACAGAGCATGATGATGTATCTAAGGAGAAGGATGTAGATCCCACTTTATATAGACAGTTGATTGGTTCGCTTATGTATTTGGTCAACACTAGACCAGATATAGCATTTGCAGTAAACTCTCTTAGTCAGTTCATGGTTGAACCAAAGAGAATGCATTGGATAGCGGCTAAGCATGTGCTACGTTACTTGTGTAGTACAGTCGAGTATGGGATCAGATATGTTCGAGGTGAAGGTATTAGGTTGATAGGCTATACTGATGCAGATTGGGCAGGAAGTACAACAGACAAAAGGAGCACTTCAGGGTGTTGTTTCAGCTTGGGATCAGGAGTTGTATCTTGGTTCAGCAGGAAGCAGAAGTTTGTGGCTCTAAGTTCAGCAAAAGCAGAATACATAGCAGCTAGCATGGCGACATGTGAAGCTATATGGCTTCGGAAGTTGTTAGTAGCCTTGTTTGGTCAGAAGGTTGAGACTACTGTGATACATTGTGACAATTAGAGTTGCATCAAGTTGTCTGAAAATCCAGTGTTTCATGATAGGTCTAAACATATAGATATCAGATATCACTTCATCAGAGATTGTGCACAAAGGGATACTCAGGAGTTTGTGGGAGCTCCTAGGAAGAGTACTAGACAGCGAAGACAACCAGCCAAGTTCAATGACTATGTTAGTCAGTTGGTAGATAGTGAGCCTTGTAGCTATCAGGAAGCTGCAGAACATCAGGTATGGTGAGATGCTATGGTTGAGGAATATTCTTCAATAATGCAGAATGATGTGTGGGAGGTAGTACCTAGACCAACAGATAGGGCTGTAGTTGGATCACACTGGATTTATAAGATAAAGCACGGTGCAGATGGTAGCATCGAGAAATACAAGGCTAGGTTTGTGGCAAAGGGGTTCTCTCAGAAGGAGGGAATAGACTATGAGGAGACATTTGCTCCAGTTGCCAGGTATACTTCTATACGAGCTGTAATCTCACTTGCAGCACAGATGGGATGGCAGATCCATCAAATGGATGTCAAAACAGCATTCCTCAATGGTGAGTTGAAGGAGGAGGTATACATAGAACAACCAGAAGGCTTTGTAGCACACAGGAAAGAGACCCACGTGTGCAGATTGAAGAAAGTTGTTCGACTACAATACATACCTACAGATGAGCAGGTAGCAAACATTCTGACGAAGGCTTTGGGAAAGGCCAAATTTATCTTCTTCAGAGATAAGATGGGTGTCATGCAGAACAGCTTCCTCGCTAAGAGGGAGTGTTAATTATTGTTAGTTGGACAGCTGTTATTTCTGACCCGAAAATAGCATCACTATTTATGGGTAGCTTGGACAGCTGTTCGTCCTTATGTATGAATAATGGTTGTATTTATGGGTGGTATGGACAGCTGTTTGTCCACTTGCCAAAAAATTAGTAAATGGTTATTATTTACTAATTTTAGAGATTCCCTTTTGGACACTTTGCAACCAATTCTATTATTGGCTGTCGAGTTGTCTTAATCTCAGCCGTTGGTTTATTTTAATCTCGGTCATTGGTTTACCAACGAGAGTAGTATAAAAAGGGGTCTAGGGGGCATTTGGAGGGTGAAGCAGGAAGAAGCTTTGGTGAAGCTGTTTGCAGTGTTAGCAAACAGTCTTGCAGTGTTAGCAAGGGCACAAGAGAAGAAGCTTTCATGAAGCTGTTTGCAGTGTTAGCAAACAGTCTTGCAGTGTTAGCAAGGGCACAGTGAAGAAGCTTTGGTGAAGCTGTTTGCAGTGTTAGCAAACAGTGTTGCAGTGTTAGCAAGGGCACAAGAGACGAAGCTTTCATTCTTGCAGTGTTAGCAAGGGCGCAGTGTTAGCGCAGGGATAGCAGGGAGAAATATCAGCGGGAGAAATTAGGAGGTTGTCGGAGTTCTGCCAGTGTGAGGCAAGGAATTTTGTATCTCTTGATTTGCTGAAGTTTAATATAATTTCTCATCTGTAGAACTGGTTTTCCCTTAGGGGTTTTTCTAGGGACAATTTGTCCGAAAATATTGTGTTGATTCTGTTGCGCATTTCTTTCCGTATTTTAAGTGAAGTTGCAGTTGTGTTATTTTTCGATATTAGCTGGGAATTTATTTTTAGCAGTTTAATAATCATTTGTGATAGGAGATTAATAATCAGTGACTGCAATAGTTTGATTTTTCACATTCAGTTACTCCATTTATTATTCAATATCGTGATAAATGTGTCATTCATTACTCTGCCAACTCGCCGACTGTCAATTTTTAACTAAATGGCTAAAAGTTTAGTTTTACAACGAAGGATGCTCCCATTGTAGAAGCCTCTCAGCTTAAATATTAAATTTGAATTTATGATTTTCAAAACGGTCGATAATCGAATACAGTTAGTCTTACAGTTGTATGTAATCCTTTCCCATCAAATCCAGTTCAACATTGGTGTAACAGCTGGCATTGATTTTTGACGGATCATTTAATTCCTTCTGAATTAAGAAACCAGCGGGATATGCTTTGCGATTCTTTATATTTTATCACTTTTTCTTCTTCATTATAAAATGAGACCTATTCTATACCGGTGTGTCAAAATGTTCGTCTCAGTTTTGGATATTTTAAATGTTCGATATGTATTCCGATTGCTTCAAAACTAAAGTACGCGTGTAGATCATAAGAAGATGAAGAAGCTTTCGTCTCATTGCTCGTTTTAAGCTTCTTTAATTTAACAATATTAACAAAGCAGAGCACTGAAATTCAACGTCGGCCATATTGGCGGAGGACAATGTACACAAGTCGTTATGCTCCCATCATAAGCAATTCTTTGAATTTCTGGTTATAAAAATACAAAGAATAGCAGCCTTTCTGAAATTTAGTGATTTCTAATTAAAGTTGTCAGTTGTTCTAATTTGCTTCGTAATGTAGGTGCAGTCCACCGTACGCTTTGACATAATATTGGAGATGATATACAGCCGCCTCTCTTATATCTAGGCCGTATTTTTGGAACAGTGAAGCATTGCTTCAAAATCATGAAACAATATATAAGCGTACTTTGTCTAATGGTTCGCTCCGCTTAGCTTTGTCTTCACCACCGTTTGACTGAAAATATGCACTTGGCAACATTAATATATTGATTTAGCAGTAACTGAGATTGTATTTCTTCGATCTTATGTTTTCAAAATGTACCTAAAGTTCAACCTCTAGCATTTTTGGGCTATTTGATTATGGTCCCTTGCCTCAAGCATCCTTTTGATTGAAATCATGTCAGTTTTAATCATTGCATTTGTTTCTACGTTTCAGCTTATTTTCATTTATGATATTTTATTTCACTTTATTATGGCATTGGTATGTTTTGAAGGCAATTAAGTGATCAACTGAACACAAAACAAAGAAATATATAAAAGTTTCAAATTGTCTTCAAGAAATGAGAGGTAAAACATTATTTATATAGAAACTTAAATAGGGAGGTGATATTAAGTCACCATATCTATCAACGAAAAAAACTAAATTAAAAAATATATACAACCATCAACTATAAAAGTAAATACATTAAATATTATTTTTTATATTAGATTTCAAAGTTAATAAGGACTACAACTAGTCTAGAAAAGTTGTCCCAAAGTCAAAAAAAGACTATCCCAATGGGTATTAATGTTGTCATTCTTCCCTATAATGAGTATTGGGTAGCACATGGAGTAGATCTATAAGCTTCTAGAACCTTTTATGAGCTAGTGTCTTTGTGAAGATATCTCCAATTTGATCTTTTGTGTTGTAGTACATAATTTTGATCAAAACTTGCCAAACCAACTCTCCAATACAATGATGTTGTATCTCAATATGTTGCATTCTACTATGAAATATTGGATTCTTTATCATTTGAATAGAATTCTTTTTGTGTCAACACAAAAGGTACGTTCATTTGAATTTGATGTATGTTTCCTAGTAGTCTTATCAACCATACAATTTGACAAGTTGCTAATGTTGCAACTATGTATTCTTTCTCTGCTATAGAAAGTGATACTGCTGGTTATTTCTTTAACTTCAAAGAGAATATTTCCGAACCAAGGCTAAAAGCACAACCAAACATATCTACTTCCTATCATCTACAAAATCTGCCCAGTCTAAATCTATATAGCCAACCAATTGGTTATCCAATATATATTGAAATTTAAGACCATAAGTCAATGTCCCTTTTATATATATGAGAATCCTCTTAGTTGTATTCCAATGTATTTCCTTAGATTCTAATGTGAACCTAGAGACCAAACTCACTACATTTATGACATCTTGATGGGTAGTAGTTAAGTATATCAAAGTTCCAATCAGCTGTATACATATAGAGTGGTGTCACTAGATGTGACACATCTAAAGTGGACAATTTAAGTCCAACTTCAATAGGTGTTGCAACTAGTTTTCAACTCTACGTCCAAAATTCTTGTAGGATATATGAAGCATATTTTTTCTGAGATATAAATATTTCATCTATGTTTTGCCATGATACTATACCAAGAAATTAGTTCATTAATAACAAATCTATCATTTCAAACTCAGTAACCATGGCTATTCTAAAATCTATTAAAAACTTAGATATTCCCTGTGTTGAAAAGATCATCAGCATAGAGAATAAGATAAAGATATCCTTAGCTAATCTCAATATATAAAGATTTTGATTTGACTTAATTCATGAAAAACCTTTCGGTTATAGGCATGATTCTATTCTTGAAACTCATATGCTCGATTCTTGCTTAAGACAATAGAAGATCTTGTTTAATCTACAAAGCTTATGTTCTTTGGAGGTACTTGAAAGCCTCTAGGTTGTGAAAAATACACTTCCTCATCAATATATCCATTCAAGAAAGTGCTCTTCACATCTATTTGATAAACTTTCTAATTGTATTGAGTTGCCAATTCCATAACCAAATTAATAATTTCCATTCATGCTACATGTACAAATATTTCACTATAATCGATAACTCCCTATTTAGTGTGCCGTTAGGCTACCAACCTACCCTTATATTTATCAATGTTTCCTAAAATTTATACTTAGTCCTGAATACCCATCTTGCACCAATAACTTCTATACTAGGAGTTAACTAGTCAACCAATTCCCATGTGTCGTTTGTTTTACTTATATCTATTCATTATTTAGTTCTTTTTCTTTGATCATGTTCAAATGTGTAGATTTTACTAGATCTTTGTTGGTGGAGACTTATTGATTTATTTCACTCTGATTTCTATAATATACCAGACTAGTGTCTTTCTTATATAATGGTAGACTTTTTATTCTATATGGTCTTATTGCAGTAGTATCCTATTCTGATATGCGATTTGTATGCCACTTTTATTGATATGATCTACATATACAAAATGACCTTATATATATATATGTATGTATGTATGTATGTATGTATGTATGTATGTATGTATGTATATATATATATATATATATATATACACATATATATATATATATACATGCATATATATACATACATACATACATACATATATACATACATACATGCATACATATATATACATACATACATATACATACATACATATATATATATATATATGCATACATATATACATACATATATATATATACATATATACATATATATATATATACATATATATATGTACATAATATACATATGTATATATATACATATGTACATATATACATATGTATATTATGTACATATGTACATACATATATACATATGTACATATGTACATACATATATATATACTCACACACACACACATATAGAAACACAATTGAGTAGGGGAATGACCCTACATGGTCATGTTGCAATATGCATATACATTAGCCAAAGGGGGAGATTGTTGACATATTAGTCAAATTTGTTATTAGGGACATACACTTATTTAGATTGTAAATAGCTACCGAGCTTATTGTACATTTAACATTGTTTCCCAAGCATTTCAATTGTTGTTGAGTTCTACAGTTGCTGCTAAGTCCTTTGGACAAATTCCAATGTTTTGCCAAGCAATTATGGTTACCATGAAGATCATTAGTGTTAACTAAGCATCTTAGTATATGCTGAGTTTAATAGTGCAAACCGAGTTGTTTAGTGCTTACTAATTTCCTAGTTTATGTGATGCAAGTCCAGTGTTAACCGAGCTACTTATTGTTAACCAAGTGATATAGTTTATACTGAGCTTGAGGAGATAGTGTTTATCGAGTCATACAAAGGTAAACCAAGAGACTCAAATTATATGATGAGTTTCATAGCATTAATTGAGTCACCAGTGCAGACTGAGTTCAAGACTACTTGGAAGTGATTAGTATGGACTGAGCTTCTATGTTTATTGAGTGCATGATGATGCTGAGCATTGATAGTAGATGCCGAGTATCAGAACCTCACTGAATCAATCTTTATAACCTGAGTGTCTTCATTCAAGCTGACTTTGTAATATTTCTGTAAACTTGTATAGTGGTTGACTTTGTAATTTGTATAATTGGATTGGTATATATGTAGTGTATTATATCACATCCAATGTGTGTAGTATGATGCATACATGAGAAGAGTAGAAAGTGTGAATTACAAAGGCTATAGTAGTATAAGGAGCAAGAAAGATTCATCTATCACAACAAGGTGATTTGTACAGTTAAAGAAATTTCATTCAACAAACTGAGTTGTAGATTAGAGATCAACTATTGTTTCATCCTAAGAGGTGGATCAGTTAAATCCTTTAACAAGGTAGACCTAATAGTCTTTTTAAAATATCTTTACCAAGTGAATACTTCATTGTATGTTTGTAAATCCTTTCAAAAGGCAGACCTAGTACTCCTTATTTTTCCTAATAGGGCAGATCATCAAAAGTGATCAATGTAAGCCTTAATAGGAAAACTTTATACTTCAGTAATAAAGCTTGTGGGTATCATCCCCACCCCAGTTTTACTTTCTATTTGGATTGTTTTTGGGTCATCAAATCTTTGTGTCACAATGTTATGAATGCTTTCATGTTTTCAATTTCTTATGCATGCACTTAGATAAGATTATATATGAAGAATTAAATCATAATTGGACTGTTGGATTAAGAATTAAAGTTACAGAAGTTTTAGAAGTTATTGATTCACCCCTCCCCTCTCAGTAACTTAGCATTGTTAAGAATATTTCCAAACATATATATATATATATATATATATATATATATATATATATATATAGAAACACAACCAAGTAGGGGCATGATCCTACGTGGTCATGCTGCAATATGCATATACATTATCACATGTTCTTGACTATTAGTTAAACCCAATAATATAACCCATGTCAAAGGATGCCACCAGATAACACAAAGGGTACAATAGATTAGTATTACTAACAAAAGTAATTTATAGTAACTCATAGTAATTTATCTTATGTTAATCATCACCACTTGACAATGCATTATTGATGGTGGTTATCTAAAATGCAATCAATATCTTTAATATATCCGAATGCACAAGGATTATAATGATGACATATTTAAGAATGGAAACACTGCAATATTATACTGACATCATTTATAATTATCTATGTGTGTGTGTATATATATACTAACTTCTGAGCAGATGTTTCAATATAGTTAATTGCTAACATTTTATAACACTCCCTCTTTAGTATTGAGGGATTGAAACTTCTTCATACAATTAAGTATGACTCAATTATGTCTGATAGAATATGGCGTCCAACAAAATCTAGCCTAAAGAACCATAACAAATGATTTTCATGGTGTCTAACAAAATCCAGCCTACTAACCATGATGGAGATCAATATGTCAGTCAAAATCTGGCCTAATAACAATGACACCAATAATTTTCAACACTTTTGGTGTTAGAAGGTTGGACATCTATTAATAAGATCATTACCTTACAATAGAGACCTTTAAACATATATGACAGATCGTCAGCTTTCATTTAACAAGTTTGCAAATATTTTAATTTACTATAATATTCAAGAATAAATTTACAAAATTGTAATTATAATTTTTTCATGCCAATTTTAGCTCTAAAATTCTCTATTTTCACTCTTGCAAGAGGTTTAGTGAAAATATCAACATTTTGATGATTTGTGTAAACATAGATCAACTTGATCACATTCCTATCAACCATGTCTTTGATGTAGTGGTAAGGAGTCGCAATGTGCTTTGACCGATAATGGAACATTGGATTTGTAGAAAGTTTGATGCAGCTCTGATTGTCACAATGGATCATAGTGAAATCTAACTTCTTTCCAAATAATCCAAATGATAGCTTCCTTAACCAAATTGCTTCACATGCTCCCATGGATGCTACCATATATTCTACTTTAGTAGAACTCAAGGAAACTATAGGTTGTTTTCTACTGAACCATGATATTATTGCTAATCCAAGACTAAAGCAACATCTAGTGGTACTCTTACAAATTATGGAACAACTAGCCCAATCAAAATTAATATAGCCTTCAAGTTTGATTTCAATATTTTTGTACTTTAGTCCAAGACCAATAGTGCCACACAGATATCTCAAAATATGTTTTGCAACCATTAGGTGTGTTTTCTTAGGCTCACACATAAAGTGACTTAGTACATTTTTGGAATAAAAGATATTAGGTCTAGTGTTTACCAAAAACATGAGAGATCTAATTATTTGTTCGTAAAGGGCAGGATCAATAGATTCTGAATGTGTTGCTTCTTCTTTCATCTTGTGTAGATTTGTTTCCATTGGAATTGCAAGTGGCTTGCTATCCATCATCCCAAATCTATTTAGAATGTCCTGAGTATATTTTCCTTGATTTAAGAATATGTAATCTTCCTTTTCACATACTTCTAGACCCAAAAAGTAATTTAGTAAACCTAGGTCTTTCATGTCAAATTTGGTAGCAAGATCTTGTTTGCATTTAGAAATAAGGTGATCTTCACTTGTTATCAAGAGATCATCAACATAAAGGACCAATATGATCATATCTCCATTAGAAATTTTAAAATAGATATTAGGACCGGCTTCATTTTTAGAGTATCCTAATTTGGTGAGATAGCTATCAATTCTTTCATACCAAACTCGAGGTGCTTGTTTAAGGCCATGCAAAGCATTCTTTAGTTTACATACATATAGGTTTTTATTTTTTATCACAAAACCTTGAGGTTGTTCAATATAAACCTCTTCATTTATTACCCCATTTAAGAATATAGTTTTCACATCCATTTGATTCACCTTCCATCCTTTGGCTATTTCTATTGTAATAATTTCCCTAACCAAAGTGAAACAAGAAACCAAGGAAAAAATTTCTTCATAATCAATACCTACCTTCTGTGAAAATATTCGAGCAACAAACCTTGCTTTAGGTTTCTCAATGCTCCCATCTGGTGCATATTTGGTTTTATAGAGCCACTTTGAAGAGACAAAAAATTTGACTTTAGTTCTAGGTACAATATCCTAGACATCATTTTGTAGTATTGATTGATAATCTTCAACCATAGCATCTTTCAACTCTTGACAAGTTAGAGCTTCTTCAATAGATGTAGGTTTAGATTTAGTAAGCTCAGTTACTAGTGTAGTATGACATAATGTATTTTTAGTTTTCAAGTTAGAGCTTCTTCAATAGATGTAGGTTTAGATTTAGTAAGATTAGTTACTAGTGTTGTTTAACATAATTTATTTCTAGTTTTCTTACCTTCCTTAGTAATTTCATCTGGTTCAATATCATTTTCTTAAAAAAAAAATTTACACAATTTATTTCTGATTTTCTTGACTTCCTTAGTAATTTCATTTGGTTCAATATCATTTTCTTAAAGCTTTTTTCTTCCCCACAAAGGTCTCTTATTGATATTTGAGATGTTTCTATTTTTTGCATCTTATACTATTCTAGTTTCTTTTGATATATTCTCCCTCTAAATTTTAGATTGTGGACTTTCATCTAAGTCTTCAATGGGCTCATCATTTATGCTTGTAGATAGTTTTAAGGTAGTGTTCTCCTTGAATATGACATCTCTTCTCACTTCCACTGATCTTTGTCCAGGAACATAAACTTTGTACCCTTTCAAGTTTTCATTATACCCAAGAAATATTCCTTTCTTTCCAGATGGTTCTAACTTAGTTCTTCTTTCTTTAGATATATGTATATACACAAGAAAACCAAAAATCCTAAGGTAACTTAAGTCAAGTCTATTTCTTATAAAGACTTCTTTAGGTGTTGTATTTTATAGAATGGAGTGTGGACATCTGTTTTGTATGTATACAATAACATTTGTGGCTTCTACCTAGAATGAGAAGTGTAGGTTTTGATCCTAGAGCATAGCTTTTGCTGTTTCAACAATAGTTCTATTTTTTCTTTCTACAACCCCATTCTATTGAGGGTTATAAGGTATTGTATACTCCCCCTTAATCCCAATAGATGTACGAAAGGATTTGAAATTTTTAGAAGTATATGTAAGATTTGAGAAAAAGCACACAACAAATCCACAAAGCCCAAGAAAACTTGCATGTAGAAAACCTGTATACTAGGCGATTACAATGGAGAAGAAAAAGACAAGAAGAGGCAAGGGTTTGATTTGAAAAACTCAGACGAAGAAAATATTATTCAACGGATCTTCATAATGAAAAATACAAAGAAATAAATCCTTATAAAGGAGATGGAAACTCGAAAAGGGTAACCTAAAGCCTAAAAAAGCTAGGTTGCACAATATAATTAATAAAATATTAATTATATGTACCTACAAGATAGCTTAAGAAAACTAGAGTAATAGGCAACTTAATTAATTAAATCAAAGTGATTTAATTAATAAGTGCAAACAAATAATTACTCTAACACTCCCTCTTAAGTGAAGCTCAGGAGGTAAGCTAACCTAGCACAACTATTAAAGCAGGAAAATTGGGTCCTGGCAATAAGGCCTGATTAGGTACCCAATCACAAAAAAATCTCTATAAAGAGGAGAAATAGAGAAAACCACATGGGAAAAACCCTACTCCAAAAAGAGATAGCAAAGAATGTTCTAGAAGAAGGAACAAAGAGATTAGAAGAGAATCACTGAAGCATGAAGAACCACAAAACTCTGTCAAAATGCTGATCTGTAGAACCTCCATGGAAATAGAAGGCACAAACTGAGTGTGTCTATATGGTAGATGATCCATCTCACTGAAATGCATAGGTAGCCAGCCACTGCAATCACCTAGTATGTAGGATCAGGTACTAAATACATAGCTCACACCAATGAACCATCAAACCAAGGAAGCATAGAACAATAATATAACCCCCCCTTAACACAGACAAGGTGAGGTGACAGACAACTAAAAAGATGGGCCAAAAATCTCTTGCAACACAAGAACCAAACACATCGAGAGTGAGGTACAGACACCAATAAAGGCATGTGTCATCGACATTGCATGAGGCAAAAGAGAAAGAGGGCCTATAAGCGGAAAACAACTATCCCCCCCATGGCACTTTATAAAATAGTGCGAGTACAACAAATCAAAATGATGAAAAGGATCCCAAAATGCAAGATTGACACTTTATCTTGGTGCGTTGCATAAAGATACTTACAATGAAAATCAACAATGATCAATCATTATAAAGGAGATCGAAACTCGAAAAGGGTAACCTAAAGCCTAAAAAAGCTAGGTTGCACAATATAATTAATAAAATATTAATTATATGTACCTACAACATAGCTTAAGCAAACTAGAGTAATAGGTAACTTAATTAATTAAATCAAAGTGATTTAATTAATAAGTGCACACAAATAATTACTCTAACAATATATTCTCCCCCATTGTGAGATCTTAGAGTTTTAATTTTCTTTGACACTTGATTTTCCATCAATTCTTTGAATTTTGATTACACCTCATTTGATTCTCTAACTTTTATAAATAAAATCCAATTCTTCTTAGAGTAATCATCAATGAATGTTATGTAATAAGCATAACCTTGTAAAGGGAGAGCTGGCATGGACCAACATAAATCAAAGTGAATTAGTTCTAGGATTGATTTAGACTTGTGTTCACTAGGAGGGAAAGGTTTTGTAATGTTCTTTCCTAGAGCACATGCTTTATATATACTTATGTGTTTAAAATTTAGGTTTGGTATTCTAGACGTGATTTTTTCTATTTTTTGGTGGTGAACTAAAACCAATATGCCTAAGTCTCCTATGCCAACTTTCATTAGATTTTTTTGTTTTATGATTTAGAGCCTATTTTTTAATGTTGCAAGGTTTATATAAAGTCCCATCTATAGTCCCTATGGTCATGGAATTTTTTAGATTTGAGTTTTTTTGCTGGTACAATTCTTTTTCTTTGTTGAATGTAACTTGAAATCTGTAAGAATTTTCCTTAGGGAAAAATTCACCTAGGAACTAAGAACTCAAACACAAGCACAACTGTAGACCAGAAAGGAGTATGATCAGAATATCGATGTATTTGATTCCATATTCCATTAAATGTACACTATGATTGCCTATATATAAAGGTCTTTGGGATGCATCTAGAATGCCTAAGAATCTACATCATGATAAGTCATACAACCAAGCACATGTCCACTAGATATGGGTTATCCTCCATTAAGCACATGAGTAAGTGTGATGATGAGAGGATAAGCTTACAAGGGTGTAACACACAAATTTATGTTTCAGACAACATGTGCTAAAAAGGGAGTCCAAATAATTGTGTTGTCTACATGACAACTCAGTGAATGATGCAAACTCCAGTGTTGTAGACACCATGTGCTAAATT
Organism: Cupressus sempervirens; assembly: GCA_028749045.1. Classification (NCBI taxonomy): domain Eukaryota; kingdom Viridiplantae; phylum Streptophyta; class Pinopsida; order Cupressales; family Cupressaceae; genus Cupressus; species Cupressus sempervirens. The sequence continues at coordinate 951,215,994 of CM053787.1, read as the reverse complement.
AGAGTTGTGTACTTCTATGTTGTCAACATGAAAACTCAAAAAGGTATGCAAACTCCTAAGTGTCTCAAAAAATAAATAATAAAATAATGCAATCTAATAAAATAATGCATTAATCTAAGTAAACTTAAGTAAGTATAAATAGTAAATAATTATTTACACCAACACCCTTCCTTAAGTCCAACTTAGGGGAATGCCCTTAAGCTTATGAAAACTAGGATGAAATGCAAGATGGGTCCCGGCTACTAGGCCATGTTAGGTACCCATGTACATAATGAAATACAATCTCTCATAAAGTGAAGAAAGAGGAAAAACATCATGGGAAAAAATCTCCCCCAAAAGAGAGATGAAATAACAAGATGCATGGATGGATGGAGTAATCAAGATCCCTCCCCATTATGACATACATCGAGTATATACATAAGTGAAGAATGAGAAGAACAAGACCTCATAAGAGGAAAAGGTCCTCCCCCCCCATAAGAAAGAAGAGGAAGAGAGGTAACACATTCCCCCCCCAATGAAGAATGTTGACCAACAATTACCACTCCAAGGAAGAAGTTGGTCCATGAATGCTACTCAATGTCCTTGTGTCAATTCTGATGGTCACCCCTTCCAATTGTGCTAAAAAGAATCAATGTAGATATAGAAAGGATGTCTCTAGAACTTGTCTCAATGAGCCATATATATCCTCAATTGATAAAGAAACCTCCTCCAACTACTATACATAAGGATCCACAATTACATCAACCTATAAAGATCGATCATGTAGAGAATGGACATGAGGGTTAGAGTGAGCCCTCATGACAACTGTAGAAGGATCATCTTTATCAAAGAGAAGATGTAAATCATCAAGGCTATCTCCCAAATCTATGGTGACTCGAAAAACAAACCTACAATGTTTGCCATGTAGTCATCAACTGAAGCAAGAGATAGAAGATGAACTGTACCCTACTGTGCTGGACCTTTCACTATGGCAATATATGCATGTGGAATATACTGACGTCGTGACCTCTCACTATAACTATCAATAGAACCCCATGTATCTGAATCTATTGAAGTACTATTGCTCATGTCACTATCAATTTCCATAGTGTATGAAGTGGAGAGAGGATTGGAGGATAAGCTGGGTGAACTTTCCTCAAAGTGTACATCGTTCTCCTCAAAAATATCACGAGTCTCTGAAACCATAAGTTTGTAAGTCTTGACACTGTCTTTATAACCGATGAAAGTATAAGGCCTAGGTGCTAGTGCCTTGCACCCCCTAGAAGATAGGTTTTCCCATGCTACAACTAAAGACTCTGAAGTGACTCACAACTAGTTTTCTTCCACACCATACCTCAAAAGGAGTCTTACTATCTAGAGCATTATGAGGAGACCTATTAAGTATGTGAGTGGAACTGTTAATAGCTTTGACATCAAGTGTTGGATAAAGAGACTTGGTTTGTATCATGCAACTTGCCATGGTCTTAAGAGTCCTAATCCTCAGTGCTGAAACATTTATCTTGTACAGACTGAATGCTGGTGGATTCTAAAGATCAATCACCTCAAATTTGCAAAAGTCTTTGAGACTTCTATTCACATATCTTATTTTGTTGTCTATCTATAGAACCTTAATGGATTTCCTTGATTTGTGTTCAACATGATTCTTGAAGGCCTTAAGTTTGTCCAACACTTCATTCTTTGATGAAGAAAGTAGACCCATGTTAAGCATGAAGAGTCATCAACAAAAATAAGGATGTAGTGGCCTTGGCTGATTGAAGTCACTGCAAAAGGACCTGCTAGTACCATGTGAACCAACTGAAGAACAACTGGTGCTCTTGAAGACTTCCCTCTATCATACTTCTCCTTGAGATGCATATCCACTAAACATGATGAAAACTCACCCTTAGAAAATTTGATGTTAGGTAGACCTTTGACCATGTGTTTGAAGCAAAGTTGCTAAAGATGGCGAAAGGCAAGATGACCAAACTGCTCATGCCATAATTTGACTTTTGAATGTGAGTGAGTTAACAAGGCTTAAGAAGGAGACTTAGGCACAAAGTGGGAGAAGGAATAAAGCCTCTTGTCATGATTGACTTTCCCCATTGCAACCAATGAATCATATCTAAGATTGCACATGATCACTGAATCTGGAAGGAACTCAACTTTGCGACCTTCTCCAAAGTGAATGATTTGGTAAACTGAGAGGATATTGGAGTTAAGGTTTGGAATGTAGAGAATATTTTTGAATTCCCCATTTTCCATTTCCACATGTACTTTTCCTTCAGCTTCCATTATGGTATCATCTCCCACGAAGATGTGTGGTACATGTGACTACTTCAATGAAGAAAAGTCTCCCTTTGGAGGACTCATATGATAGGAGGCACCTGAGTCAAGTATCCATTCTATTGAAGAACTTTAATTTTCCATAAATGCTTGCCCTTTTCCCTTTGAAGAGGTTGGAGTTGAATCCTTGGAAGTACTTGGCACTTGAATTTTGTTCTTCTTGAGTAGGTTTTCCAACTCATCAATTCTTTTAGTCTTGCAATGATGGTCATCATGATTTGGATTTTTGCAATATGCAACAAAAAAGTTTGTCCTTCTTTTCATTACTTCCCTTCGTGTTGGAAGAAGAATTGCCTTGTTGTGAGGATGATTGATGTGTCTCAAATTGTGATTTCTACTTCAACTGCTTCTTCTTCTTGTTGCTAGAAATTTTCCCTCCTTGACTTGATTGGTTCTCATCATTAGCCACTAATGCTTTGGTCTTTGATGTCATGAGAAGTCCCAAATCTATCAAGTGAGATTGTTCAACAATCAACATTTCTGTAAATGCATCAAATGTAGGCTTTTGGTAAGCACTTCCCATGCCCAACTTGTGAGTATTATAGCTAGAAACAAAGGAAGCATACTTTGAAGGTAGCCTCTTTAGGATGTGATGAATCAACTTTTCATCCGTTATGGGATTCCCACAATCTTTAAGTAGTGCCCTATATTAATTGGCTTTGTTGATGTAATCTTGAATTGTGTCAAAGTTCTTTAGATCTAAGAGAAGTAGATTATCCTTAATCTAAAAATCCCTTTTCCTCATCCACCTTACCATATAATGATTCAAGTTTGTCCCAAGAAGGTTTGGATTCCATGAAATTGGTAATGTGGAAGAAGAAATCTCTATGTACACTGATGCAGAGCCACACCTTAGAAAACTCAGGAGGAATCAGTCACTCAACTGAGTTGCTTCAAGGGGCATCTACAACCTTCAGGATCACACACGATATATTATAAACACCCATTGTGATTTTAACCAACTGTTCTTATCATTATTATTATTATGAAAACACAACTAGAGATACCTTAGACTCAACTCATAAGACTCCTATAACCATCCACTAGATTCAAAACTTTTGAAAATAAATCCCCCCAAAAATTTCTTCTTGCTGCCTCCGGATAGACCTGCACTCAGACATGAATAACTTTTGAACCAGAAAAGATTTACTCAATCTAACAATTGATATTTTGTGTAACTAGGTTTCAAACAACATATAAAAATTTGAGAGAAATCCAATGGTTCATTTGGGAGATATTACCCATGCACTGAGACTAATGTTTTGCAAACATACCGAATTCGACCCAAAACTAAAACTTTTTAGTCTTCTACAAACTATCAACTTGTTTCCAGTGAGAAGATAAGAAAAATCTGTTCAAAACTTAGACCATCAAAAACTTGCACAAAGAAAAAATGAAAAAAACATTCCATATCTCTCCAAATTCGATTCTTCTGCTACATAGCCGACTCGCTCTCATTTTAAAACTGACTTTCTTTTCCTAATTAAAGGATGTGAAACGTTTTCTTCTTATTTAGAAAAGAAGAATGTCTTCTATCCAAAAAAAGTATAAGAATCTGAAACGTTTCTTCTACCAATATTAGACAATCGTTTTCTAAGTCAGGAATATTCTAAAAATTGCCTACTACCTATTATTGGATTCTGAAAATCATTAAACACTCCACCTACGAACTAAAAAAAACTATTCTAATTTAAGATCCACACACCTGGTCCTAGGTGGCTATATCTGGAGAGCTTATCGAACTGCTACTCTAGGTATGCCACCACATGTAGGACATTATTACAAACTTCAAAAACTAAAAGCATTTAAAACATAACATTAAATTTCCTATTACATTTTCAACAATGTTGCCTCCTATAGCATTTATCTTCTCTGCCACTGCAGCATACACAACTCCTGATAATTCCTAAAATCTAATTGTCTATAATTTTCCAATCAATGAGTTCTTTAGCACCACTGCATTTTGGACTTGTACCATCAACACAAAGATTTAGACCTGTTGCCATTAATATACTCCATACAATATCTTTCCATGTAGAATAATTGCATGAAGTTATAAGTGGACATTTATGTGAACCCATGATGTAGAAAATGAAAAGAGCAGACAAGAGAGACACAAAACATAGCACACCCCCCCCCCCCCCCCCCCCAACCTTTCACTCAATCAAAAGACACTCCCCAAAAATGATGCTTTTGGCACTTTATATGTAGTGCATGTACAATGGACCACTTGTCCAAATGAACAAAGTGGACTTCCAATTTTTCTTTTTACAACTACCTTTTTAGGCCCAAATCTGTCACTAAGCATTGTAGCTCAGATGTACAAGAATTTTGAAAAGTAATCAAAGCATTACAATGCAGAAAAAACATTAATTCTAAAAGTGAGATTTTTGTCCACACAAACTTAGAATCTGACTATAGATATAGAAAGTAGATAAAAAATAACACACTTTATAAAAAAAAATAGAACCTATTTTTGTGTCCAGATGAGCCCGTATGAAGCATTTGAAGTTGCAAAATGCAAGATTGAACAAGTATAGTCACCAAAGAACACAATTTTTGAAACATCCTTGCACCAAAACAAGAAAGGAACACCACCACTGAAAAGTTCAAGAAATTCTACCCAATTCCAAAAAAATTGCACCTGATTTGGAGTCTAGATGACCAAGTTATGGGTTTGCAAATTCAGGTTGCCAAATTAAAAATCAATTTGAAGAGGGGTCTAGGCAGAAAATTGTGTGCTTAAATTTCAATTATAAAATTCTTGGTTTTGATGGTTAGACGATTGTCAAATTTAACCTCATATGCTGATGATGTCAGAAAACTTTAGCCCTGTGATGATGTTAGCATGATGTCATGATGACATCAACTGTGTAGAAAAAAACATACCATATGGATGTTGCTAACTATGCAAGGTATGGTTTGCTAACTTGGTTATGTAGGTGGATGTGCTAACTGTGTAGAGCCACGCTGTCAAAGTGTTGTCATTGGCAGTTAATTGTATGATCAGGTGGCCAACATGGATTGGTCCACGTGGTAGAGGTAACAAAATCCATGTCTTGGACACTATGTGCTCCACATGGTAGGTGGGTATTTGTCTACGTGTCTATAGGCTAGCAGGGACTACAGAAGCCCCGTGGCATCCTTGCTGTTTGCATGTACACTAGAGAGTGATGGGTGGGCATTTATTGAGCCACGTGGTGGTTGTTGGGGCTACTGAAGGTTGGTCTAAATCTTTTGTAATGCCAGAGGTATAATATGTAGTGCTAGAAAAGGTAGATCGATGTTAGAAAATCATAGACGATGGTCAGGATGAGGTAAGTGGTAGTCATAAGTTTAAAAAATGGCAAGCAAGAGAAACTTTTAATCCCACATGCATGGGTAAAGCCCTTGCTATGTTTTGTAAAAGTAAAATGCCACAAACATTAATACAAAGTCACCAGTGGATGATGTCATGGCTTGTGTATCCGCTTGGCTAGAAGTGTTGACCGGGCTGTGGGCAAATGTTGCCAAATTTATTAAGCTATATAAATATGGAATATTCATCTGTAATAGTGGAATATGCCATTGACATAATAAAAGAATATTTTGTGAAATATTCTCTATGTAGGGCCATGGTGTCACTATGCAGTACCTGTGCAAAAAAAATTTCTCTGCATGCCAACTAGGCAAATTTTTTTTTAACATTGTAGTCTCGAAAAAACACAGAGATAAAAAATTTATAGATCCAAAAAATAATTAATTAGATCTATAAAATGACTATACTCAAGTTGCAAATCAGGGCCTCTAGGTGCCAATTTGTAAATTTGTTTTGCCTCACAATCAACTTTGGGCTTAAGTAGCCAAATTTATAGTCAATTTGCATTGAATCGACATTTTGGATGCAATGGCGAGGTTCATTCTAGCTGTAAATACTCTCAGTTTCTTTAGTACTCTAGATTTGGGCCGAGGTGCGGAAGCAACAATGGTCTCAAATGGCAATGTGAAGAGAAATTCTCTAAGCTCTAGTACCATATAAGAATTTTCCATAGGGAAAAATTCACTCAAGAATTAAAAACTAAAACACAAGCACAACTATAGGCTAGAAAGGAGTATGATCAGAATATAGAGGCAATATTATAGTGACAACATTTTTTGTTATATATATATATATATATATTACTAACTTTTGAGCAGATGTTTTAGTACACTTAATTGCTAACATTCTTTACACAATGTTTATGGCTAATAATTTTCAATAATTGAGTAATTTGTGGAAAGACTTATTTTACTTATAACCTTGTTATCATTTAAACAAAAAATGAATACATTAAAATAGTTGATGGATGATTAATTTTTGTCCTCCTTAGGTTATTTTGACATCTTCTCTCTCCTATACTAGATGGTTTAGGTGTATCTTCTTCTTCCTCCCCCTCAACCTCATGAATTATTATATATTTTATATTTCTTGTTTCATTTTCTTTCTAGTATATCCTAGATCATAGATTCCACATCTATACATATGACATTATTTTTCCTATTAGATCATACAATATATATGCTTAATTTGCAAATCTAGAACCAATGAAAATATATTTAAGAAATTTATCATCTAGCTTAGACCTTTTTTCTTTTGGCATGTGTTCATAAGAAGAACATCCAAATACTCTGAAGTGATCAACGCTTGACTTTAACCTAGAGCATGCTTATTTAGGACCTATTCCTTTAACTACTTTTATAGAGCTTCTAAAGATTTTATCTATATTTTTCTCTTTTTGCATACTTCTTCCCTTTAAAATAAATAAATCTATATTTCCTTTCGGAAACACCATTTTTCTATGGAGCGTAGGAAGTAGTAAACTCTCTCTTAATTCCATGATTTAAAAAAAATCAATTTAAACTAATTTGACTTGTACTTACCTCAATATTAAGAGCTTATCACTTTAAAATATTTACCAATTTGTTTTAAGTACTTCTATTTTTGAACCAAACAATAAGTATATCTACAAGTTTTTCTTGAGTAATTCTTAGTGAAGGATAAAAAAATACTTGAATTTGTTCAAAGAATGTGTTTTCATAGGACCAAACAAAAATGTACGAATTATCCCAAGATGTTGGTTATTTCTATAGGTTTTTCTAACTAGAAATTATATCCTTTATTATTTTCCAACAATACACTAATCACACACATCTTTTGTGTCTTTAGTTAATGGTAGAGCTTCAACCATTTTTAATATTTTGAGCAAAATCAAGCTACCAAAACTATGATAATTATATCTTTTATGTCATATTTTACTTTCATTCATCAACAAATTACTCAATGCTTGGTTACAATTAGTGAAACGAATAAGAATTATTCCATTGAACCTATCATTTTTTCTCTTGTGATAATTCCACATGTATATTTTACCTCTTATCATTTATTCATTCTTATTGAAAGTCACTTGATAGTTTTATTCTATTTTTTTTTTTAACATACAACAATCTCTTTTATAGTTCTAAGTATAATAGTGTTCCATTTATATTCTTCACTTTACCATATTTTTTTTGTAACATCAATAGTTCCCTTACCTTTTCTTCCATGAGAAATCTTAACTGCTAGGATTACAATAATTTTATGCTTTTGATCCAATTAAAAAACATATTCTCGTTAGATGCCATGTGCATAAAGAAAATCTAAAGTCTATATATTAAATCATACTTTTTGCAAACATTTATATAATTGAAGAAAGAAATTAATAAATTTATCTTATCTTCAATAGTGTTATGAGAATTTCACTTTTTTGTTTCACTTTATCTATTCCAACATTACGAAGCATAATGTCAATTTGTTTTTTAATTAATGTATTGAACTTTATTTTTACTAGTGTGTCCACCATTAGTTCTACCTCTTTCTCTTCAAAATCCTTTGAATTTTCCACTTCTTCCCCTAATATATTTTCCTTTTTATTTAGAATTGTTATATTCACCTTTGTATTCATTTTCATTGTTGCCATTAATTCTACTAACTCTTGGATAATGTGTATCTTTATCCTCTTATATTTCCTTTGAAGGAAAATACTTATGTGAAGTTTTCCTCATTGTTTTTCATTATTTCATAAGAAATTAATGAAGTTCAACTTAGTTAATCGAATTTCAGACTTGAAAGTCTTGGAATATTTAGGAAAGGTAGGATCTTTGGAAGGGGTATAAATTAGTATCCTCAATAGCTTTATACCCTATCAAATTTGATAAGCCCTTTGAATTTAATTCACTTGGTAGACATGTACATTCATCACAATAATATTGAAACAAAAGTAAATGCAACTATCTACTACATCATATGCATGTAAACATAAAGAATAACACCATAACACATGACACATAGATTTGGTCATGCAAAAACCCTTTGTTAGAGGAAAAATTGAGATGGGGATGATACCCAAAAATCCATCACTACTACAGTAAGATGTTTCGTTCTTCAGGCTATAATATTTATCACTTCTGTTGATTTACTTTGTTAGGAGTATTATAATATATCTGCAAGGATATAACTTTCTCAAGGATTTAATAACACACAAAAAATTTGTTTAATTGGTCAAGAGATTTACAAATAGACTGTCAAAGGATTTATCTTCTATAATTGTATGAAAATAGCAGTGAAAAATATATAATGGAATGCAACTCACTTTTCTTTTCTAAACATCTGATATGATTAATTACTTATCAGCTACTATGATTGATATATCAAATCCTTTATTTCCTGCTTCAAACTTTAATTTTACAATAGAAAAATCTTCTCATTCCTCTAGCACATCCCTCTCATACTTTCAATAGTAGAAGCTTCAACAGTAACTCCTTCAAAAAAATCAAATAGTTCTTTTGAGGTCCTTAAATAAGAATCATTTTTCTCTTTTGATCCTTGACCTAATCAGTGCTTAGGAATTTTCTTGAATTTGATCTTTATCTAGATCAATGATCAAGAGTCAACCATACAATCATATTGGCCTTCATATATTTTCTTGGTCCTCATTCTACATTGGGAATAAACAATCATCTTTCTTTTCTCAATGAGTCTTACCATATACTTTCCTCAATATTTAAATATATATTTTACCACTTGGAATAATCAAAATACATAGTAGTTTATATAATTTCAAGCTTTGTGTTCTTCGTGTGCAACTCAATAGATACACTATCCATGCTCAATAGTAATGCTGACTTTTGGTCTCCTCACGACTCAGTTAAGCTTGTCAGGCTTGGGTAAGTCTATGCTTGGTAAACACATATCTACTCAATGTTTATTGGGCTTGTTTATTACTATCTCATACTTATGCTTATTTTCTTCCTTGACTTAATTAATACTATGACTAGGTAAATTTATTCATTAACTGTCATTTTTGTACTAATGACAAAATTGAGTGGAAATAGGAGTAACATAAAGATCCTTAAAAATCTAAATTGTTGACACCATATTTTCAAATTTTAGAACCAATCTTTTTAAAGTATTTTTAATCACATGCTTTTATCCATATCTTATTCTAGTACTATTATTTGACTCACTAGACCTTTTACCTTTGTTAGAAATTTAATGACATATTCATTACATGTCATTATTATAATTTTAAAATTCTTTATAATTATTTGTAACTTAGTAGTTTGTGCATCAATGACCATGTTGAATATTGCTAGAGTTTGACTTAGATTTCTCTACATATATGAAGAAAAATGGTTTCATTTTAGATTTATGTTAATCTTCATAAGAAGATGAAGAATAGTAATAGAATTTCCATTTTTGTTAAATAAATTTACTTTTCAAAAAGAAAGATGATAAGGGAGTAGCAACTTTATTTTAATGTGGAGGATATTTTTGTGAATCTTAATATGGACTTATATAAGAATGCTAAAAATAGAATGACTAAAGTTCAAGAATATGTAAAATAATGATATAGCAAATAGATAACAAAGGAAAAAAAAGTAAAGTTACAAAAATTATAATCTTAGATGGAGGATTGATGATGCATGCTAGAATATGAGGCATGCAATAATGAGAACTGAAAGAAAAATAAATCTATGGAAAATAGAAAAAGAGAGTTGTAAGTTAAGAAAGAATTCTAAAGACAAATTCTCACTTTGTGGGAATGATATATTCTTATAGAGGAGTGCCATTGATTCAAGTATTGGACAAGGAGTGAAATCATTAGAGAAAGGAAATATAGAATTCATTAAAATGTTTGTATAAATATTAGTTTCCATAAAAGATAGTTGGAATTTGAAATCTACCATGAGTTACAGATTGAAGAAATAAATGAATTGTATGAAGATGAAGATAAAGAGGTATTGAGATTGAGGAAGTTTTTGAGTTATTTTCACCTAAGGAAGGGGAATTCATTAAAAATTTCAATGTAGAAAGAGAGGAGCTGAAAATTGCAATGAGAAACAATGCAACCTATTACAAGGGGAGACTCAACTTGTTGTACTAGGGAAAAAATCCACATTCGAGAGGAAGTTACAATATAAATAGAGATTTTTGGGAACCCAAGATGTGATGAAGATTGATTGGTTTTAGAGAACACAAATTGGTGGAAGAATCTATAGGATTGTCAAGGGAATGCTAGTAGTGACAAAAGAGGAGTAGATAATCACTTTCCTAAGGAGGAAACAAAGGAAATTAAGGGTGAGTATAAATATATTAATATTTATTTTATAAAAGATAATTCAAAAAATTAATAATCTTTTAATCATCTCATTAAGTTAAGAAATGAAAGCTTCCTCACAAAATACGATACGAAAAGCATATACAAGGGGAATAGTAGAAAAGAGGAGAAAGCACTTGTGATATCTTTTTATTACTTTAACTTTATTTATTAAGTGGTTTATCTGTAGGTGATAGAAATGAAATAAATTAAAATAGACACTTCCAATCAAGGAGAAGGGGTAAACTTTCAAGTATCTAGAAAAAGGGGAAGGAGACTAGTTGGAAAATAAGAACATCTTTTCAAGCAAGTAGTTGGAAATGGAAGAAGAAAAAATATGACAATTTGAAGAGATATCTAATTGTTCTAAAGGGAGCACTATGGCTTGGTTCCTCAAGTTGAATGGATGGTTCTATTATCTGTTCCAATCTCTTTCCTTGATGTTTCATGTGATAACATCTTGTGATGAACATCAATCCTTCATAGCATCTTAGGATGGACATCAATCCTTCATTATGTGGTAGTAAGATGATTTGAAAGCTAGGAGAGTTTGAGAGACCAAACAAGAAATCACATAAACTATCATGTGTGAAGTTGTAAAGAATAATTTTTAATCTTAAAAATACAAGGTGAGAATAAGTAAATCTTATTTTCAAAGACTAGAAAAATATATTAAAAGAATGATCAAAGAATATATAGAAGAATAGAAAGATCTAACAAGTAAATTAGACACAAGGGTTAGAGGTAGTGTGGGCACTCTAAATAAAAATGGATACTGATCTTCCATTGCAAAATTTTCTTTCCTATCTGATAGAGGAAAAGTGTTTTCCCTTTATGCCATGGAATGAAGTAAAAAATTTGTCCTTTAAAGATATCCAAAACCAAATCTCATGCCATGTCGCTTAATTCTTATACAACTTGTTGATTATCACAAATAAATTTCCTTCACTTATGATCATAGGCTTCACACTCCTCTCAATGGCATGTATACCCCATGCCTCATAGTTCTTTTTTTCAATATATTCATAACCATGTGAGAAACTAACTAGGGAAATAAACCAAATCATATCAATTAGCAATGATGAGTTGGGTGCTTGACTATTCAAGATTAGAGTTAGCGAGTTAAATTGATGAGTTGGATGCTTGACTATTCCAGATTAGAGTTATTGAGTTAGACAAGTTGAAACCAATTCAATTACCCTGGCATGCTCTCTAATAAGCTAGGTCCAAAGTGTTTGAAGGAAATAGTAATTATCATGTTTTTATCAGCTGTATAATCATTTAGATATGTCTTAGAAGCATCACTTTTAGTGTCACATTATGAATACTAGATTAGTTATTCATCCCTATCACCACAACCTATCCACGGTCCATATTCTTGTCTATTATCTTATTAAGGTGAGAGAATTAGTTACTAGAAATGGTAATTGCAGTGGATACAAGTGTGACATCTAAAATGACTAACTTATGGTCTACATGTGTAGTTGGAGAGGTATGATCAATCCAAAAGCCTTGCAAAGAAATGATTGAAATTGTATCACCATCTTATGTATCTATCATCTCATTTCTCATGGACTTTGAGAGAATATTGTCAACTAAACTTGGATCGTAATTATGGGTGTTTAATCTATGGAAGATTATGTTTTTGACATTAAGGAGGCATATGTAGCAGACATTTTTGATGTAAAAATTGCTCCCCTTACATTTACAGTCTTCTTGTTGAAAAAATGATATGAATATATTAATAGAAAACCAAATAATAGACAATGAAAAAATATTAGAAATAAAAACTTATAGTAACACTAAGAAAAACATAAACACTTTTATTTTATTTTATACCTATGAATGTAGAAAAATGCCTCTATATATAGAGAAGTTTTAGTCTTTGTATTTTTGGCATAAGTTTTTAGAGTTCATAATGGAACTAACACTACCTTGCATGTGGTGGAGGAAACATTATTATTTTTGACAAGATTGAAATTATCTTCAACAATTTTCTGGAAGATAGGTAATGTGGGTAACAAATTTCCTTAGTTGAGAAGAAATCAATATAGTTAGGTTGGAACTAAGAGATGATGTGGAGGTAGGGATATTACTTATTCCAACACCCTCTATTAATTTCTACCACTAAAGATTCTTTATGTGGGAGAAATCACAAAATTCTAATAGAAACTAAAAGTGTGCTAAGTCTAATCAAGTAGGATGCATCCTAAGATTATGTATTTTTAGGTACCCATTTACAACATCAAATTTTGGTTCCCTTTATCACTATCACTATGAAAAATCCATTCCTCTTATCATTATTCTTGGGGTTTCAAATCAGATGTTACCATTTGGGGTTTCCCCCAACTAGTGCAATTGCTCTACTTTAGGATTTTTCACCTAAAGAAGTGGTACTTTCTTACCACAAACCCTTCAAAAAAGTTTTAGGTTTTTAACCTAAACAAGTGGTTTTGGCTTACCATGAACCCTTAAACAAACTTTTCAATTTTCACCTAAACAAATAGTTTTGGCTTAACACAAACCCTTCGAGGACATAGAAAAAAATATCATTTCAATGATGGGAAAAACTATGCTTACAATTTTATCTTTTATTAAATCTCACTTTTTACATGGATGTATTTCTCTATGATAATTATGATTTTCTCAAACAATTTGTAATCCTTCTTAAAAATTCACACTTTGATAGATTTTTACAATTTCTCACACTTGAACCTTTGTACTTAATCAAGCCTTTGATCATTCCAATTATATTCTTCCAACATGATCCATAGCTCAAACCAAAGTCCATTTTAGAGAATTTCTCCATAGAATTCTTTTCACACTCTCTACTCCAACATGTCTTTCGAAAATGAGTTTTTGAAACACAAAGATTACATGGATGCAGATCCCAAAAATTTTCTTTCATGTGTCCTTTCCTGTTACAAATTTAACATCATATATATTGTTTACATTGAATAAATTTTATTGAATTCATATCATTATTTATTTTATTCATCATATATCCCAGTCCTTCATAATTTGGTCTCATTGTTGGCTCAATAGGCTCTATAAACCATTGCTCATGATTTCTCAATCCTTTACCTTTGTAACCAATTTTCTTCATGATATTCCAACAAACGTTCTTGTCATCACAACTTATAGTATTTGATGCAAAATTTTCATATTCTTTCATATTACATTCTTTATCACAAACAACTTCAATAGGATGACACTTTTCTTGTGGTAAATTCAAATCATCTATACTACATGAAATATTGCATACTAATTTTTTCTTCACACGTGTATTTCTTTCAATGATGGATTGATTTAGTTCATTTTTAAAAAAGTCATTAATCTTCTTTTAGTCTATTGATTTTCTCCTCTAATTCATCATTTATTTTCTTAACATCATCAAAAGAAATTTAATTTTTGTTCTATCTCTCCATTTTCTTCTATATAAAAATTAATCTGATTTAAAAAGTTATATCTTTATGCATTCATTTCTTTTCTCATCTTTATTAGTTCTTCTTGTGAAAATTATTCCCACAAATTAAACCTCCATTTTGTTTCTGCACCTTTATTAATTCTTCTTCTAAATTCTCTATCTCAAAAATAAAATGTATTTTTTCCTTTAACACTCATTTACCTTTCTTTCCCATTTTTATTAATCCACAAATAACAATTTCTATGAATAAACCTTGTATTTTTACCACACTTCACAATCACAATGATAGTGATGATTTCAAATTTCTTTATTTATTCCTTTAAAAATTCTAATGTAATCTTATTTGACATGATCATCATCTAAGCATCATCACATTAAACTCTATGATCTTTTTTTTTTATTAAGAAAAATAGGTTTTACAAGGATCCTGAAACCCAAAAGTTCTTACATAACAAAGGGTTGCAAATTAACTAAACAAGCCCAACAACAGAATCACAACCAACAGAAAGGTCAGAACAAAAAAAAAAAGAAAAAAGCCAAAATGATAAAGACTTATAGAGACTACAGAAATCAAGGATGGAACTTGAAAATTCTTCACTTACTCCCCCTCCTTCCTTTCAAGGTCCTGGATAGTCTCTACTGCTTCATAAGCTCTTTGATTCTCCTCTTCCATGAGCTCCTAGCTTTTTTCACAGGTCCAATCCAAATGGCTCTATGATCTTTTGTTTACATTGATGAAATAGATAATTTTACCTACAACAATTTCATTCTTCTCTTAATGTAGCAATAGATAACATATGAATTACCAACTTCCCCTCTCTTCAATAATCTTTTACTAGTCATTGTTTATTCTCCTTTAGGTTGCAACTTCATAGGCATAGCAATCCATTCCACCATTTATTTGGCTTTTGAAACACTCAAAGATGTCTCTGATGCTCATCATTCATATTATAACTTGCAACAAGAAGTCATAATTGTACACAAGTAAAAAAAAAAACATTTTATCACGACCCAAGAATCATATTTTCTCTCATACCATGTTGAAAAACTAATTTGAATATACTAAGAACAAACCAAACAATAGACAATGAAAAAATATTACAAATAATGACTTATAATAAAACTAAGAAAAACATAAATAATTTTTTATTTTTTTATACCTATGAATGTATAATAATGCATCTATATAGAGAGGAGTTTCAATTTTATATTGCTAGCAGAATTTTCTAGAGTTCATGATGAAACTAACTCAAAAAACTTACATGTGGTAGAGGAAATAATATTATGTTTTACAACACTAAAATTATCTTTAACCATTTTCTGGAAGATAGGTAATATGGGTATCAAATCTCCTTAGTCAAGAAGCAACCACTGTAGTTTGATTGCAACTGAGAGATGATGTAGAGGTAGGGATATTACTTATTCCAATACTTCTTACTGGTCATAGATAGGAGCATCTAAATTTTTATCTGCATATCACCACTAAAACCTATTCATAGAGGACTGAAATGGACACCCCTAGATGTCCCAAAAAACTAAACCAAATTGCTGAAAGGAATTATGTCAAACAGTTTGCATTCAACTTCTTATTTCTCCGTTAAATGTTTTAAACCCTTATAACTCCAGAAATCAAACGTTTATTTGTTTGTTGTGTTTTGTGCATGGAATTGGTATCATACAACATAAACAAGAAAGAAACTACAATGATATGCAAAGTGGAAATGAACTGCTGCTAATAAAATGTTATTTTCAGAATTCATAAAACCAAATACATGGCAAATTTATCAACTCACTAATTACTTCAGCAGTATTGACATAATACTCCAGCCCATGCTTTAGAACTTGCTGCTACAATACTTTGTCCTTCAATCAATCCACTACCTTCATAATACCATTCCCTCAAAGCGGCATAAGCGTCGGACAAGTAGTGAAGAAGATATGAGCAAAATACCAAATCTACCTATAGCCGGAAATGCAACTAAACTGCCTGATAATGAAGCCAATAACAAAGAATTTCAAAGGCCAAACCCTAAGGGAATGACGTCTAGAATGTTACAAGAGAGGATAGACGTCCTCAAATGCCAAGAATGGAGCTGCAACTCACACACCAATTTCTTCTCATATTCAACCTGTCTAATGAAGCTACAAATGCTTCCTTTTATTCTATTCCCACGGGTCCGCTCAACTCATATGGGCAATGTGGGATAAAGATGTGTAATATAACACATATATTAAAATACCCCTTATGTCTCCCTTGGGTACACATCACCATAAAATAAATATTAAAGTAACACTTTAATATTTTACAATTAAATTAGACGTTACTTTAATAAAACTTCAGGCATTAAAATGTATTAGCAATCGGACTTCGAATAATGCAAGTGATAGCTCATCGGAAAGCTCTCACCGAGGAGTATCGAATTCAATCACCAAAATTGACCTGTACTATGTCCTGTCGACTTACTAAAAATAGTAAGTATGCCTGAAACTGAGTAAATCAACTTCGTTTTGGCCCAAACTGGAAATGACTAGGCCAAAACACTCCAAGATCCCATTAAACCCTTCGTTAGCCCTCGGGACCATGTAGAACAAGGCTAACGCACACACACTTGGTCAACTGCTAAAATGGGGACATTACAGTCCGCCCCCCTTGAAATTGCTTGTCCTCAAGCAATCTCAGTCCAGCCTGCTGAATAACCTGCTCACTCTCCCATGTAGAATCTTCCTCCGACAGATCTTTCCATCTGACCAAATACTCCTTCACTATCCTATTTCTAAGCTTCCTCTCTCTGGTATCTAGAATAGCCTCGGGTACTAACACAAGCTTCCCCTCCTCATCCAAAGGGGGTAAATCTACAGAAGGCACTACACTCTGACCAATGGCTTTCTTAAGCCTAGACATATGAAACACATTGTGCACTCGATTGCCCTCTGGAAGCTCAAGCTCATAGGCAACTTTGCCCACTTTGCGAATCACCCTGTAGGGACCATAAAATCTAGGTTTCAACTTTTTAGCTCCGCTCTTCTTGAGCGATGATTGTCTATATGGTTGTAGCCTCAAGTAAACCATATCCCCTACCTCGAAACTGCGCTCTATTCGGTGCTAATCAACATACAATTTCTGTTGATTCTGGGCCTGTTGTATATTCTCTTTGAGCACTTTCAGGATGTCCTGACTATCCTGCAATAAGTTTTTGGCTTTGGGCACTCTACTGTCCCCCAAAACTAAATCCATGAAGCTAGGTGCTTCATAACCATAGAGTGCCATGAAAGGAGTCATCTTGATGGACATATGATAAGTGGTGTTATAACAATACTCTCCCATATGCAACCATCTAATCCAAGCCTTTTGTTGTGTAGTTACATAGTTCCTCAAATATCCTTCCGCCCATTTATTCACAATCTCTGTTTTCCCATCTGTTTGCGAATGATAACTAGTGCTAGGTGTAAGATCTGTACCACACAACCTAAACAACTCTTTCCAAAAAACACTCATAAACTTACTATCTCGGTCGCTGACAATGAATCTGGGCAACCCATGTAACCTGAATATCTCTTTAAAGAAAATATCTGCCACCTGTGCTACTGTGTAAGTGGACGGAATAGCAATGAAGTGAGTAAACTTCGTCAAGCGGTCCACCACCACATAGATACAATCCCTTCCCTGCACTCGTGGTAAACCAGTGATGAAGTCCATCGAAATACTTTCCCATTTCCTATCAGGAATGGGCAAGGGCTGTAATAAACTTGCAGGAAATGTTTATTCTCCCTTATTCTGTTGACAAACCACACACTCCCTGACATACGTCTGAACATCATCCTTGAGCCCTTTCCATGAAAACCACTCTCAGATCTGCATGTAGGTCTTGAAGACCCCCGGATGTCCAGCTGTGGGTGCATCATGAAATGCCTTCAGTATCGCCTCTCTCAAATGTGATGAAGAAATCAACTAAACCCTGTCTTGAACTCTGATCAATCCATCTATCACCTCATAGCGATCATCCTGTATGGTACCTGAAATCAATCCAGAAGCCCAAGCATCTCCGACATACTCTGCTATAATCTGATCTCTCCAATCTCCTGAAATCTCTGCCAGAGCACATAAGTGAGGTCTCCGAGATAAGGCATCAGCCACCACATTTTTCTTACCTTTGACAAACTCTATGTCAAAGTCATAAGCCTGCAATTTAGTCACCCATTTTTGTTGCCGGTCATTAAGATCACGCTGGCTCATGAAGTATTTAATATTGTTGTGATCAGTCTTGATCACAAAACGTCCACCTACCAAATATGATCAAAATTTGGCCAATGCATGCATTATGGCCAACATCTCCCGGTCATAGACAGAATAACTTTTCTCAACTCCTCGGAGCTTCCTACTCTCGAATGCAATGGGATGCTTCTCCTGCATCAATACTGCTCCAATCCCATCACCTGATGCATCACAATGAAGCTCAAAAGGCTTCGTGAAATCCGGTAGAGCTAGAACTGGACATGAAGACATTACCTGCTTGAAATGCTCAAAACACCTCTGTGCTGCCCCTGTCCACACGAAGGCTCCTTTCCTGGTAAGATCTGTCAAGGGTGTAGAAATCTATGAGAATCCCTTAACAAACCTCCTATAAAAACCACATAAACCAAAGAATCCCTTAAGCTATGTAAGGTTTGTGGGAGTAGGCCATTCTACAATTGCTCTAATCTTTTCGGGATCAACCCGAATGCCATCTGCACTAATGATATGCCCCAAGTAAAGGAGCTCAGTCATGCCAAACTCACATTTAGATTCCTTGGCATACAATGACTCTCTCTCAAGAATAGATAACACCTCCTCTAGATGATGTAAGTGCTCCTCCCAGGTCTTACTGAAGACCAAGATTTCATCAAAGAAGATCAAGACAAATTTCCTCAGCTGCTTCCTAAATACCTAGTTCATACAACTTTGAAATGTAGCAGGTGCATTGGTTAGACCAAATGGCATAGCCATGAACTCAAAGTGGCCATAGTGACATCGAAAGGCTGTTTTCTCAATGTCCTTTGCTCTCATCTTGATCTGATGGTATCCGAATCGCAAATCAATTTTGGTGAAGAAGCATGCCCCATGCAACTCATCAATCAGCTCATCAATCCTAGGAATGGGATACCTATTTTTAATTGTTTTCTTATTCAGTGCCCTGTAATCGATGCACATGCGCATCGTCCCATCCTTCTTCTTTACCAATACTACTGCTGAAGCAAAAGGGCTCTTACTGGGCCTGATATGCCCCATCTCCAACAAATCCTTAATCGCCTTCTCTATCTCATCCTTGTGTTTCTTAGGATGACGATAGGGAGTAATCATAACTAGTTTGGCTCCCTCCTCGAGCTCAATAACATGTTCCATCCCTCTGTCAGGAGGAACCCCATGAGGAATATCGCTAAATACTTTAGCGTGTCTATCAAGTATCTTCTGGACATCTAGTGGATGACTCTTTTCTTGTGGCTCTGGTGAAGTTGGCATAATGTGGAACTCTGCCGCCCACTCTATGTCATCATGACGAAAAAGTCTCTGCATTCTCCTCAAGGACACTAATCTGCAACCTCCATCTGAAAGCTCTCTAAGTACCACAGTTCTGCCCTCATGCTGGAATCTCATCTCCAATTTCGCTAGATTGAGTGTGAACTCAACTAGTGAAGCCATCCATGTCATGCCGAGGATGACATCATAATCTCCCATGTCCACAACATAGAACTCATCCTCCAACTCGTAGCCATCTCCAAACTTGATGGGAAGATTAGATATCTTCCGAGTGCATAATAACTTATCACCGTTAGCCACCATGACTCTAAACCCATCATGCTCCTCTGTCTGTAACCCTCTCCTGGCTACCAACTGTGCATCTATGAAGTTATGTGTAGCCCCAGTGTCAATAAGAGTTATCACTTTCTGCCCCTGGATAGTACCCCTGACCTTAAATGTGATTGCCTTTTGGGCCCCTGTCAAGCGTGCCAACGATCTATCATCCTTAGGAATGTTACTCTCCTCTATAGTGTTACCCTCATATGAATTGAAGTGCTGATCCTCCCCTTCTGACTCTGACTCTTCTGCTGAAAAATACTCCATTTGATTTGCCTTAGCCTTGAGAGAACATTTATGAGATAAGTCCCAAGGCTCTCTACAATGGAAGCACAGCTTCTTCTTTCGAAGTTCATTCAAAGTTTCATTGTCTAGTCCTTTTGATCCTTCTTTGGGTTTGCTATACTCTTTCTGAAATGATTTTTTTTCTTTGTCCTTGTGGTAGGAAGAATCTGTTGAATGGTTTTTTCCTTTGTATACCGAAGGGGCTAAATCTCATGCCTTTTTAGTTGCTTCAGCTAACGTGAGTGGATCATGTCCCTTCATCCAACCTCGTAATGGATCAGCAAGACCATCACAAAATAACACCACCAATCTCCTAGGAGAGATATCAGTAACAAGTACAGACAAGCGCTGAAACTTGGCAATGTAAGCATCCACAGAACCTAACTGTTTTAACTGTGCTAGCTCCTTGAAATGTAACTCAGGATCCTTAGTGTCAAATCTCCTAATCAATGTTTCGGTGAATTCCTCATAGGATGTAATCTGATTATGTCCCAAAGTCACCATGCCATGATGCCACCATTCATGTGCAACGCCATCCAAGTGCATAGCCGCATACTTGATAGCCTCCTCCACAAGCATAGGATTTAGCTGCAAGTATGTATCTACCTTCTGCACCCAAGCTCGTGCAGTCATCTTCCCTGAAGCATCATAATAAGGTAAAGAAAGTTTTCCAACTTTCTTCCTCAGCTCAAAGTTTTGATTCCTCCCTCCTGCTTTAGGCATGTGTCTCATCCTCAAGTCCATATAATCTCTAAGAGAAATATCCGCCTGAAACTCTGGTCCACTAGCCTCCCAGTCCCTCCTGAATTGATCCTGTAACTCGGTAATCTGCAGTTTGTTTACTGGATGAACCGGATCTCTGGGTGGAAAAGTGGGTAGAAGAGGTCTCGAGCTCGCAGTCCATGCTAGGCGTGCAACGTGTCTAAAGTTATCAGCCTCATTCCCATTGTTGCCATGTCCATTATTACCATTAATGTTATTCTCAAGACCATTGTTGTTGCCTTGGCCTTCATGGTTATTGTTTCCCCCGTTGTTATTGTTTCCCTCGTTGTTATTGTTTCTGTTGTTGGCATCACCTGGATTAATATTGACACCCATCTGTCTAGCCATGAGCTGCAACATCATGTCCATTCGCCTATTCTGCTCCTACTGCATACGCTGCCCCTGCTCTAATGTATCCAGTAACTGTCAGAACAGTACCTCCCCCTGATCTGGACCAGCATTTCTGCCTTCGCCTAATCCTGTATTCCTGTCATCTCGATCACCCATATTATTGTCCTGATCACAGAATATCTCCTCTGTGTCTGTATGGTTGAATTCAATGTCCCCCTGCATGGATGTACTATACTGTTTGCTTTGCAAGTCTAAAATCCTATTTTGTCTTGCTCTGGTATCGCGAAAATTATAAGACCCCTGTCACATGCTCAAACATAAATGCTTAGCCTGTATTTTTTACTTACTTTTTCCCTCTATCCGGTTGTTCCAAATTCCCTATAAGACCTCCACAGGATGGCAGGACTTATAGCTCTGATACCACTGAAATGGACACCCCTGGATGTCCGAAAAAACTAAACCAAATTGCTGAAAGGAATTATGTCAAACAGTTTGCATTCAACTTCTTATTTCTCCATTAAATGTTTTAAACCCTTATAACTCCGAAAATCAAACGTTTATTTGTTTGTTGTGTTTTGTGCATGGAATTGGTATCATACAACATAAACAAGAAAGAAACTACAATGATATGCAAAGTGGAAATGAATTGCTGCTAATAAAATGTTATTTTTAGAATTCATAAAACCAAATACATGGTAGATTTATCAACTCACTAATTACTTCAGCAGTATTGACATAATACTCCAGCCCATGCTTTCGAACTTGCTGCTACAATACTTTGTCCTTCAATCAGTCCAGTACCTTCATAATACCATTCCCTCAAAGCGGCATAAGCGTCGGACAAGTAGTGAAGAAGATATGAGCAAAATACCAAATCTGCCTATAGCCAGAAATGCAACTAAACTGCCTGATAATGAAGCCAATAATAAAGAATTCCAAAGGCCAAACCCCAAGGGAATGACGTCTAGAATGTTACAAGAGAGGATAGACATCCTCAAATGCCAAGAACGGAGCTACAACTCACACACCAATTTCTTCTCATATTCAACCTGTCTAATGAAGCTACAAATGCTTCCTTTTATTCTATTCCCACGGGTCCGCTCAACTCATATGGGCAATGTGGGATAAAGATGTGTAATATAACACATATATTAAAATACCCCTTATGTCTCCCTTGGGTACACATCACCATAAAGTAAATATTAAAGTAACACTTTAATAATTTACAATTAAATTAGACGTTACTTTAATAAAACTTCAGCCATTAAAATGTATTAGCAATCAGACTCCGAATAATGCAAGTGATAGCTCATCGGAAAGCTCTCATCGAGGAGTGTCGAATCCAATCACCAAAATTGACCTGTACTGTGTCCTGCCGACTTACTAAAAATAGTAAGTATGCCTGAAACTGAGTAAATCAACTTCGTTTTGGCCCAAACTGGAAATGACTAGGCCAAAACACTCCAAGATCCCATTAAACCCTTCGTTAGCCCTCGGGGCCATGTAGAAAAAGGCTAACACACACACACTTGGTCAATTGCTATCATGGGGACATTACAAGGACCATCACATGTAACTCTGTATCTCAAATTTTTTGTTTAAGGATTCATAAGGTTGTCATTGGGACTTGCAAAAATTGTATATATCTCCTCCTTTTCCTCCATTCACTGCATTTCCAAAGTACACACCATAATCTACAAGTATTATGCCATCCTTTTCCCAATTTGAATCTCTTCTCCAACTGTTGTCTACCACATTGTTTGACGGTGTAGATGCAGACAAAGTAGCCTAAAAAATCAACAATTTTGTGGAGAAAGCCATAAAAAAAATCTAGTCCATGGAGATGACTATAGAGTTTGACACTATGGGAATCTTCTGTTTGTGGTTTTTCTTTCTCAATTTCTTCTTTCAAATCATCAAATCACTATAGAAAATTATCTTGTCTTTTCATGAGATTCTTGATGGTGTCCTCTAGCACAATCATATCATCAGATCACCCTTGAACATCAAACACTAGAAAAGCCTCTAGATTACTCCCATCTCTTTCTAGATATTGTTTTTCCTTTATCATATTATCTATGTTGGAATAATTTACTCCACCAAAATGATAGTTAAGTCTTGTAGTCTATCAAAATTTTCCAAGTACTGGTTTAAGATAATTATTTGTACTATCAAATGGAATCAAGTAGACTCTTCCATCATAGCTTATGTTTCCACATGTATATGTAGTTGAGTTAAGAGCCTCTCTTAATGAGAGTTCATCAAACTTCTACCACCCTCTATATATAGAGGCATTGTAGTGTAGTTTTTACAAGAGCCAAACTAAAAAATATATTTCTTCTCAATTGGTTGTTTATGTTTTTTCTCGATATATCCATGTTTCTTTAGTTTTCTTCTTTGCATTTTCAATATGGCTTAATGCTAAGACCCATACTATTTGAACTTTGGGGATAAATATTTGAATTTTTAATTGTAATAATTTCTTGCACATAAAGAATCTTTAGTGGTAGAAATTAAGGGAGGGTGTCAGAATAATTTACCATACCAAAATGAATGTCAAACATGCCAGCCTATCAAATTTTCCAAGAAGTAATTTAAGGTAACTATTAGTGCTATCAAAGGGAACCAATTAAACTCTTACACCACATCTTGCATTGACACATGTAGAGTGTATTTGAGTTAAGAACCACTCTTAATGAGAGTTCTCAAAATTTTTGCTAGCCTCTGATATGTTATAAGGTTTGTTATGGGATTTTGAACTCTTTGTGTTTGGCTTAAAAGTTTTTCAATCTATTTGGAAGGCTTGGTCCTAGGTTAGAAAACTTATCCCATTCAGGGGTGTAGTTGGTGGTCCCCCTACCTATTCTTTTATAGATAGATCTATTTGGCGGGGATTTGAAACTTATGGTAAACCTCTTTCATTACTCAAAGCTATTCTACAAAAAATTGGAGTAGCAGTGACATCTCTATTGTTAATGATATTTCGGTTGATGATAGGTTAGGGCTGTGGAATGAGATTGTTAGCAAATTTCACATTCCTAATTCTATAAAAAAAGACATACTCCATCATTGTTAAAACTAGAGGTAATCTCTTCCTTGGACATATTATGGACACTAAATAGTTTTTTCAAAGGATCAAATGGAAGATGGTAATCAGTTTAGGAGCATTTCTACTAAACATATCTATAAAATTATTAAGGATGGTTTCTCTAATCTTGATAGGGTTAACCATGGTTGGGGGCTGGGGTACTTAGTTGATAAATAGAATTTTATCTATACCTTCTTTTGGCATTCTCACTATGAGCCTAAGAAGTCTTATTTTAGATGGTTATTACTTCTAAAGAAACTTCTTGTTGGTTATACTCTGCCTACTAGTCTTGATAATCATATTATATCTGGGGTCTACTATATTCCACAGTCTTATGAGTACCTTTTCTTAACGTGTACCTTTTCCCATGGTGTTTGGTCTATTTTTTTGTGTCACCAATACTTTGGAATGGTAAAATAGGTCTCTCATGGAGTGAATCCTTGTAGGTTTTGTTGGATCTTTTGATCATAAAATTAATACTTTTTGGTCTATTTTAACTTGTGAAATTCTATGGTTTCTTTGGAAGGAGAAAAATCAAGAGATTTTTTAGAAGAGAATGAGAAAAATTATTGAGTTTGGATGTAAAATCACACACTCTCAAATAATGTCACAAGATGTTGTTGCTTTAGAAATATCTAGGGACAGATTCATGATCTAATGTAGGAGGGATGAATGCCGAGTCACAAGGACAATATTGTCTCATGTCAATATTTTTTCTATTCACAATGATATTCTTAAACAAAGGGAAATGGATAATCTTAACAAGTTTATTAAAGATCTTAGTATTGA
Organism: Cupressus sempervirens; assembly: GCA_028749045.1. NCBI lineage: Eukaryota > Viridiplantae > Streptophyta > Pinopsida > Cupressales > Cupressaceae > Cupressus > Cupressus sempervirens. Next base: position 951,190,483 of record CM053787.1, on the reverse strand, counting down.
AGATAGAGTGAATGTTGTTAACTATGTTCCTCATGGTAATGCTACAACAAGATAGATGGACTAGCCTTTTATATTGGCTGCTTGCAGATGTTGGGAAGGATTTTTTAAGCTGGTTATATATATTTTTGTATTAAATAATATAATTATAGGTTTATGATATATTTTTGTAATCAATAGACATCTACTCTGAATTGTAAAAGATATTATCCCCTTAAGTAGATGCAAAGAATGCATATTTGTGACTTTCCCCTAAGATTATTTTGAAGATGTAAATGTAAGATGCTTGGTAGTTTGTACACCTTATGATGAACTTAGCTGCTTTAAGTATGTTAATGCAAAAAAAATTCAAAGTACCTGTTTCAATTTTCACTTTTAACAATGATTCAAATTTTTGAGTTTTTTCAAGTTGGCAATTGGCTCTATATAGCTAGGATATAGTGTTATAAATAAATTTTTTTGAAGTAGCATGCCATATGTTTCTATTTTAAGTTCAAAAAGTACAAAAATTATAATTAGGGTACACAAAATGGACATTGATGTAGATATATTGATTATTCATATACAAAGATTGATTCCTTCTCACTTGTTCTTTTTTCATTCAAAATTAATTTGTGAGATTGTAATTGAGTATTATGTTGAATATATATTTATTTAGTCAATTTATTTATGAAATTTTAATGTAGATTCTATATCTCATATCAAAAAAAAATTATTGTGTTTTTCGTTTGATTACAAATATGTGAAAAAAAGTAGTTTTCTCTTTAGATATGAAGTTATCAAAAATTTCATAGAGTTACTTCTACAAGATTGTTAGATTGAGTTGTGAATTTGGGGTCTTATTCTATGAATAATATAGTGAATTTATGGTTACAAGTCTCTAAATTCATTAATTCATCACCATATTAGTTAAACATTTTAGTTTTATAAACATATATTTCTATCCCTTTTCTCGTCTACTTATAGTTTTATGTGATTCATTAGGGGAAGCCACCTCTTAACTTGATTTCCACTCTTTTCCTAGGTTCACCCATAAGCTAAGAGAATTTCCATGTTCTAACAAGATAGCTTGGAAAAATGTCATCCTATAGGCACAATCTTGATTGACAAGGGTATTATAGTCTTGAATACTTTACGATAATAGGGCAAATTGTTTGATCTAATTCAAAAATCTTTACATAGAAATTAATAGTGATTGGTTGTGACCATATAATTTATCAAGTTTATTATTTCTATGACCTTTTTTTGGTCCCTTGCAGCCTCACTTGGTTGAGAGTGTTTTTGGTTAAGGTGAAATGTAATATTAATGAGGGAATAATTAGAAATTTATTTCAAATGTAAATCGACCCATATTTGGAGCATTTGAATAGTATAGTTGCTAAAACTAATCTTCTATCTTGTTGAGGAATTTGGTAATGGTTACCCAAGAGCAAGACCTTATCTCTATGGAGCTAGGGACAAATTACATGCATAGTGGATCTAGAAAAATTTTCAGATCAATTTGAATTCAATGGGAACTATTAAAATAACCATTAAAAGTTTATATAGATTCATACACTTCATCATATTTTTTCTAACTCTAATATTTATATTTATTTTTTAGAAATGTTTTTACTATTTACAAGGCTATTAATGTGCAAATCATTTTTTCTAAGATATTATTTAATATTTTTATCTTTGACAAATATTTATTTAAGTGTTTAATGATTTTTTTTTTAGTGCATTGTGAAAAACCCATTTCTTCTTGGATACATGGTTATTGTTTATTGCTACTTAAACCCTTATGATAGATTATTTCTACACATATTCATTTCCTTTCAATGAGTCATATACTTAGGGTACATGCATATTCATTGATAAACTTGAGTTCTTGCACTTTTAATTAATTAAAGTTGGAAGGGCGTGAACCCATAAACATAAATAACATCACTTGAGTTCATATAGTTATACATGGTTACCCATGTTGGGCATGAGATAGTTTATGTTATTATTGAAATGGAGGATGACCAGTAAGGTCATTGCTATCATGTTGCATATCTTAGAGCCATCATAGTGTATGATAAATCAACTACTAACTCATTATTTATTGACTAAAACTTGAAACATTTATGTAAACCTAAACTAATTTTATTTTCCAATAACATGATCTACCTACAACATTCAATATTTATTTCCTTTAATTTTGTTAGGCTAGAGAATAAACCAAAACATATAAACATAGTAGATGTTGGAAAAATCTAATCTTAGAAGCTATATTGAGTGGGAAAAACAATCCACTCAATGTCATCACTATTCCATTATATAAAATGTTATTGTTATTCATTTCAATACAATTCACTCAATATTGGTACAATGGTACCCAATTCTCTTTGTAGGCAATATTTAGGATCAATGATTTAATATATAGAAAAGGCATTAACTTTTTCTAAATCTACAACATAACTCTTTAAATATCAATCTAAAGTACAATAACAGTATGACCATAAATATATTGACAAGTTTTTCGAATTAAAAAGTAGCCAAAAATGGGGGCTTCCCATGAAAAATATGCTACACACCAACTATATGTCAAATACTAAATGCTCACTTACCCCCCTATTAATTCCAAAGACCCCTACATCAAAGGGTTACAAAACATAACCATCACTAAGAAACCATGAGTAGTCATAAACATAAGATATATATAGCTAGTATTCACATGTTGCACATACAACAAACAAAAATTTCATCATGTAGATAACTTCATTGTATATATGTCACAATAAAGGTAAAATCACAACTAATGTGTCATAAACATAATAATTGACATGATGCACATACAAAAAAGTCACATTTATTCATGTAGATAACTTGCTTGTATATATGTCACAAATAAGATAAAATTTCAATGTTGTGTTCCACATTTAATAGAATGGTGAACACTAATTTACCATTATAGTTTAAATCACTAAAAAGTGATTACTATGTTCAACATTAGAAACAATATGACATAATATTATTCAGCACATTTTATGTATATAAAAAATAAAAAATCTTCTAAATACCTTTTTCTAAACTTAAACTCGTAATATAATCACTCGTAAAGAAGAATTCAATAGAAAACAGCTAACCTAAAGTACCTCTATCGCAATATTTTTTAAAATCAAATCGTCATCTTTATATCATAAAGTATAACAATATTAAATTAAATAATTTTTAAATATTATTTTCCCCAACTCATCTCAAACCCTTTTTGTAGAGGGATAGAACTTGTATTTTGATATAAATTGTGACATTAGAAATAGATAATATCATTAGAAATAGATAGTGTTGATATAAATTGTGTCATTAGAAACATATATTGTTAATATTTTTATTTACAGTTGAAACACATTAATAAGATTTCAATATTTTGTCCCACATTTAATGGAATGATCAACACCCATTTATTGATTTAGTTAAAATCAGTAGAAAGTGAATTATATATTCAACTTTAAGGACAATGTAATTTAATATAATATAAATTTGTAATACATAATATAAACAATAACAAAAAAATCTGTTTCAATTTGTAAAGTTAAAATCATAATTTAATTGTTAGTAAATAAGGATTCAATAGACAAGAGGTAACCTAAAGTACCTTTACCTCATGCTTTTAAAAATGACATCTTCATCTTTATATCAAACAATACAACAAAATTAAATTTAATATTTTTGAAACATATTTTTTCTCTGATTCAAAAAGACTTGCTCGCACGAGTACCGCAGTGTGTGCCGGAGAGTTCGAAAACCAGAGAGTTTGAGAGGCCAAACAAGCAATCACATATTAAAGTATCATGCTCAAAGCAGAAAAGAATGAATAAAACTGTAATTTAATCTTGAAAATACAGGGTGAGAATGAATGAGTGAATCTCATTTTGGAAGCGTGGAAGAATTGAATGAAAGAATGATCAAAGAATCTGTACAAGAACGGAGGCGAGAAATTAGAGGCAAGGGCCGGAGGCGGCGCAGGATAGAACTCCTGCACTCTGGGTCAAAATGGGCACTGATCTTCCATCGGCAACTTTAAATTGCTGGCCTGTCTGGTAGAGGGGAAGCGCTTTTCCTTTCCCAGATGGAACGAAGTATGCTCCGTTCAAAAATGTGTCCGTCACAGACTTCCACAGCCAACTCTTCCCGTCGGAGCTCTCGCGCCATGTCACCTGCTTCTTGTACTCCTCGTTGGGGGCCACAAAGCGATTGCCTTCGCTTCTGATGACAGGATTCGCACTCCCTCCAATGGCGTATATACCCCACGCCTCATAGTTGTTGTTCGCAACATGCGCATACCCATGTCGGCACCTGAACACAGAAACAAACCAAATCATATAAGTTATAAGCAGTCTCATGAGTTGGGCACTTGACTGTTGGAGATCGGAGTTTGCTCGCTAAACACGAGGAGTTGAAAGAAATTCGATTACCTGGGCATGCGCTCCAATAAGCCAGGTCCAAAGTGGTTGAAAGCAACAGTGACTCTCATGTTTGTATCAGCTGTATAATCGTCGCTATGTCCCAGAAGCATCACCTGTGCAGTACATAGAAGATTAGTTATTCGTCCCTGTGAATAGGTTCATCACCTGTACATATACTTATAATCTTGTATCTTACCTTATCGTGGTGAGAGAAGCGGTTGTTAGAAACGGTAACAGCGGTGGAAGCGAGCGTTACATCTACAAGCCCATCTGCGCAACTGGATAGGTTGTTATGGTCGATCCAAATGTCTCTTGAAGAAACGACTGAGATTGCATCTCCATCTTGGGTATCTATGGTCTCGTGGGTCAAGGACTGTGAGAGGAGAACAACTCCAGCAACACTTGGCTTGCAGTCGTGGATGTTCAGACCGTGGATGACAATGTTGCTGACGTTGAGGAGGCGTATGCAAGGCCCATTGCTGATATGAACGTCTGAGCCCCTTGCGTCGATAGTCTTGTGGCTGGCCACGAACAGGGGCATCTCCAGCTTTATCTTCATATCACTGCCGAAAACTATCCACAGAGGACCGTCGCGCGTAACTCCGTATCTCAGAGTCCCGGGTTGGGGATTCGCAGCGTTGTCATCTGGAGTGGTGACTGTGTACATCTCTCCTCCTTTGCCTCCCTTGGCTGCACTTCCAAAGCCCACGCCACAATCTGCGAGTTTCATTCTGTCTTTTGCCCAATTTGAATCTCTTCTCCAGCAATTGTCTACCACATTGTATGAGGGCACGGATGCAGACAAGGTGGCGGCCTGAACGATCACCAGTATCATGGAGGCAGCCATACAAAATCTCTGGTCCATCATGAAGATGTTTGAGAGTGTGTGCTGGAATGAATAAATGTGAGGCCTTATGAAAATTGATTCTATATTTCAAAAGATGAAGAAAATAGTTAATGAGCTGCTTCGGCACTGACGTTGGATGTTTTGCGAGAGCAGGTGTATATATACAGAGAATGGGGCCTGCACAGATAGCAGTGAGCCGCCACCATGTGAGGAATTAATTATACGCGCGTCGCAACCAAGACGCGGACATTTGACAGACGGCATCTTCATATTTGTCCCTTCAAAAGAACGCCACGAGCTTTCCCTTATCAACTCACTCGTTCTTTTACACAATCCGGAGATTAACACCAGTCGATGGCGTAGTGCATACTTTATGTTTGCGTTCGCACTTAGTACTCATGCGCAATTCTAACATCTGCTCATATAAATGTCTGAGCAATTACTCTATTCTATGACGTCGCACGGGCGGCTCATTCGTCTCTCGTAGACTTATTCTACCGTTAGAAATTGTAGATTGGTCTTTTGTAACGCCCAACATAAATTTCCGACGAAACTGGGGGAGAGATGGATGGAACCAATACAAGCGATTTATAATTATGGGTTGAAGGAACGATCAAGCAAGCAAAAGACAGAATTAATGAGACAGACGCTCATACGTATATACATTGAAACAAATGAATAAGGTAATCACATTGGATACACGCTAAACCTTGTTCGAACTCAAATCTTGACCATGCGCACCTTTGCCTTTGATATGGGTTGATGATTTTATTACGAGCTGCCTATCTTACTATAATCTATAATCAATTTCTTTAGATTTCAACTTTGCATTGTTTCATATAAAAACTTATATGTTTTCTTTGTGCAAGACCAATTTTTGTTAAATACAATTTCACATTGACAATTCAAGATATAGCATTAAATAAAACTACAAGGATTGATGGTTACATGATCATATGATTAATAATTGTAATAAAATAGTTTTTGCTTGTTGAAAACTTATATCAGGGAGAAAATAATAAAACAAATAATTCAATTCTTCAGGTTATGTATTTACTATTGGTTGGACAACAATGAGTTGGATTTTTCATTTGTGGATGGTTAATGTTTTGACCATGACAGAGATAGAGTATGTTGCTTCTACTTTGGCAGCCAAGGAGATGATATGACTTCATTTCTTCATGAAAGAAGTGAGACAACCACAGATATATATATATATATATAGTGAGTTTAGCATTCCATCGATTGTGTAGAAAATAGTAGAGATAATGTAGTGCATCTTTAACATAGCTCCTTAAAATGATGTTGATGGTTTTTCTTCACATATATTGTTCCAGTTTTTATATGCATCTCACCATGATTGTATTCCAATCTTAATGATTTTTATTTAGACTATTTCTTTAAACTATGAATTAAAAAGGATTGATGATCACCTGTGATGGTGGTCAATAGAATTATAAAACTTTAAATATTATCCATGTTGTATTTATTTCAAAAGTTGATATTTTTTCATTACATAAAATGTGTCTTCATTCAAAGATGTTGGATACTAAATTCATAGCCATTTTATTTTCCTACACATTAATAGAATTATCGTATTGTTTAAATGGTTCATGGTAAAGTATAATGGAACAAAAGAGAGTGAATACTTGCACTTTAATTTTAATTTTTGTTCTTTTGACACTTACATGTTAATATGAAATGGTTGTTGGATTTTTCTCCATTGAGTCATTCGGGTTTCTTTTTCATATTATTTATGGGTATATAGATTCCCTACTCATATTTTTAACAGATCAAGATGTTCCTAAGATTTTATAAAGCTCAATATATTATGTTCTTATTGAAATATACCACCATATTACAAGATCTTAAATGCTATGATACTTCTTCTTTAAGAATGTTGAACATTATATGTCCAATACATTTTTTTAAATTATTCACATTTCAATACCTACTCTATTTGAGAAATTATATAGTTAAATTGAATGATCAATTATGACCAACTAAGCCTTTGGAAAATCTACTAGTAAACCTTGGTGATAATTATAATGGGAGAAATTTAAAGTTTCACGATCACAAAACATTTCTTAGAATTTTTATCATAAATAATTAATCTTAATCAAATTGATCAGAGCATCGTCCTTATTTCCACATGGATGTCCCTATTTTACTAAAAGCATCAAAATAAATTTCTCTTCCAAGTTTATCTTTACACTACCAAAATCCTTACTTTTAATAGACATTTTATATTAGGAATCACTAACAACTTTTTGTAGAAAAGAAAAGGAAGATTACAATAATCCACTACGTTCATGTGACTTTTCTCATGGATATTGGTTTAGAGTATTAGATAAAATCATCTCCTATGACCCCCTTCCAAAATCATTATCCCATCCTCTATTGTGATGACCTCTTTTTCATAAGTAAAATTTCTTATTAAAAATTTAGAGGATCATCCCTCCATCTATGGCATGGAAGAATATTTGGGAGAGGAATACAAGGATATTTAGAAATGAATTATTTTTGGTACATTGGGTCTGGCATAGTGTATGCTTTATGTTTGTGTTGAGACTTACTCTACAATTTTAGCATCTTCTCATTTAAATATCTTAGGAATTACTATATTCTTTTCTATCACATGAGAGACTCGTTCATCTCCCACAAACTTATTCTACTACCAAAAATTGTAGATAGGTCCTTTGGAATATCTAACATAAATTTCCAACGAAATTGGGGGAGAAGAGATTGATGGAACCAATATAAAAATGAGTTAATTTTATATTTTTTCCACCCACAAAGGTATAATTATTTTTCTATAGATAGCTAGAGTGCCATTTATCTTGTCAAGAATCTTGGTTTGCATTCAAAGACAAAAACACATATAGTTGAAGTACCATTTCATTCGGTCAATTTTGGATTATGGACAGTTAAAGCTAGAGAAGATATGTATATATGATAACCCCGCATATATGTTTACCAAGGTAGTGAAAAAGGAGAATCATATTTCCTCTTTAGATTCAATTTTTCTATTACACTGAAAAAAATAAAATAATAACAAGGTCTAGGATGGTTTGATATTCTAGTGGGAGTTACAGGTTTAGTGGTGCTATGACTAGTCTCTAAGTGGGAGGTTATTGTTGTAGAGTCTTATTAGTCTTGAAGTGGGAGATTGTTGTGTGTGGAGCCTAATCAGACTTAGATATTTATTTGAAGCAATTTCCCCCCAGATTATTTCTATAGGGGTTTGAGGGAATGATTTCTATTTTTCATTGGAACAACTTATTGTAACCCTAATTTTTTAAGTAGGAAATCTTGTACAAAATGGCTTAGAGTTAGGGATTTCATGATGTATGATGATATTATAGCTTCTTAAGGTGGTCTTAAGCTATAAGGGATTGTGGATTATAATCATTGGATAGTAATAGTATTGGACTTGATGTTGGTGGAGATAGCATAGGGATTGGATAAACCATATTAAATCCGTGTGTCTTGTGTTTTCTTCTATTTAATTTATTATTTTTTGACATTGGTTATATTTGCATGTAATTACTATTTATATCTATGGTTAATCCTCACAAAGTTGTGAATTTGGGGTCTTCTTTTACAAATAGTATTGTGAAGTTGTGGTTATAAGTCTGTAAATTCATCAATGCATATTTGCACTTCAATTTTAAAGGAAAAAAAGAGAGTGGATATTTGCACTTCAATTTTAATTTTTGTTATTTTGACACTAACATTCTAATATGAAATAGTTGTTGGATTTTTCTCCACTAATTCATTTGGGTTTCTTTTTCATATTGTTTATGTGTATATATATCCATTACTCATCTTTATAAAAAAATTTTACTTCACATTATCATCTTTTAATCCCTACCACATCATCTTCCACCATAAAATATAAAATAGGTCAGGATGCTCCCTATATTTTATAACACTAAATCTATTATATTCTTATTGAAATATACTACCATGTTATAAGATCTTAAATGCTATGATAATTCTTCTTTAATAATGGTTGAAGGTTATATGTCCAATACATTTAAAAAAAAATATTCACATTTCAATGCCTATTTTATTTGAGTAATTATATAGTTAAATTGAAGATCAACTACGACCAACTAAGCCTTGGTGATAATTATTATACGGGGAATTTAAAGTTTCATGATCACAAAACATTTCTTAAAGTTGTTATCATAAATAATTAATCTTAATCAAATTGATCAAATCATGGTCTTTATTTCCACATGGATGTCACTATTTTACTAAAAACATCAAAATAAATATCCCTTTAAGATTTAACTTTACACTAAAAAAATTCTTACTTCTAATGGGTATTTTATATTAGGAATCACTCACTGCTTTGTGTGGAAAATAAAAGGAAGATTACCATCATCTGCTACTTTTTGGTGACTTTTCTCATGGATATTTGTTTAGAGTATTAGATAAAATCATGTTGTATGACCCCCTTCCAGAATCATTATCACGTCCTCTATTGTGATGACCTCTTCTTCATAAGGGAACTTTCTTATTAAAAATTTAGAGCATCACCCCTCCATCTATGATATGAGAAAATATTTGGGAGAGGAATACAAGGATATTTAGAATGATTTTTTTTGGGTACATTGGGTCTAGGAGAAGATTGAGATGTTTATTTAGAGAATATCAATGTTTATACTCTAACAACTAATAATGTATTTCTTTAGAGAAATTTCATTCTCAACTATTGGAGACAAATTGAAAACTCTTTTTACTAGGTATTGGTTGGTAGAATTTATAAAGAAAAGTATTCGAGGTAGGTCATGTGGATACCTCAAGCTAATTATTACTTTGAATTAAATTTTGATGATGCTTCTAAAAGGAATTTGGAAAAGGGTATATGCAGGATCATGGTGTGCCAAAAATTGGCGATGTGAAAAAAATAGAGTTTGAAAACATCTAAAAGCATATCCAAAAAAATTAGATATTGTCAGATATCTAATATTATATTGGATATCCAAAAAAATTAGGTATCCAATATCATATTAGATACCTGATAACTATCATTGTTATTTTAAAAAAATACACAACCCACGGATTGTGCTTTTATAATGATATTGTATTTTCTTGCTCATATATCTGATTTTCAATCAAATACACAATAAGAGGTAAGTTTTTTTTTGTTTTAAACTAATTTTAGTAAAAATTTATTAATTTTTATTATAAATTTGTTAGTTTTAGTTGAATTTTTTAGAATTTGGGTTTTTTTTTATAGAAATTGTTAAAATTTGGGTTTTTTTTTTATAGAAATTGTTAAAATTTAGGTTTTTTAAAAATATAAATTATGTTTTGCGAATTAATAGGTATGGTAGACCAAAATGATGATACTAAGGCAAGTAATGATTTTCCTCATAAGCCCCCACCAAATGATCCAGTGCCCTTGCAAAATTGTCCACCAAATGATCCTTTACCCCCTCAAAGCCCTCCTCAAAGTGAGGATTTGATATTTGAAAATCTCATCGAATTGAGGGCTTTGCATACAACATATAATAATGAACCTGCATTGGCTCCTGTGTTATCCACATTAAACACAATAGTGAATAACATTGAAATACTTATCGAGGAACAAAATGGTGCTCTTTGTCGACGTGACAAAATGCATGAGATGTTTGATGATGGGTTGGACTATGATGAGGTTGCAACCCTCAATATAAGTAAAGATGATTTGGTTTCCCTTTTTGTGAATGCAAAAATTGGTTTACTAGTTGACCAAAAAAAGCCCAAACTATCAATTAAATGGTGCACAAATGATGCCATACATGTGAACTTTTGGAATCATTGGTGGATGTTTTTTGACATCCCTCCACATAGCAATTTAGAGGTGCCATTTTATTTCCTTAGAAAATTGTATTCAGAATTTGTGTTGAAACTCAAAGTGAACTATTGGAGCATGAAGCCCAACATGGGTGTAGGACTAGGAGCTCCTTAGGATAGACCCTCTTCCCAACAGAAGAAAGTTGGCACTTTTCTCCCCCCTATTGATTTCTCCCCCCCTCCTTGAGTGTAGCATCCTGATATTATCCTAGAGGCTAGCTCTCAGACCATTAGAGCCATCCATAGACTAAGTAGCCTATTGATATCTTAGGCTAGGTCAGTCCTACCTCCTCCTATTGATGATGCTAGCATGATTTCATCATCAGCTAGCTCATCACATGTTTGTGTGCCTTGTACTTGCATTACATGTAAGAATATTTGTCTGGGTCCCATAGGTGATCTTCTTGAGTATCAATTTGTATTAGAAGAGGATAGACTAGACACACATGCAGAGGCTATAGACCTTGATGCAAGAGAGGAGGGGCATGCAAAGGCATGGAATCCTATGTTGGTACGTGTATATATATATATTTTTTATAACATATGCGATTTAAAGTTAATTTTTCTAGTAGACTAATTTTAATTTTTAAGCCATACTGACTTATACGTGTATGTGATCTTAATTCATGTTTAGTTGATTATTGAGGAGGAGCTGAGATAGGTTGATGATGCCACACTCTCAGCTATTTCATTTTGCCTTGAGACATCTAAAATACATTACGTTGTGTTCTCATTGTTTTTTCTATTTGATATTGTAGCATATATGGTTTCTACTTTTTATTTTATCTTGCAGGTACCACCTATCCTTGGGGGACAAAGTGTGGGGGATGAGCCAGGATTGATTGACAAAGGAAAGGTAATTAGGTTCTTTCTATTTGATTTAATATTGATGTATTCTTCTTAAAAATTTATGGTAATGAAATTTAATTATATTCTTTATTGTATAGGGCGTGGCTATTGGTGATGAGCACATATAGATTTTGTGTCATGGATGCTCAGGCATTTCTATTTGCATTGAGAGCCCCATTGTATGTATAAGTATCATTTTTTAAATTTTCCTTATCTTAATAAATAAATTCAAAACTAATTTCCATGATATTAACAACTACTATTTTGTATCTCATGTAGGAAACTCCTAGTGCACATGAGGTTAGATCAAAGAGTTTTGTATCTTTGATGATGTAGCCACTATATCCTAAGGAGGAGCCCATACTAGTAGTTTGAATTCTTGATTAAATATGTTATAAATTTAGCATGCTATGAAGTATAATGTTATATTTTAAGTTTTAGATTCATCTAACAAACATATTTGAACATACATATGCCAAAATCAACAAGGTACAAGCATTATTGAGGGCATACGAGAGGACTCCTGACGGGCACAGGAGGTCAATGAGAGAGGTATTTATTATCAAAGTTTAATAGTATAAAATATCATTAAAAAAAAAAGATCATTATGCATTTGAGTAATTCAATGTTAGATACAAAGAATCATATAAATTTAGTAGTCTAACTTTGCATTTTCCTTTTTTGTTTATGTAGGAGGCATCTGATCCTCCTAGTGCAACAAAGAGGCTACATTTTGATCATCCACTAGCACCCTAGTATAGTATAGTTGTCATATGATGCATCATGAGACATTTTGAGATGGCATATACCACATTGTTTACAGAAATATTGATATTATACACATTCCAATGGCATGATCGGCCACATTTTGTATATGGATCTATGTATTTTGATATATATTTGTGTAATTTGTCTATGGATACATATATTTTGATATATATTTTTGTCATTTATGTGCACAATGATATACATTTTAATTTAGGATCTAGTATTGTTCAATTTATCGTGGATCATGTGTATTGTTCATGCTTATGGAATATCATTAATTTTGATCATGTTTTCTATATTCAATTCAAATGCAATAATTTTTGAATAACATTTTAACAACCTGTTGTCACTTAGGTTTGCACCCTTGTCCAAGGCCTATGCGCGAGGACAACCTAGTGAAACATGGAAACAACCTCCAAGCTGTGGGACTTGAACTGCGAGGTTGAGTCTCTGGAGAAGGCCGACTTCCTCTTACCGTCAGGGCGCACCTATCTATTCTCAGAAGAAAAAGGGAGAAAGAGAGCACTAAAGCAAATCTACCTAGTCTAATCTAAGGCAGTGATGCACCAAAACAGAGTGTTCAGACTCATTTCTGCCCATATATGCACTACTGAACTAGGATAACATCCAAAGTCATACGTTCATTCAGACTTATATCGATCAACAACCACATACAGATCAGGAAACCAACTGAATAACACTAGGAAAAGAAGATTTCGCTTGTATATTATTCAATAGGCCAAAGATAGATATAGTATGCAAACCACTGATCTCAACAATACATCAATGAGAGGCAAAATGATGCACATACACGTTGTTGGCTGAAAGAGATGATACAGGATGCTTATCTAGCTCAGAGACAAAGGGATTTTTACACTGCAAGTCTACAAGCAGTAGCAGAGAAAATTAGGAAGAGTCGACCCTTACAAAATGTACAAAAATTGCCTTTATAGTTCAGGCGTAGCTGAGATCTTCTTAGCTGTAATGACCTTGCAACTACCTGCCATTGAGTACCATAGATGACAATCATGGAAAAAATCTCCAAAAAATTTTATCTCTTTTGCCAATGATGTCCTCAGAAGACTGAAAACGGTGCCATAACTGCGCTTCGGCCTGGTAGATGGATCAACAGGTGGGTGGAGTGTCATTCTGTGTTTTACATTTACTCTGGTAGGTCAAGATTGATCATGGAGATCAGATCGCATGAAAAAATTGATTATCCTCGCCTCCTGGTTCATGAATCTATCGAGGTCAAAAGGTCAACCCGGCTCCCTATGCGTCAACTAGGCCGCGCGGGCCAATTGCATTTCTTTATTTCGCCACCTGGAGGTCCTCCCGTGGTCGACCACCCTTTATTGGACTAATCGCGCCACCTTGAATACTATCATGACTGTGCCGATTACACTAACCGCCAACTGCCATTGTCGACTGTGCCGACAGGACACGTGTCGACAAGGCGCTATGTCGCCAACATAACCCCCGCACATCTTTTCCATAGCACGATGGGGCCTACCGTCGATCAGCCTCGATCCGACGATCATGGAGACTCATCATTTTGCAACTCCCTTCCCTTGTAAGTCACTGGGCCCGCGGTACATGTGGCACTTCCCTATTTGGTTTGATGAAGACTAGCTGGCAACCCAAGACCTGATCTGCAGAGTGACCACGTGTCAGCTAGGCGCCATGTCGCTATGCAAAAATTGAGACCAAATTCCCATAGCGCCATAGCGCCCACTGACAGCGTGCCTTGAGATTTACACGTGTCCCCATTTGATTCGCTATCTTGACGCCGGGCTGACAAATTGCGTTGCAGAGTACCGACGGGACCCATCTGCCTGATCCTTCCTCGCCACGGTGAACTTTCCATTTGGGCGCTATGTCACCATCAAAAAATGCATTGGTTTTCCATTGGCGCCATAGCGCCTCGCTGTGTTTTTGAAACCTCTGGGCCGTGAACCTTTCAGCCCGCTGCCACGAAACCTCTGACTTGCTGTACTCTACGACTTGCGACCGGACCCTGAATGACACCTGGCAGTCCTTGGTGAGACCTGGCCCATGTCGATCCACGTGGCGGATGCTAGCTATGTCACCACGATAAAATCCACACATCTTCGCCATAGCGAGATGGCGCCATACGTTGATGCCACCAAATCCAACGGTGGTGAACGTAAGCCCCGACTGTGTTAGCCATGCCGACAGGAACTCTGACCTGGCACATGTGGTTTCTCCTGATTCATTGCCGGAAGACCTGATCACGTCGTTCATTGAAACTTGTTGCCGTGACTATTTTCATCGGGCGCTATGTCGCTATGGAGATTTTTTGGCTGATATGCGATAGCGACATAGCGGACAAGGCACCATGGAACTTTTTCGACCCACCGAACGCTGGACCCACCTCTGCAACGTGTCCTCAAGGCATCATCGCGCTATCATAAATATCGTGCATTTTCTTTATAGCGCGATGGCTCCAACCATCGGTCTGCTCGGATCTGACGGCTAAAAAATCACGGGTCGTAGCATTAAAATACCAACTCTGAGACTAACCGTTGAATAAGCCGTGCGTTCAAATTTAAATCCTTGGCGATAAAACCAGAGGTAACAAAACCTTTATTATCAAATATGTTTAATTTGAAGTGCTATCATGACATAAACACACTTGTTAACCTCCTACACAAGGTTCACATAACCCCAAATCTGATTTTAAACTCCACCTTCAACATTGAAACTAGCTCTCGGCTTCAAATCTATTCTCAACACACTTAAGGACTCCACTCCTCAACCATGGATTCTATTCCTAACCAAAAACTCATTCCTAGACTCATAATCTTTGATAACTAGCCCTTCACTTTGTTACTATCCTCATACTACAACTTTTCAATTTCAACATAATTCAAAATATCCCAACTTAAGAGACTTGATTGGATCAAACCTTTTTAACTTGGTTCCCCAATACCATATCCATATGAATAACATCTATACATTTCTCACATTGATCAAATTACCCATATTGATCCACTTAACAAAACTAGCTTCATTAATGCATGTTAACATTTCACACCTTATATAGGTTTTTTCAACCTTTTATGGTCATGCTCAAACCCCTAACTGACTCTTTGAACTCATTTTCACTTTGAAAGAAAAATTTATGGCTCATTTTCTTGTAGCATTTGATGGTTCATCGATAGCCCTCATGAGCTTCGAGTGATGACCCTCGGAAGATTGACCTTGAAACACACTTAGAGCACCTTGGAGACTCCTCGATACAGGATGGTTGTAGACGATGGATGGTCTTTATGGCTAGAACAAGGGTGTCACTAGGGTTCACCCACCCATCCAGAGCTAATGACACTAAAAATTTGATGCAACGATTAGTGGTTTCAAAGTTACGCTCTAGTGCACCTATGAACTAAGGCACATTGCAAGTTTTGGCATCGAGCGAGATCACTCTGCCAAATCCAAAAAAAATGTGATATCTCAAAAATGACATAGGTTATTTCAAGACTCCACATCACTGTCTTGTAGCATTTGATGGTTCATCAATAGCCCTCACGAGCTCTGAGTTACGACCCTCAAAAGATCAACCTTGAAATGCAGTTAGAGCACCTTGGAGTCTCCTCAGTATGGGGTGGTCACAGATGATGGATGGTCTTTGCAGCTAGAACAAGGGTGCCTCTAGGGTTCACCCACCCATCCAGAGCTAATGGCATTGATGATTCGATGCCAAGATCAGTAGTTTCAAAGTTACACTGTGGTGCACTTAGGAATTGAGGCACACTACAAGTTTTGGCATTGAGTGAGATCATCATGCTGAATCCAAATGGAACACGATCTCTTGAAAATGAGATAAGTTATTTTAGGCCTCTACATCACCATCATGTAGCATTCAATGTTTCATCGATATCTCTCACGAGCTCTGAGTTATGACCCTCGTAAGATTGACCTCAAAACTCACATAGAGCACCTTGGAGACTCCTCGTTACGGGGTGGCCACGAATGATGGATGGTCTTTGTGGGGTAAGTGTAAGTTATAACTTACGAGGGTTATAAATTGCGAGGGTTTTCTTCTTTGCATTTTCAATATGGCTTAATGCTAAGACCCATACTATTTGAACTTTGGGGATAAATATTTGAATTTTTAATTGTAATAATTTCTTGCACATAAAGAATCTTTAGTGGTAGAAATTAAGGGAGGGTGTCAAAATAATTTACCATACCAAAATGAATGTCAAACATGCCAGCCTATCAAGTTTTCCAAGAAGTAATTTAAGGTAACTATTAGTGCTATCAAAGGGAACCAATTAAACTCTTCCACCACATCTTGCATTGACACATGTAGAGTGTATTTGAGTTAAGAACCACTATTAATGAGAGTTCTCAAAATTTTTGCTAGCCTTTGATATGTTATAAGGTTTGTTATGGGATTTTGAACTCTTTCTGTTTGGCTTAAAAGTTTTTCAATCTATTTGGAAGGCTTGGTCCTAGGTTAGAAAACTTATCCCATTCAGGGGTGTAGTTGGTGGTCCCCCTACATATTTTTTTATAGATAGATCTATTTGGCGGGGATTTGAAACTAATGGTAAACCTCTTGCATTACTCAAAGCTATTCTACAAAAAATTGGAGTAGCAGTGACATCTCTATTGTTAATGATATTTTGGTTGATGATAGGTTAGGGCTATGGAATGAGATTGTTAGCAAATTTCACATTCCTAATTCTAAAAAAAAAGACATACTCCATCATTGTTAAAACTATAGGTAATCTCTTCCTTGGACATATTATGGACACTAAATAGTTTTTTCAAAGGATCAAATGGAAGATGGTAATCAGTTTAGGAGCATTTCTACTAAACATATTTATAAAATTATTAAGGATGGTTTCTCTAATCTTGATAGGGTTAACCATGGTTGGGGGCTGGGGTACTTAGTTGATAAATAGAATTTTATCTATACCTTCTTTTGGCATTCTCACTATGAGCCTAAGAAGTCTTATTTTAGATGGTTATTACTTCTAAAGAAACTTCTTGTTGGTTATACTCTGCCTACTAGTCTTGATAATCATATTATGTGTGGGGTCTACTTTATTCCAGAGTCTTATGAGTACCTTTTCTTAACGTGTACCTTTTCCCATGGTGTTTGGTCTATTTTTTTGTGTCACCCATACTTTGGAATGGTAAAATAGGTCTCTCATGGAGTGAATCCTTGTAGGTTTTGTTGGATCTTTTGATCTTAAAATTAATACTTTTTGGTCTATTTTAACTTGTGAAATTCTATGGTTTCTTTGGAAGGAGAAAAATCAAGAGATTTTTTAGAAGAGAATGAGAAAAATTATTGAGTTTGGATGTAAAATCACACACTCTCAAATAATGTCACAAGATGTCGTTGCTTTAGAAATATCAAGGGACAGATTCATGATCTAATGTAGGAGGGATGAATCCCGTGTCACAAGGACAATATTGTCTCATGTCAATATTTTTTCTATTCAAAATGATATTCTTAAACAAAGGGAAATGGATAATCTTAACAAGTTTATTAAAGATCTTAGTATTGAAGATAGAGTGAATGTTGTTAACTATGTTCCTCATGGTAATGCTACAACAAGATAGATGGACTAGCCTTTTATATTGGCTGCTTGCAGATGTTGGGAAGGATTTTTTAAGCTGGTTATATATATTTTTGTATTAAATAATATAATTATAGGTTTATGATATGTTTTTGTAATCAATAGACATCTGCTCTAAATTGTAAAAGATATTATCCCCTTAAGTAGTTGCAAAGAATGCATATTTGTGACTTTCCCCTAAGATTATTTTGAAGATGTAAATGTAAGATGCTTGGTAGTTTGTACACCTTATGATGAACTCAGCTTCTTTAAGTATGTTAATGCAAAAAAAATTCAAAGTACCTGTTTCAATTTTCACTTTTAACAATGATTCAAATTTTTGAGTTTTTTCAAGTTGGCAATTGGCTCTATATAGCTAGGATATAGTGTTATAAATAAATTTTTTTGAAGTAGCATGCCATATGTTTCTATTTTAAGTTCAAAAAGTACACAAATTATAATTAGGGTACACAAAATGGACATTGATGTAGATATATTGATTATTCATATACAAAGATTGATTCCTTCTCACTTGTTCTTTTTTCATTCAAAATTAATTTGTGAGATTGTAATTGAGTATTATGTTGAATATATATTTATTTAGTCAATTTATTTATGAAATTTTCATGTAGATTCTATATCTCATATCAAAAAAAAATTATTTTGTTTTTCGTTTGATTACAAATATGTGAAAAAAAGTAGTTTTCTCTTTAGATACGAAGTTATCAAAAAAATTCATAGAGTTACTTCTACAAGATTGTTAGATTGAGTTGTGAATTTGGGGTCTTATTCTATGAATAATATAGTGAATTTATGGTTACAAGTCTCTAAATTCATTAATTCATCACCATATTAGTTAAACATTTTAGTTTTATAAACATATATTTCTATCCCTTTTCTCGTCTACTTATAGTTTTATGTGATTCATTAGGGGAAGCCACCTCTTAACTTGATTTCCACTCTTTTCCTAGGTTCACCCATAAGCTAAGAGAATTTCCATGTTCTAACAAGATAGCTTGGAAAACGTCATCCTATAGGCACAATCTTGATTGACAAGGGTATTATAGTCTTGAATACTTTACGATAATAGGGCAAATTGTTTGATCTAATTCACAAATCTTTACATAGAAATTAATAGTGATTGGTTGTGACCATATAATTTATCAAGTTTATTATTTCTATGACCTTTTTTTTGGTCCCTTGCAGCCTCACTTGGTTGAGAGTGTTTTTGGTTAAGGTGAAATGTAATATTAATGAGGGAATAATTAGAAATTTATTTCAAATGTAAATTGACCCATATTTGGAGCATTTGAATAGTATAGTTGCTAAAACTAATCTTCTATCTTGTTGAGGAATTTGGTAATGGTTATCGAAGATCAAGACCTTATCTCTATGGAGCTAGGGACAAATTACATGCATAGTGGATGTAGAAATTTTTTTAGATCAATTTGAATTCAATGGGAACTATTAAAACAACCATTAAAAGTTTATATAGATTCATACACTTCATCATATTTTTTCTAACTCTAATATTTATATTTATTTTTTAGAAATTTTTTTACTATTTACAAGGCTATTAATGTGCAAATCATTTTTTCTGAGATATTATTTAATATTTTTATCTTTGACAAATATTTATTTAAGTGTTTAATGATTTTTTTTTTAGTGCATTGTGAAAAACCCATTTCTTCTTGGATACATGGTTATTGTTTATTGCTACTTAAACCCTTATGATAGATTATTTCTACACATATTCATTTCCTTTCAATGAGTCATATACTTAGGGTACATGCATATTCATTGATAAACTTGAGTTCCTGCACTTTTAATTAATTAAAGTTGGAAGGGCGTGAACCCATAAACATAAATAACATCACTTGAGTTCATATAGTTATACATGGTTACCCATGTTGGGCATGAGATAATTTATGTTATTATTCAAATGGAGGATGACCAGTAAGGTCATTGCTATCATGTTGCATATCTTAGAGCCATCATAGTGTATGATAAATCAACTACTAACTCATTATTTATTGAGTAAAACTTAAAACTTTTATGTAAACCTAAACTAATTTTATTCTCCAATAACACGATCTACCTACAACATTCAATATTTATTTCCTTTAATTTTGTTAGGCTAGAGAATAAACCAAAACATATAAACATAGTAGATGTTGGAAAAATCTAATCTTAGAAACTATATTGAGTGGGAAAAACAATCCACTCAATGTCATCACTATTCCATTATATAAAATGTTATTGTTATTCATTTCAATACAATTCACTCAATATTGGTACAATGTTACCCAATTCTCTTTGTAGGCAATATTTAGGATCAATGATTTAATATATAGAAAAGGCATTAATTTTTTCTAAATCTACAACATAACTCTTTAAATATCAATCTAAAGTACAATAACAATATGACCATAAATATATTGACAAGTTTTTCAAATTAAAAAGTAGCCAAAAATGGGGGCTTCCCATGAAAAATATGCTACACACCAACTATAAGTCAAATACTAAATGCTAACTTACCCCCCTATTAATTCCAAAGACCCCTACATCAAAGTGTTACAAAACATAACCATCACTAAGAAACCATGAGTAGTCATAAACATAATATATACATAGCTAGTATTCACATGTTGCACATACAACAAACAAAAATTTCATCATGTAGATAACTTCATTGTATATATGTCACAATAAAGGTAAAATCACAACTAATGTGTCATAAACATAATAATTGACATGATGCACATACAAAAAAGTCACATTTATTCATGTAGATAACTTGCTTGTATATATGTCACAAATAAGATAAAATTTCAATGTTGTGTTCCACATTTAATAGAATGGTGAACACTAATTTACCATTATAGTTTAAATCACTAAAAAGTGATTACTATGTTCAACATTAGAAACAATATGACATAATATTATTCAGCACATTTTATGTATATAAAAAATTAAAAATCTTCTAAATACCGTTTTCTAAACTTAAACTCGTAATATAATCACTCGTAAAGAAGAATTCAATAGAAAACAGCTAACCTAAAGTACCTCTATCGCAATATTTTTTAAAATCAAATCGTCATCTTTATATCATAAAGTATAACAATATTAAATTAAATAATTTTTAAATATTATTTTCCCCAACTCATCTCAAACTCTTTTTGTAGAGGGATAGAACTTGTATTTTGATATAAATCGTGACATTAGAAATAGATAATATCATTAGAAATAGATAGTGTTGATATAAATTGTGTCATTAGAAACATATATTGTTAATATTTTCATTTACAGTTGAAACACATTAATAAGATTTCAATATTTTCTCCCACATTTAATGGAATGATCAACACCCATTTATTGATTTAGTTAAAATCAATAGAAAGTGAATTATATATTCAACTTTAAAGACAATGTAATTTAATATAATATAAATTTGTAATACATAATATAAACAATAACAAAAAAATCTGTTTCAATTTGTAAAGTTAAAATCATAATTTAATTGTTAGTAAATAAGGATTCAATAGACAAGAGGTAACCTAAAGTACCTTTACCTCATGCTTTTAAAAATGACATCTTCATCTTTATATCAAACAATACAACAAAATTAAATTTAATATTTTTGAAACATATTTTTTCTCTGATTCAAAAAGACTTGCTCGCACGAGGACCGCAGTGTGTGCCGGAGAGTTCGAAAACCAGAGAGTTTGAGAGGCCAAACAAGCAATCACATATTAAAGTATCATGCTCAAAGCAGAAAAGAATGAATAAAACTGTATTTTAATCTTGAAAATACAGGGTGAGAATGAATGAGTGAATCTCATTTTGGAAGCGTGGAAGAATTGAATGAAAGAATGATCAAAGAATCTGTACAAGAACGGAGGCGAGAAATTAGAGGCAAGGGCTGGAGGCGGCGCAGGATAGAACTCCTGCACTCTGGGTCAAAATGGGCACTGATCTTCCATTGGCAATTTTAAATTGCTGGCCTGTCTGATAGAGGGGAAGCGCTTTTCCTTTCCCAGATGGAACGAAGTATGCTCCGTTCAAAAATGTGTCCGTCACAGACTTCCACAGCCAACTCTTCCCGTCGGAGCTCTCGCGCCATGTCACCTGCTTCTTGTACTCCTCGTTGGGGGCCACAAAGCGATTGCCTTCGCTTTTGATGACAGGCTTCGCACTCCCTCCAATGGCGTATATACCCCACGCCTCATAGTTGTTGTTCGCAACATGCGCATACCCATGTCGGCACCTGAACACAGAAACAAACCAAATCATATAAGTTATAAGCAGTCTCATGAGTTGGGCACTTGACTGTTGGAGATCGGAGTTTGCTCGCTAAACACGGGGAGTTGAAAGAAATTCGATTACCTGGGCATGCGCTCCAATAAGCCAGGTCCAAAGTGGTTGAAAGCAACAGTGACTCTCATGTTTGTATCAGCTGTATAATCGTCGCTATGTCCCAGAAGCATCACCTGTGCAGTACATAGAAGATTAGTTATTCGTCCCTGTGAATAAGTTCATCACCTGTACATATACTTATAATCTTAATACCACTTTAAGAAGCTATAATATCATCATACATCATGAAATCCCTAACTCTAAGCCATTTTGTACAAGATTTCCTACTTAAAAAATTAGGGTTACAATAAGTTGTTCCAATGAAAAATAGAAATCATTCCCTCAAACCCCTATAGAAATAATCTGGGGGGAAATTGCTTCAAATAAATATCTAAGTCTGATTAGGCTCCACACACAACAATCTCCCAGTTCAAGACTAATAAGACTCTACAACAATAACCTCCCACTTAGAGACTAGTCATAGCACCACTAAACCTGTAACTCCCACTAGAATATCAAACCATCCTAGACCTTGTTATTATTTTATTTTTTTCAGTGTAATAGAACAATTGAATCTAAAGAGGAAATATGATTCTCCTTTGTCACTACCTTGGTAAACATATATGCAGGGTTATCATATATACATATCTTCTCTAGCTTTAACTGTCCATAATCCAAAATTGACCGAATGAAATGGTACTTCAACTATATGTGTTTTTTTCTTTGAATGCAAACCAAGATTCTTGACAAGATAAATGGCACTTTAGCTATCTATAGAAAAATAATTATACCTTTGTGGGTGGAAAAATATAAAATTAACTCATTTTTATATTGGTTCCATCAATCTCTTCTCCCCCAATTTCGTTGGAAATTTATGTTAGATATTCCAAAGGACCTATCTACAATTTTTGGTAGTAGAATAAGTTTGTGGGAGATGAACGAGTCTCTCATGTGATAGAAAAGAATATAGTAATTCCTAAGATATTTAAATGAGAAGATGCTAAAATTGTAGAGTAAGTCTCAACACAAACATAAAGCATACACTATGCTAGACCCAATGTACCAAAAATAATTCATTTCTAAATATCCTTGTATTCCTCTCCCAAATATTCTCCCATGCCATAGATGGAGGGATGATCCTTTAAATTTTTAATAAGAAATTTTTCTTATGAAGAAGAGGTCATCACAATAGAGGATGGGATAATGATTTTGGAAGGGGGTCATAGGACATGATTTTATCTAATACTCTAAACCAATATCCATGAGAAAAGTCACATGAACGTAGTGGATTATTGTAATCTTCCTTTTCTTTTCTACAAAAAGTTGTTAGTGATTCCTAATATAAAATGTCTATTAAAAGTAAGGATTTTGGTAGTGTAAAGATAAACTTGGAGGAGAAATTTATTTTGATGCTTATAGTAAAATAGGGACATCCATGTGGAAATAAGGACAATTCTCTGATCAATTTGATTAAGATTAATTATTTATGATAAAAACTCTAAGAAATGTTTTGTGATCGTGAAACTTTAAATTTCTCCCATTATAATTATCACCAAGGTTTACTAGTAGATTTTCCCAAGGCTTAGTTGGTCATAATTGATCATTCAATTTAACTATATAATTTCTCAAATAGAGTAGGTATTGAAATGTGAATAATTTAAAAAAATGTATTGGACATATAATGTTCAACATTCTTAAAGAAGAAGTATCATAGCATTTAAGATCTTGTAATATGGTGGTATATTTCAATAAGAACATAATATATTGAGCTTTATAAAATCTTAGGAACATCTTGATCTGTTAAAAAGATGAGTAGGGAATCTATATACCCATAAATAATATGAAAAAGAAACCCGAATGAATCAATGGAGAAAAATCCAGCAACTATTTCATATTAACATGTAAGTGTCAAAAGAACAAAAATTAAAATTAAAGTGCAAGTATTCACTCTCTTTTGTTCCATTATACTTTACCATGAACCATTTAAACAATACGATAATTCTATTAATGTGTAGGAAAATAAAATGGCTATGAATTTAGTATCCAACATCTTTGAATGAAGACACATTTTATGTAATGAAAAAATATCAACTTTTGAAATAAATACACCATGGATAATATTTAAAGTTTTATAATTCTATTGACCACCATCACAGGTGATCATCAATCCTTTTTAATTCATAGTTTAAAGAAATAGTCTAAATAAAAATCATAAAAATTGGAATACAATCATGGTGAGATGCATATAAAAATTGGAACAATATATGTGAAGAAAAACCATCAACATCATTTTAAGGAGCTATGTTAAAGATGCACTACATTATCTCTACTATTTTCTACACAATCGATGGAATGCTAAACTCACTATATATATATATATATATATATATATATATATATATATATATATATATATATATATATATATATATATATATATATATATATATATATATATATATATATATATATATATATATATATATATATATATATATATATATATATATATATATATATATATATATATATATATATATATATCTGTGGGTGTCTCACTTCTTTCATGAAGAAATGAAGTCATATCATCTCCTTGGCTGCCAAAGTAGAAGCAACATACTCTGTCTCTGTCATGGTCAAAACATTAACCATCCACAAATGAAAAATCCAACTCATTGTTGTCCAACCAATAGTAAATACATAACCTGAAGAATTGAATTATTTGTTTTATTATTTTCTCCCTGATATAAGTTTTCAACAAGCAAAAACTATTTTATTACAATTATTAATCATATGATCATGTAACCATCAATCCTTGTAGTTTTATTTAATGCTATATCTTGAATTGTCAATGTGAAATTGTATTTAACAAAAATTGGTCTTGCACAAAGAAAACATATAAGTTTTTATATGAAACAATGCAAAGTTGAAATCTAAAGAAATTGATTATAGATTATAGTAAGATAGGCAGCTCGTAATAAAATCATCAACCCATATCAAAGGCAAAGGTGCGTATGGTCAAGATTTGAGTTCGAACAAGGTTTAGCGTGTATCCAATGTGATTACCTTATTCATTTGTTTCAATGTATATACGTATGAGCGTCTGTCTCATTAATTCTGTCTTTTGCTTGCTTGATCGTTCCTTCAACCCATAATTATAAATCGCTTGTATTGGTTCCATCCATCTCCTCTCCCCCAGTTTCGTCGGAAATTTATGTTGGGCGTTACAAAAGACCAATCTACAATTTCTAACGGTAGAATAAGTCTACGAGAGACGAATGAGCCGCCCGTGCGACGTCATAGAATAGAGTAATTGCTCAGACATTTATATGAGCAGATGTTAGAATTGCGCATGAGTACTAAGTGCGAACGCAAACATAAAGTATGCACTACGCCATCGACTGGTGTTAATCTCCGGATTGTGTAAAAGAACGAGTGAGTTGATAAGGGAAAGCTCGTGGCGTTCTTTTGAAGGGACAAATATGAAGATGCCGTCTGTCAAATGTCCGCGTCTTGGTTGCGACGCGCGTATAATTAATTCCTCACATGGTGGCGGCTCACTGCTATCTGTGCAGGCCCCATTCTCTGTATATATACACCTGCTCTCGCAAAACATCCAACGTCAGTGCCGAAGCAGCTCATTAACTATTTTCTTCATCTTTTGAAATATAGAATCAATTTTCATAAGGCCTCACATTTATTCATTCCAGCACACACTCTCAAACATCTTCATGATGGACCAGAGATTTTGTATGGCTGCCTCCATGATACTGGTGATCGTTCAGGCCGCCACCTTGTCTGCATCCGTGCCCTCATACAATGTGGTAGACAATTGCTGGAGAAGAGATTCAAATTGGGCAAAAGACAGAATGAAACTCGCAGATTGTGGCGTGGGCTTTGGAAGTGCAGCCAAGGGAGGCAAAGGAGGAGAGATGTACACAGTCACCACTCCAGATGACAACGCTGCGAATCCCCAACCCGGGACTCTGAGATACGGAGTTACGCGCGACGGTCCTCTGTGGATAGTTTTCGGCAGTGATATGAAGATAAAGCTGGAGATGCCCCTGTTCGTGGCCAGCCACAAGACTATCGACGCAAGGGGCTCAGACGTTCATATCAGCAATGGGCCTTGCATACGCCTCCTCAACGTCAGCAACATTGTCATCCACGGTCTGAACAACCACGACTGCAAGCCAAGTGTTGCTGGAGTTGTTCTCCTCTCACAGTCCTTGACCCACGAGACCATAGATACCCAAGATGGAGATGCAATCTCAGTCGTTTCTTCAAGAGACATTTGGATCGACCATAACAACCTATCCAGTTGCGCAGATGGGCTTGTAGATGTAACCCTCGCTTCCACCGCTGTTACCGTTTCTAACAACCGCTTCTCTCACCACGATAAGGTAAGATACAAGATTATAAGTATATGTACAGGTGATGAACTTATTCACAGGGACGAATAACTAATCTTCTATGTACTGCACAGGTGATGCTTCTGGGACATAGCGACGATTATACAGCTGATACAAACATGAGAGTCACTGTTGCTTTCAACCACTTTGGACCTGGCTTATTGGAGCGCATGCCCAGGTAATCGAATTTCTTTCAACTCCCCGTGTTTAGCGAGCAAACTCCGATCTCCAACAGTCAAGTGCCCAACTCATGAGACTGCTTATAACTGATATGATTTGGTTTGTTTCTGTGTTCAGGTGCCGACATGGGTATGCGCATGTTGCGAACAACAACTATGAGGCGTGGGGTATATACGCCATTGGAGGGAGTGCGAAGCCTGTCATCAGAAGCGAAGGCAATCGCTTTGTGGCCCCCAACGAGGAGTACAAGAAGCAGGTGACATGGCGCGAGAGCTCCGACGGGAAGAGTTGGCTGTGGAAGTCTGTGACGGACACATTTTTGAACGGAGCATACTTCGTTCCATCTGGGAAAGGAAAAGCGCTTCCCCTCTATCAGACAGGCCAGCAATTTAAAGTTGCCGATGGAAGATCAGTGCCCATTTTGACCCAGAGTGCAGGAGTTCTATCCTGCGCCGCCTCCGGCCCTTGCCTCTAATTTCTCGCCTCCGTTCTTGTACAGATTCTTTGATCATTCTTTCATTCAATTCTTCCACGCTTCCAAAATGAGATTCACTCATTCATTCTCACCCTGTATTTTCAAGATTAAAATACAGTTTTATTCATTCTTTTCTGCTTTGAGCATGATACTTTAATATGTGATTGCTTGTTTGGCCTCTCAAACTCTCTGGTTTTCGAACTCTCCGGCACACAGTGCGGTCCTCGTGCGAGCAAGTCTTTTTGAATCAGAGAAAAAATATGTTTCAAAAATATTAAATTTAATTTTGTTGTATTGTTTGATATAAAGATGAAGATGTCATTTTTAAAAGCATGAGGTAAAGGTACTTTAGGTTACCTCTTGTCTATTGAATCCTTATTTGCTAACAATTAAATTATGATTTTAACTTTACAAATTGAAACAGATTTTTTTGTTATTGTTTATATTATGTATTACAAATTTATATTATATTAAATTACATTGTCTTTAAAGTTGAATATATAATTCACTTTCTACTGATTTTAACTAAATCAATAAATGGGTGTTGATCATTCCATTAAATGTGGGAGAAAATATTGAAATCTTATTAATGTGTTTCAACTGTAAATAAAAATATTAACAATATATGTTTCTAATGACACAATTTATATCAACACTATCTATTTCTAATGATATTATCTATTTCTAATGTCACGATTTATATCAAAATACAAGTTCTATCCCTCTACAAAAAGGGTTTGAGATGAGTTGGGGAAAATAATATTTAAAAATTATTTAATTTAATATTGTTATACTTTATGATATAAAGATGACGATTTGATTTTAAAAAATATTGCGATAGAGGTACTTTAGGTTAGCTGTTTTCTATTGAATTCTTCTTTACGAGTGATTATATTACAAGTTTAAGTTTAGAAAACGGTATTTAGAAGATTTTTTATTTTTTATATACATAAAATGTGCTGAATAATATTATGTCATATTGTTTCTAATGTTGAACATAGTAATCACTTTTTAGTGATTTAAACTATAATGGTAAATTAGTGTTCACCATTCTATTAAATGTGGAACACAACATTGAAATTTTATCTTATTTGTGACATATATACAAGCAAGTTATCTACATGAATAAATGTGACTTTTTTGTATGTGCATCATGTCAATTATTATGTTTATGACACATTAGTTGTGATTTTACCTTTATTGTGACATATATACAATGAAGTTATCTACATGATGAAATTTTTGTTTGTTGTATGTGCAACATGTGAATACTAGCTATGTATATATTATGTTTATGACTACTCATGGTTTCTTAGTGATGGTTATGTTTTGTAACACTTTGATGTAGGGGTCTTTGGAATTAATAGGGGGGTAAGTTAGCATTTAGTATTTGACTTATAGTTGGTGTGTAGCATATTTTTCATGGGAAGCCCCCATTTTTGGCTACTTTTTAATTTGAAAAACTTGTCAATATATTTATGGTCATATTGTTATTGTACTTTAGATTGATATTTAAAGAGTTATGTTGTAGATTTAGAAAAAATTAATGCCTTTTCTATATATTAAATCATTGATCCTAAATATTGCCTACAAAGAGAATTGGGTAACATTGTACCAATATTGAGTGAATTGTATTGAAATGAATAACAATAACATTTTATATAATGGAATAGTGATGACATTGAGTGGATTGTTTTTCCCACTCAATATAGTTTCTAAGATTAGATTTTTCCAACATCTACTATGTTTATATGTTTTGGTTTATTCTCTAGCCTAACAAAATTAAAGGAAATAAATATTGAATGTTGTAGGTAGATCGTGTTATTGGAGAATAAAATTAGTTTAGGTTTACATAAAAGTTTTAAGTTTTAGTCAATAAATAATGAGTTAGTAGTTGATTTATCATACACTATGATGGCTCTAAGATATGCAAAATGATAGCAATGACCTTACTGGTCATCCTCCATTTGAATAATAACATAAATTATCTCATGCCCAACATGGGTAACCATGTATAACTATATGAACACAAGTGATGTTATTTATGTTTATGGGTTCACGCCCTTCCAACTTTAATTAATTAAAAGTGCAGGAACTCAAGTTTATCAATGAATATGCATGTACCCTAAGTATATGACTCATTGAAAGGAAATGAATATGTGTAGAAATAATCTATCATAAGGGTTTAAGTAGCAATAAACAATAACCATGTATCCAAGAAGAAATGGGTTTTTCACAATGCACTAAAAAAAAAATCATTAAACACTTAAATAAATATTTGTCAAAGATAAAAATATTAAATAATATCTCAGAAAAAATGAT
Organism: Cupressus sempervirens; assembly: GCA_028749045.1. Lineage (NCBI taxonomy): Eukaryota > Viridiplantae > Streptophyta > Pinopsida > Cupressales > Cupressaceae > Cupressus > Cupressus sempervirens. The sequence continues at coordinate 951,160,400 of CM053787.1, read as the reverse complement.
TTGCACATTAATAGCCTTGTAAATAGTAAAAAAATTTCTAAAAAATAAATATAAATATTAGAGTTAGAAAAAATATGATGAAGTGTATGAATCTATATAAACTTTTAATGGTTATTTTAATAGTTCCCATTGAATTCAAATTGATATAAAAAATTTTCTACATCCACTATGCATGTAATTTGTCCCTAGCTCCATAGAGATAAGGTCTTGATCTTGGATAACCATTACCAAATTCCTCAACAAGATAGAAGATTAGTTTTAGCAACTATACTATTCAAATGCTCCAAATATGGGTCGATTTACATTTGAAATAAATTTCTAATTATTCCCTCATTAATATTACATTTCACCTTAACCAAAAACACTCTCAACCAAGTGAGGCTGCAAGGGACCAAAAAAAAGGTCATAGAAATAATAAACTTGATAAATTATATGGTCACAACCAATCACTATTAATTTCTATGTAAAGATTTGTGAATTAGATCAAACAATTTGCCCTATTATCGTAAAGTATTCAAGACTATAATACCCTTGTCAATCAAGATTGTGCCTATAGGATGACGTTTTTCCAAGCTATCTTGTTAGAACATGGAAATTCTCTTAGCTTATGGGTGAACCTAGGAAAAGAGTGGAAATCAAGTTAAGAGGTGGCTTCCCATAATGAATCACATAAAACTATAAGTAGATGAGAAAAGGGATAGAAATATATGTTTATAAAACTAAAATGTTTAACTAATATGGTGATGAATTAATGAATTTAGAGACTTGTAACCATAAATTCACTATATTATTCATAGAATAAGACCCCAAATTCACAACTCAATCTAACAATCTTGTAGAAGTAACTCTATGAAATTTTTTGATAACTTCGTATCTAAAGAGAAAACTACTTTTTTTCACATATTTGTAATCAAACGAAAAACAAAATAATTTTTTTTTGATATGAGATATAGAATCTACATGAAAATTTCATAAATAAATTGACTAAATAAATATATATTCAACATAATACTCAATTACAATCTCACAAATTAATTTTGAATGAAAAAAGAACAAGTGAGCAGGAATCAATCTTTGTATATGAATAATCAATATATCTACATCAATGTCCATTTTGTGTACCCTAATTATAATTTGTGTACTTTTTGAACTTAAAATAGAAACATATGGCATGCTACTTCAAAAAAATTTATTTATAACACTATATCCTAGCTATATAGAGCCAATTGCCAACTTGAAAAAACTCAAAAATTTGAATCATTGTTAAAAGTGAAAATTGAAACAGGTACTTTGAATTTTTTTTGCATTAACATACTTAAAGCAGCTGAGTTCATCATAAGGTGTACAAACTACCAAGCATCTTACATTTACATCTTCAAAATAATCTTAGGGGAAAGTCAAAAATATGCATTCTTTGCAACTACTTAAGGGGATAATATCTTTTACAATTTAGAGCAGATGTCTATTGATTACAAAAATATATCATAAACCTATAATTATATTATTTAATACAAAAATATATATAACCAGCTTAAAAAATCCTTCCCAACATCTGCAAGCAGCCAATATAAAAGGCTAGTCCATCTATCTTGTTGTAGCATTACCATGAGGAACATAGTTAACAACATTCACTCTATCTTCAATACTAAGATCTTTAATAAACTTGTTAAGATTATCCATTTCCCTTTGTTTAAGAATATCATTTTGAATAGAAAAAATATTGACATGAGACAATATTGTCCTTGTGACACGGGATTCATCCCTCCTACATTAGATCATGAATCTGTCCCTTGATATTTCTAAAGCAACGACATCTTGTGACATTATTTGAGAGTGTGTGATTTTACATCCAAACTCAATAATTTTTCTCATTCTCTTCTAAAAAATCTCTTGATTTTTCTCCTTCCAAAGAAACCATAGAATTTCACAAGTTAAAATAGACCAAAAAGTATTAATTTTAAGATCAAAAGATCCAACAAAACCTACAAGGATTCACTCCATGAGAGACCTATTTTACCATTCCAAAGTATGGGTGACACAAAAAAATAGACCAAACACCATGGGAAAAGGTACACGTTAAGAAAAGGTACTCATAAGACTCTGGAATAGAGTAGACCCCACACATAATATGATTATCAAGACTAGTAGGCAGAGTATAACCAACAAGAAGTTTCTTTAGAAGTAATAACCATCTAAAATAAGACTTCTTAGGCTCATAGTGAGAATGCCAAAAGAAGGTATAGATAAAATTCTATTTATCAACTAAGTACCCCAGCCCCCAACCATGGTTAACCCTATCAAGATTAGAGAAACCATCCTTAATAATTTTATAAATATGTTTAGTAGAAATGCTCCTAAACTGATTACCATCTTCCATTTGATCCTTTGAAAAAACTATTTAGTGTCCATAATATGTCCAAGGAAGAGATTACCTATAGTTTTAACAATGATGGAGTATGTCTTTTTTTTTAGAATTAGGAATGTGAAATTTGCTAACAATCTCATTCCATAGCCCTAACCTATCATCAACCAAAATATCATTAACAATAGAGATGTAACTGCTACTCCAATTTTTTGTAGAATAGCTTTGAGTAATGCAAGAGGTTTACCATTAGTTTCAAATCCCCACCAAATAGATCTATCTATAAAAAAATACGTAGGGGGACCACCAACTACACCCCTGAATGGGATAAGTTTTCTAACCTAGGACCAAGCCTTCCAAATAGATTGAAAACTTTTAAGCCAAACACAAAGAGTTCAAAATCCCATAACAAACCTTATAACATATCAGAGGCTAGCAAAAATTTTGAGAACTCTCATTAAGAGTGGTTCTTAACTCAAATACACTCTACATGTGTCAATGCAAGATGTGGTGGAAGAGTTTAATTGGTTCCCTTTGATAGCACTAATAGTTACCTTAAATTACTTCTTGGAAAATTTGATAGGCTGGCATGTTTGACATTCATTTTGGTATGGTAAATTATTCTGACACCCTCCCTTAATTTCTACCACTAAAGATTCTTTATGTGCAAGAAATTATTACAATTAAAAATTCAAATATTTATCCCCAAAGTTCAAATAGTATGGGTCTTAGCATTAAGCCATATTGAAAATGCAAAGAAGCAAACCCTCGCAATTTATAACCCTCGTAAGTTATAACTTACACTTACCCCACAAAGACCATCCATCATTCGTGGCCACCCCGTAACGAGGAGTCTCCAAGGTGCTCTATGTGAGTTTTGAGGTCAATCTTACGAGGGTCATAACTCAGAGCTCGTGAGAGATATCGATGAAACATTGAATGCTACATGATGGTGATGTAGAGGCCTAAAATAACTTATCTCATTTTCAAGAGATCGTGTTCCATTTGGATTCAGCATGATGATCTCACTCAATGCCAAAACTTGTAGTGTGCCTCAATTCCTAAGTGCACCACAGTGTAACTTTGAAACTACTGATCTTGGCATCGAATCATCAATGCCATTAGCTCTGGATGGGTGGGTGAACCCTAGAGGCACCCTTGTTCTAGCTGCAAAGACCATCCATCATCTGTGACCACCCCATACTAAGGAGACTCCAAGGTGCTCTAAGTGCATTTCAAGGTTGATCTTTTGAGGGTCGTAACTCAGAGCTCGTGAGGGCTATCGATGAACCATCAAATGCTACAAGACAGTGATGTGGAGTCTTGAAATAACCTATGTCATTTTTGAGATATCACATTTTTTTTGGATTTAGCAGAGTGATCTCGCTCGATGCCAAAACTTGCAATGTGCCTTAGTTCATAGGTGCACTAGAGCGTAACTTTGAAACCACTAATCTTGGCATCGAATTTTCAGTGTCATTAGCTCTGGATGGGTGGGTGAACCCTAGTGACACCCTTGTTCTAGCCATAAAGACCATCCATCATCTACAACCATCCTGTATCGAGGAGTCTCCAAGGTGCTCTAAGTGTGTTTCAAGGTCAATCTTCCGAGGGTCATCACTCGAAGCTCATGAGGGCTATCGATGAACCATCAAATGCTACAAGAAAATGAGCCATAACTTTTTCTTTCAAAGTGAAAATGAGTTCAAAGAGTCAGTTAGGGGTTTGAGCATGACCATAAAAGGTTGAAAAAACCTATATAAGGTGTGAAATGTTAACATGCATTAATGAAGCTAGTTTTGTTAAGTGGATCAATATGGGTAATTTGATCAATGTGAGAAATGTATAGATGTTATTCATATGGATATGGTATTGGGGAACCAAGTTAAAAAGGTTTGATCCAATCAAGTCTCTTAAGTTGGGATATTTTGAATTATGTTGAAATTGAAAAGTTGTAGTATGAGGATAGTAACAAAGTGAAGGGCTAGTTATCAAAGATTATGAGTCTAGGAATGAGTTTTTGGTTAGGAATAGAATCCATGGTTGAGGAGTGGAGTCCTTAAGTGTGTTGAGAATAGATTTGAAGCCGAGAGCTAGTTTCAATGTTGAAGGTGGAGTTTAAAATCAGATTTGGGGTTATGTGAACCTTGTGTAGGAGGTTAACAAGTGTGTTTATGTCATGATAGCACTTCAAATTAAACATATTTGATAATAAAGGTTTTGTTACTGTGAAGAACCTCCTTATAGCAATATCGTGAGAATGCTCAAAATAACAGAATACTAAGTGATAGCAGAACTCAGAATGAATCTACTGATCGCAGGCCACTTCGAGGGGGTAACCTCCTTTGAGCAAGCTCAATACAATAAATTCGTCCGTGCCCATCAAGGGCCTCAACCTATTCTTATATACTGGGTACGATCTAGAAAAGTAATACTACCTATGCATGTGGGATAATAAAATATACTCACGGGACGACTTACAAAGCATATGCGTCCAACAACACTACTCTAATAAACAGAAGGAACACACAGGTTCCTAACATCCCCTCTCCCTTAGAAAAAAGCTTTGTCCTCAAAGCTTAAGGTGTGGAAATTGTTGTTGAATCTGAAGAAGGGGTTCCCAGGTAGCATCCTCTGGTTGCATGCCATGCCACTGAATCAATACCTCAGAGATGGAGCGAGAGCGAAGCTGGCGAGTGCGCTGGTCAATGATTGCCACCGGCTCCAGGATAATGGATCCTTCCGTATCCATTTCAGGGAGAGTAGTTTGTGCTCTGACAGTGGTACCCAGAACTTTCTTTAGACAAGAAACATGAAAGACTGGATGAATGCGGGAAGAAGGAGGAAGTTCCAGTTTATAAGCAACTGAACCAATCTTCTGCAGAACCTTATAAGGCCCATAAAATTTTGGGGCCAGCTTATGACGCCCTTTCAGCTTTAGGGAGGATTGTTTGTATGGCTGTAGACGAAGAAAAACCATATCCCCAACTTGAAATGAGCGCTCAGAACGGTGTTGATCTGTTTGCTGTTTCATCCGATTATGGGCCATGTGAAGATTATCCTGTAAGGTACGAAGAATCTGATCCCTGCTGCGGAGAACTATGTCAACTGCCTGGACTGGTGAGCTGTTGGGAGTGTAGGGAAGGAGCACTGGAGGTGCCTGACCATAGACTGCTTCATATGGAGTCATTTTAGAGGCAGTGTGGTAAGAGGTATTGTACCACCATTCAGCTAAAGGGAGCCACTTGGCCCACTGATGTTGCTGTTCGGAAGTGAAGCAACGAAGATAAGTTTCCAAGCATTTATTAACAATTTCAGTTTGACCATCAGTTTGTGGGTGATAGCCCGAACTCATCTTCAGTTTGGTGCCAGTTTTCTGAAACAGTTCAGTCCAAAAATGACTGGTAAAAGTTGCATCACGATCAGAGACAATGGAAGAAGGGAGTCCATGAAGATGAAATATCTGGTCCATGAAGATTTGTGCAACAGAGGAGGCAGTATAGGGGTGGCTGAGGGCACAAAAATGACTATATTTCGAGAGACGATCAACCACAACCAAGATCACTGTCTTGCCACCGGATTTAGGAAGCCCTTCAATGAAATCCATAGAAATATCAGTCCAAATCCATGTAGGGATGGGGAATGGTTCGAGCAAGCTAGGAAGGAGGGTCGTTTCACCCTTGTGGCGTTGGCAAGTATCACATTCAGCCACCATCTGTTGAATCGTCTGTTTCATCCCTTTCCAAAAGAAGTTTCTCCTTGCTCGCTCATAAGTTTTGAGGAAGCCTGAGTGCCCTGCTGAAGGAGAAGCATGGAGTTCATAAAAAATAGCCTGATGTAGAGCTGGGTTCTGAGGAAGCACTAGCCGACCCTTGTATTGAAGAGAAGCACCATCCCAAGAGTAATGTGGTATAGCAGAAGGATTATTGGCTAGCTGGTGAATGATTTGAGATAAAGAAGAGTCACTATCATAGCCCTGCTGAACAGACGCTAACCAATTGGGAATGGGCATAGAAATAGCGGAAAGGGAAGCTTGATTATCAAATGTGCGAGAAAGAGCATCTGCCACAATATTCTCCTTACCCTTCTTGTAGGTGATCTCATAATCATACCCCATGAGTTTGCTGACCCATTTCTGTTGTGTAGGAGAGGATACCCGTTGTTCCAGGAAGTATTTCAGACTTTGGTGATCGGTTCTGATGCAAAAATGACTCCCTAAGAGGTATGGCCGCCACTTCTGTACAGCATGCAAAATAGCCATCATTTCTTTTTCATAAGTAGAGAGGGCGAGATTCTTACCAGAGAGGGCTTTGCTAGTGAATGCAATAGGATGGTCAACTTGCAGGAGAACAGCACCCAATCCATTGCCGCAAGCATCACTCTCAATAGTGAAGGGTTTGGAAAAATCTGGCATCGCGAGAACAGGTGTACTGCACATAGCCTGTTTCAGTTGTTCAAATGCAGTCTCAGCAACAAGGGTCCAGGAGAAGGCATCCTTTTTTAACAGAGCTGTCAATGGTGCTGAAATTTTCCCGTAATCTTTGACAAACTTGCGGTAGTAGCCAGTCAACCCCAAAAAACCCCGAAGGCTCTTGAGAGTTTTAGGATGCGGCCAAGTTTTCATGGCATCTATTTTTGTAGGATCCACCCGCACTCCATGGTGTGCAACAATATGCCCGAGATACTCCACTTCCTCCTGGCCAAACACACATTTAGATAGTTTTGCACAGAGTTGATGATCAGAGAGAAGTTGCAAGACAAGCTCCAGATGATGGAGATGCTCAGCCCAAGTTTTGCTATATATGAGGATATCATCAAAGAAGACCAGAATGAATTTCCGGAGGTATGGTCGAAATATGTTATTCATCACTGCCTGAAATGTTGAAGGAGCATTCGTGAGGCCAAAGGGCATGACTAAAAATTCATAGTGACCATCATGTGTGCGGAAGGCAGTTTTAGGTATATCCTCCTCATTAACCCGAATTTGATGATACCCAGAACGAAGATCTAACTTGGAGAAAAAATGAGCCCCATGAAGTTCATCAAGAAGTTCATCAACAACTGGAATGGGAAACTTGTCCTTTATAGTGAGATGATTAAGTGCTCGGAAATCAATGCAGAGTCGCCATGACCCATCTTTTTTGCGAACAAGCAGAACTGGAGAAGAAAAGGAACTGGTACTAGGGTGAATAATACCTTGCTTCAGTAAGTCACGGACAAGTATCTCGATTTCGGTCTTCTGATGAAATGGGTAGCGGTAGGGCCTGATGTTGGGCGGAACACTGCCAGGAAGGAGCTGAATACGGTGGTCCTCTGGACGAGAAGGAGGTAATCCCACAGGTTCAGCAAATATACCAGAATACTTGTCCAAAATGTATTGGAGATCGGCAGGAGTGCTAGAGACTGCTGATGGCTGCATCTGAATGGAATGGAGCTGAGCAATGACACCATGTGAATTCTTCTTAAGAAGTTTTTCCATACGGTGTGAACTGATGATGCTGAGAGACCCTGGTTGTAAGCCTTTCAAAGTGTGTTGGTGCCCCTCGGCTGAAAACTGCATCCAAAGTTCAGCAAAATCCCAGAGAATGGGGCCAAGAGTGCGTAACCATTGGGCACCCAAAACCACATCACAACCACCTAAGGGTAAGGCAAATATGTCAGAGCGCATGTTATAATCTCCAATAGAGAGACGCACATTGCGACATTTCCCTTTACAAGGTAAAGTGCCCCCATTGGCAATCATGACTTCAAAGCTAGAGCAGGGATGGATAAAGCAATCAGCCTGTTTGGCTATTCGTGGATCAATGAAGTTATGAGTGCTACCAGAATCAATGAGTATAGTAAGAGGGATCTTCTTGAAGAAACCCTGGACCCGCATGGTTTGTGGAGTAGTGACTCCTGCCAAAGCATGGACAGATATCTCTGGTGGAGCTTCTGGTGAAGGAGGTTCAGGCTGGTGAGGCTCAACCTCAGCATCCACTGTTTCCTGAGCATCTACATATTCTTCCAGTTCCGGTGGAGAATCCACATCCAAGAGATAGAGCTTTTGCTGAACACATCTATGGCCCCGAGACCATTTCTCATCACAATTATAACAAAGCCCTTTGTCTCGCCTGACTCGCATCTCTGTTTCAGACAAGTGCTTGATCGGAGTAGTTCTGGGAGCTGGTATGACTGGAGGGTTGTGAGAACCTGTATTTCTGAATGGAACAAAATTAGATCTGGAGCGTTGTAGAGCACTAATCTTGTCTTCCGCTAACTTAGCCAACCCAAGGGCTTCCATCATTGTAGTAGGTCGAAACATTTTGACTTCTGAGCGAAGTGCATCCTTTAGACCACTGACAAAACAACTATGGAAGAATTCATCAGACAAGCCCTCTGTGTGATTAGCTAATTTTTCAAACTCTGTCTGGTATTCTTTTACAGTGCCTGTTTGACGCAGTTTAGTGAGTGCTCCTGTGAAATCATCAAAGGAACTAGGGCCAAAGCGCTCCAAAATGAGGGTGCACAATTCGCTCCACGTTGGGCCTACATTAGCCTTGATGTACCAACGGAACCATTGAAGAGCTTCATGTTCCAAATGAAAAGATGCAAGGGGGACTTTGTGGTTATCCAAAGTATTATGCAAGCTGAAATACTGCTCTGCCCTATAGATCCATCCAGTCGGATTAGAACCATCGAAGCGTGGAAAATCAAGCTTTGGTCCACAGAAATTGCCAGAAGAGGACCCAGTATCTCCTGAATGGTTTCGGCTCAGGGCTGACTGCTGAAAGTTAAGACCCAGAATTTTGTCATCCAGATCTTGAAGTTTGGTTTTGAGGGATGCAATTTCCTCTTCCATGATTTTTGCTCCTGTACGCGTAACAACCATAAAACAAGGTGTTTTTTTTTTTTTTTTTTTGGAATGGGTAGAAGATGAGAAACAAAAACTTTTTTAGTTACGGCAAACTTGGATTTGGGTAAAACTCATATAGGAAATGGGTGTTCGACGGGTGGTGGGAGACTATCTGGGGACAAGGGAAAAAGAAAAATGAGGGTTTCAAGGGTAGGGAGGCGAAATGAGGCGAACAGTCCAAGAGGGATAAGGGAGCAAAATGAGGAATTGAATCTTGTGGCTCAGTTTGGTGGCGATTGGATGAGAGGTGAAAAAGATAGGGCAAACCCTAAAATTAGATAAATGAGGGATTTAGGGCTTTGATATGTAAAATTTGGGGTTGGGTCGCCAAGGAAGGAAGTATGCGAAATGATATTGCAGACGTGCTGCGGAAGTATGAGCAGAAACAGAAAGCAAACAAGGAAGCTACGACTAAAAAACAGAAAAAATTTTACTCTTTTTTTTTTTTTTTTTAAAAATTTTGAACAGTCGACTTAGAAAAATTCACTCACAGACAGAACAACTGAAAAGAGTTATTGCAATAACAAGAGATATTAGAAGTGAGAGGAACCTGAAGGCCACGACAGAAAAAAAAAAAAAATTGATGTAATTTCCACCCAGCAAGCCCAAGAAAGTGCTCTGATACCAGATGTGAAGAACCTCCTTATAGCAATATCGTGAGAATGCTCGAAATGACAGAATACAAAGTGATAGCAGAACTCAGAATGAATCTACTGATCGCAGGCCACTTCGAGGGGGTAACCTCCTTTGAGCAAGCTCAATACAATAAATTCGTCCGTGCCCATCAAGGGCCTCAACCTATTCTTATATACTGGGTATGATCTAGAAAAGTAATACTACCTATGCATGTGGGATAATAAAATATACTCACGGGACGACTTACAAAGCATATGCGTCCAACAACACTACTCTAATAAACAGAAGGAACACACAGGTTCCTAACAGTTACCTCTGGTTTTATCACCAAGGATTTAAATTTGAACGCACGGCTTATTCAACGATTAGTCTCAGAGTTGGTATTTTAATGCTACGACCCGCGAGTTTTTTAGCCGTCAGATCCGAGCAGACCGATGGTTGGCGCCATCGCGCTATAAAGAAAATGCACGATATTTATGATAGCGCGATGACGCCCTGAGGACACGTTGCAGAGGTGGGTCCAGCGTTCGACGAGTCGAAAAAGTTCCATGGTGCCTTGTCCGCTATGTCGCTATCGCATATCAGCCAAAAAATCTCCATAGCGACATAGCGCCCGACGGAAATAGTCACGGGAACAAGTTTCAACGACCGACGTGATCAGGTGTTTCGGCAATGAATCAGGAGAAACCACATGTGCCAGGTCAGAGTTCCTGTCGGCATGGCTAACACAGTCGGGGCTTACGTTCACCATCGTTGGATTTGGTGGCATCAACGTATTGCGCCATCTCGCTATGGCAAAGATGTGCGGATTTTATCATGGTGACATAGTTAGCATCCGCCACATGGATCGACATGGGCCAGGTCTCACCAAGGACTGCCAGGTGTCATTGAGGGTCCGGTCGCAAGTCGCAGAGTACAGCAAGTCAGAGGTTTCGTGGCGGTGGGCTGAAAGGTTCACGGCCCAGAGGTTTCAAAAACACGGCGAGGCGCTATGGCGCCAACGGAAAACCAATGCATTTTTTGATGGCGACATAGCGCCCAAACAGAAAGTTCACCGTGGCGAGGAAGGATCAGGCAGATGGGTCCCGTCGGTACTCTGCAATGCAATTTGTCAGCCCAGCATCAAGATAGCGAATCAAATGGGGACACGTGTAAATCTCAAGGCATGCTGTCAGTGGGCGCTATGGCGCTATGGGAATTTGGTCTAAATTTTTGCATAGCGACATGGCGCCTAGCTGACACGTGGTCGCTCTGCAGATCAGGTCTTGGGTTGCCAGCTAGTCTTCATCGAACCAAATAGGGAAGTGCCACATGTGCCGCGGGCCCAGTGACTTACAAGGGAAGGCAGTTGCAAAATGACGAGTCTCCATGATCGTCGGATCGAGGCTGATCGATGGTAGGCCCCATCGCGCTATGGCAAAGATGTGCGGGGGTTATGTTGGTGACACAACACCTTGTCGACACGTGTCCTGTCGGCATAGTCGACAATGGCAGTTGGCGGTTAGTGTAATCGGCACAGTCATGATAGTATTCAAGGTGGTGCGGTTAGTCCAATAAAGGGTGGTCGACCACAGGAGGACCTCTAGGTGGCGAAATAAAGAAATGCAATTGGCCCGCGTGGCCTAGTTGACGCATAGGGAGCCCGGTTGACCTTTTGACCTCGACGGATTCATGAACCAGGACGCGAGGATAATCAATTTTTTCGTGCGATCTGATCTCCATGATCAATCTTGACCTACCAGAGTAAATGTAAAACACAGAATGACACTCCACCCACCTGTTGATCCATCTACCAGGCTGGAGCGCAGTTATGGCATCGTTTTCAGTCTTCTCAGGACATCATTGGCAAAAGAGATAAATTTTTTTGGAGATTTTTTCCATGATTGTCTTCTATGGTACTCAATGGCAGGTAGTTGCAGGGTCATTACAGCTAAGAAGATCTCAGTTACGCCTGAACTATAAAGGCAATTTTTGTACATTTTGTAAGGGTCGACTCTTCCTGATTTTCTCTGCTACTGCTTGCAGACTTGCAGTGTAAAAATCCCTTTGTCTCTGAGCTAGATAAGCTTCCTGTATCATCTCTTTCAGCCAGCAACATGTATGTGCATCGTTTTGCCTCTCATTGATGTATTGTTGAGATCAGTGGTTTGCATACTGTATCTATCTTTGGCCTATTGAATAATATACAAGCGAAATCTTCTTTTCCTGGTGTTATTCAGTTGGTTTCTTGATCTGTATGTGGTTGTTGATCGATATAAGTCTGAATGAACGTATGACTTTGGATGTTATCCTAGTTCTGTAGTGCATATATGGGCAGAAATGAGTCTGAACACTCTGTTTTGGTGCATCACCGCCTTAGATTAGACTAGGTAGATTTTCTTTAGTGCTCTCTTTCTCCCTTTTTCTTCTGAGAATAGATAGGTGCGCCCTGACAGTAAGAGGAAGTCGGCCTTCTCCGGAGACTCAACCTCGCAGTTCAAGTCCCACAGCTTGGAGGTTGTTTCCATGTTTCACTAGATTGTCCTCGCGCATAGGCCTTGGACAAGGGTGCAAACCTACGTGACAACTGGTTGTTAAAATGTTATTAAAAAATTATTGCATTTGAATTGAATATAGAAAACATGATCAAAATTAATGATATTCCATAAGCATGAACAATACACATGATCCACGATAAATTGAACAATACTAGATCCTAAATTAAAATGTATATCATTGTGCACATAAATGACAAAAATATATATCAAAATATATGTATCCATAGACAAATTACACAAATATATATCAAAATACATAGATCCATATACAAAATGTGGCCGATCATGCCATTGGAATGTGTATAATATCAATATTTCTGTAAACAATGTGGTATATGCCATCTCAAAATGTCTCATGATGCATCATATGACAACTATAATATACTAGGGTGCTAGTGGATGATCAAAATGTAGCCTCTTTGTTGCACTAGGAGGATCAGATGCCTCCTACATAAACAAAAAAGGAAAATGCAAAGTTAGACTACTAAATTTATATGATTCTTTGTATCTAACATTGAATTACTCAAATGCATAATGATCTTTTTTTTTTAATGATATTTTATACTATTAAACTTTGATAATAAATACCTCTCTCATTGACCTCCTGTGCCCGTCAGGAGTCCTCTCGTATGCCCTCAATAATGCTTGTACCTTGTTGATTGTGGCCTATGTATGTTCAAATATGTTTTTTAGATGAATCTACAACTTAAAATATAACATTATACTTCATAGCATGCTAAATTTATAACATATTTAATCAAGAATTCAAACTACTAGTATGGGCTCCTCCTTAGGATATAGTGGCTACATCATCAAAGATACAAAACTCTTTGATCTAACCTCATGTGCACTAGGAGTTTCCTACATGAGATACAAAATAGTAGTTGTTAATATCATGGAAATTAGTTTTGAATTTATTTATTAAGATAAGGAAAATTTAAAAAATGATACTTATACATACAATGGGGCTCTCAATGCAAATAGAAATGCCTGAGCATCCATGACACAAAATCTATATGTGCTCATCACCAATAGCCACGCCCTATACAATAAAGAATATAATTAAATTTTATTACCATAAATTTTTAAGAAGAATACATCAATATTAAATCAAATAGAAAGAACCTAATTACCTTTCCTTTGTCAATCAATCCTGGCTCATCCCCCGCACTTTGTCCCCCAAGGATAGGTGGTACCTGCAAGATAAAATAAAAAGTAGAAACCATATATGCTACAATATCAAATAGAAAAAACAATGAGAACACAACGTAATGTATTTTAGATGTCTCAAGGCAAAATGAAATAGCTGAGAGTGTGGCATCATCAACCTATCTCAGCTCCTCCTCAATAATCAACTAAACATGAATTAAGATCACATACACGTATAAGTCAGTATGGCTTAAAAATTAAAATTAGTCTACTAGAAAAATTAACTTTAAATCGCATATGTTATAAAAAATATATATATACACATACCAACATAGGATTCCATGCCTTTGCATGCCCCTCCTCTCTTGCATCAAGGTCTATAGCCTCTGCATGTGTGTCTAGTGTATCCTCTTCTAATACAAATTGATACTCAAGAAGATCACCTATGGGACCCAGACAAATATTCTTACATGTAATGCAAGTACAAGGCACACAAACATGTGATGAGCTAGCTGATGATGAAATCATGCTAGCATCATCAATAGGAGGAGGTAGGACTGACCTAGCCTAAGATATCAATAGGCTACTTAGTCTATGGATGGCTCTAATGGTCTGAGAGCTAGCCTCTAGGATAATATCAGGATGCTACACTCAAGGAGGGGGGGAGAAATCAATAGGGGGGAGAAAAGTGCCAACTTTCTTCTATTGGGAAGAGGGTCTATCCTAAGGAGCTCCTAGTCCTACACCCATGTTGGGCTTCATGCTCCAATAGTTCACTTTGAGTTTCAACACAAATTCTGAATACAATTTTCTAAGGAAATAAAATGGCACCTCTAAATTGCTATGTGGAGGGATGTCAAAAAACATCCACCAATGATTCCAAAAGTTCACATGTATGGCATCATTTGTGCACCATTTAATTGATAGTTTGGGCTTTTTTTGGTCAACTAGTAAACCAATTTTTGCATTCACAAAAAGGGAAACCAAATCATCTTTACTTATATTGAGGGTTGCAACCTCATCATAGTCCAACCCATCATCAAACATCTCATGCATTTTGTCACGTCGACAAAGAGCACCATTTTGTTCCTCGATAAGTATTTCAATGTTATTCACTATTGTGTTTAATGTGGATAACACAGGGGCCAATGCAGGTTCATTATTATATGTTGTATGCAAAGCCCTCAATTCGATGAGATTTTCAAATCTCAAATCCTCACTTTGAGGAGGGCTTTGAGGGGGTAAAGGATCATTTGGTGGACAATTTTGCAAGGGCACTGGATCATTTGGTGGGGGCTTATGAGGAAAATCATTACTTGCCTTAGTATCATCATTTTGGTCTACCATACCTATTAATTCGCAAAACATAATTTATATTTTTAAAAAACCTAAATTTTAACAATTTCTATAAAAAAAAACCCAAATTCTAAAAAATTCAACTAAAACTAACAAATTTATAATAAAAATTAATAAATTTTTACTAAAATTAGTTTAAAACAAAAAAAAACTTACCTCTTATTGTGTATTTGATTGAAAATCAGATATATGAGCAAGAAAATACAATATCATTATAAAAGCACAATCCGTGGGTTGCGTATTTTTTTAAAATAACAATGATAGTTATCAGGTATCTAATATGATATTGGATACCTAATTTTTTTGGATATCCAATATAATATTAGATATCTGACAATATCTAATTTTTTTGGATATGCTTTTAGATGTTTTCAAACTCTATTTTTTTCACATCGCCAATTTTTGGCACACCATGATCCTGCATATACCCTTTTCCAAATTCCTTTTAGAAGCATCATCAAAATTTAATTCAAAGTAATAATTAGCTTGAGGTATCCACATGACCTACCTCAAATACTTTTCTTTATAAATTCTACCAACCAATACCTAGTAAAAAGAGTTTTCAATTTGTCTCCAATAGTTGAGAATGAAATTTCTCTAAAGAAATACATTATTAGTTGTTAGAGTATAAACATTGATATTCTCTAAATAAACATCTCAATCTTCTCCTAGACCCAATGTACCCAAAAAAAATCATTCTAAATATCCTTGTATTCCTCTCCCAAATATTCTCTCATATCATAGATGGAGGGGTGATGCTCTAAATTTTTAATAAGAAAGTTCCCTTATGAAGAAGAGGTCATCACAATAGAGGACGTGATAATGATTCTGGAAGGGGGTCATACAACATGATTTTATCTAATACTCTAAACAAATATCCATGAGAAAAGTCACCAAAAAGTAGCAGATGATGGTAATCTTCCTTTTATTTTCCACACAAAGCAGTGAGTGATTCCTAATATAAAATACCCATTAGAAGTAAGAATTTTTTTAGTGTAAAGTTAAATCTTAAAGGGATATTTATTTTGACGTTTTTAGTAAAATAGTGACATCCACGTGGAAATAAAGACCATGATTTGATCAATTTGATTAAGATTAATTATTTATGATAACAACTTTAAGAAATGTTTTGTGATCATGAAACTTTAAATTCCCCGTATAATAATTATCACCAAGGCTTAGTTGGTCGTAGTTGATCTTCAATTTAACTATATAATTACTCAAAAAAAATAGGCATTGAAATGTGAATATTTTTTTTTAAATGTATTGGACATATAACCTTCAACCATTATTAAAGAAGAATTATCATAGCATTTAAGATCTTATAACATGGTAGTATATTTCAATAAGAATATAATAGATTTAGTGTTATAAAATATAGGGAGCATCCTGACCTATTTTATATTTTATGGTGGAAGATGATGTGGTAGGGATTAAAAGATGATAATGTGAAGTAAAAATTTTTTATAAAGATGAGTAATGGATATATATACACATAAATAATATGAAAAAGAAACCCAAATGAATTAGTGGAGAAAAATCCAACAACTATTTCATATTAGAATGTTAGTGTCAAAATAACAAAAATTAAAATTGAAGTGCAAATATCCACTCTCTTTTTTTCCTTTAAAATTGAAGTGCAAATATGCATTGATGAATTTACAGACTTATAACCACAACTTCACAATACTATTTGTAAAAGAAGACCCCAAATTCACAACTTTGTGAGGATTAACCATAGATATAAATAGTAATTACATGCAAATATAACCAATGTCAAAAAATAATAAATTAAATAGAAGAAAACACAAGACACACGGATTTAATATGGTTTATCCAATCCCTATGCTATCTCCACCAACATCAAGTCCAATACTATTACTATCCAATGATTATAATCCACAATCCCTTATAGCTTAAGACCACCTTAAGAAGCTATAATATCATCATACATCATGAAATCCCTAACTCTAAGCCATTTTGTACAAGATTTCCTACTTAAAAAATTAGGGTTACAATAAGTTGTTCCAATGAAAAATAGAAATCATTCCCTCAAACCCCTATAGAAATAATCTGGGGGGAAATTGCTTCAAATAAATATCTAAGTCTGATTAGGCTCCACACACAACAATCTCCCACTTCAAGACTAATAAGACTCTACAACAATAACCTCCCACTTAGAGACTAGTCATAGCACCACTAAACCTGTAACTCCCACTAGAATATCAAACCATCTTAGACCTTGTTATTATTTTATTTTTTTCAGTGTAATAGAAAAATTGAATCTAAAGAGGAAATATGATTCTCCTTTTTCACTACCTTGGTAAACATATATGCGGGGTTATCATATATACATATCTTCTCTAGCTTTAACTGTCCATAATCCAAAATTGACCGAATGAAATGGTACTTCAACTATATGTGTTTTTGTCTTTGAATGCAAACCAAGATTCTTGACAAGATAAATGGCACTCTAGCTATCTATAGAAAAATAATTATACCTTTGTGGGTTGAAAAAATATAAAATTAACTCATTTTTATATTGGTTCCATCAATCTCTTCTCCCCCAATTTCGTTGGAAATTTATGTTAGATATTCCAAAGGACCTATCTACAATTTTTGGTAGTAGAATAAGTTTGTGGGAGATGAACGAGTCTCTCATGTGATAGAAAAGAATATAGTAATTCCTAAGATATTTAAATGAGAAGATGCTAAAATTGTAGAGTAAGTCTCAACACAAACATAAAGCATACACTATGCCAGACCCAATGTACCAAAAATAATTCATTTCTAAATATCCTTGTATTCCTCTCCCAAATATTCTCCCATGCCATAGATGGAGGGATGATCCTCTAAATTTTTAATAAGAAATTTTTCTTATGAAGAAGAGGTCATCACAATAGAGGATGGGATAATGATTTTGGAAGGGGGTCATTGGAGATGATTTTATCTAATACTCTAAACCAATATCCATGAGAAAAGTCACATGAACGTAGTGGATTATTGTAATCTTCCTTTTCTTTTCTACAAAAAGTTGTTAGTGATTCCTAATATAAAATGTCTATTAAAAGTAAGGATTTTGGTAGTGTAAAGATAAACTTGGAAGAGAAATTTATTTTGATGCTTTTAGTAAAATAGGGACATCCATGTGGAAATAAGGACAATGCTCTGATCAATTTGATTAAGATTAATTATTTATGATAAAAATTCTAAGAAATGTTTTGTGATCGTGAAACTTTAAATTTCTCCCATTATAATTATCACCAAGGTTTACTAGTAGATTTTCCCAAGGCTTAGTTGGTCATAATTGATCATTCAATTTAACTATATAATTTCTCAAATAGAGTAGGTATTGAAATGTGAATAATTTAAAAAAATGTATTGGACATATAATGTTCAACATTCTTAAAGAAGAAGTATCATAGCATTTAAGATCTTGTAATATGGTGGTATATTTCAATAAGAACATAATATATTGAGCTTTATAAAATCTTAGGAACATCTTGATCTGTTAAAAATATGAGTAGGGAATCTATATACCCATAAATAATATGAAAAAGAAACCCGAATGACTCAATGGAGAAAAATCCAACAACCATTTCATATTAACATGTAAGTGTCAAAAGAACAAAAATTAAAATTAAAGTGCAAGTATTCACTCTCTTTTGTTCCATTATACTTTACCATGAACCATTTAAACAATACGATAATTCTATTAATGTGTAGGAAAATAAAATGGCTATGAATTTAGTATCCAACATCTTTGAATGAAGACACATTTTATGTAATGAAAAAATATCAACTTTTGAAATAAATACAACATGGATAATATTTAAAGTTTTATAATTCTATTGACCACCATCACAGGTGATCATCAATCCTTTTTAATTCATAGTTTAAAGAAATAGTCTAAATAAAAATCATTAAGATTGGAATACAATCATGGTGAGATGCATATAAAAACTGGAACAATATATGTGAAGAAAAACCATCAACATCATTTTAAGGAGCTATGTTAAAGATGCACTACATTATCTCTACTATTTTCTACACAATCGATGGAATGCTAAACTCACTATATATATATATATATATATCTGTGGTTGTCTCACTTCTTTCATGAAGAAATGAAGTCATATCATCTCCTTGGCTGCCAAAGTAGAAGCAACATACTCTATCTCTGTCATGGTCAAAACATTAACCATCCACAAATGAAAAATCCAACTCATTGTTGTCCAACCAATAGTAAATACATAACCTGAAGAATTGAATTATTTGTTTTATTATTTTCTCCCTGATATAAGTTTTCAACAAGCAAAAACTATTTTATTACAATTATTAATCATATGATCATGTAACCATCAATCCTTGTAGTTTTATTTAATGCTATATCTTGAATTGTCAATGTGAAATTGTATTTAACAAAAATTGGTCTTGCACAAAGAAAACATATAAGTTTTTATATGAAACAATGCAAAGTTGAAATCTAAAGAAATTGATTATAGATTATAGTAAGATAGGCAGCTCGTAATAAAATCATCAACCCATATCAAAGGCAAAGGTGCGCATGGTCAAGATTTGAGTTCGAACAAGGTTTAGCGTGTATCCAATGTGATTACCTTATTCATTTGTTTCAATGTATATACGTATGAGCGTCTGTCTCATTAATTCTGTCTTTTGCTTGCTTGATCGTTCCTTCAACCCATAATTATAAATCGCTTGTATTGGTTCCATCCATCTCCTCTCCCCCAGTTTCGTCGGAAATTTATGTTGGGCGTTACAAAAGACCAATCTACAATTTCTAACGGTAGAATAAGTCTACGAGAGACGAATGAGCCGCCCGTGCGACGTCATAGAATAGAGTAATTGCTCAGACATTTATATGAGCAGATGTTAGAATTGCGCATGAGTACTAAGTGCGAACGCAAACATAAAGTATGCACTACGCCATCGACTGGTGTTAATCTCCGGATTGTGTAAAAGAACGAGTGAGTTGATAAGGGAAAGCTCGTGGCGTTCTTTTGAAGGGACAAATATGAAGATGCCGTCTGTCAAATGTCCGCGTCTTGGTTGCGACGCGCGTATAATTAATTCCTCACATGGTGGCGGCTCACTGCTATCTGTGCAGGCCCCATTCTCTGTATATATACACCTGCTCTCGCAAAACATCCAACGTCAGTGCCGAAGCAGCTCATTAACTATTTTCTTCATCTTTTGAAATATAGAATCAATTTTCATAAGGCCTCACATTTATTCATTCCAGCACACACTCTCAAACATCTTCATGATGGACCAGAGATTTTGTATGGCTGCCTCCATGATACTGGTGATCGTTCAGGCCGCCACCTTGTCTGCATCCGTCCCCTCATACAATGTGGTAGACAATTGCTGGAGAAGAGATTCAAATTGGGCAAAAGACAGAATGAAACTCGCAGATTGTGGCGTGGGCTTTGGAAGTGCAGCCAAGGGAGGCAAAGGAGGAGAGATGTACACAGTCACCACTCCAGATGACAACGCTGCGAATCCCCAACCCGGGACTCTGAGATACGGAGTTACGCGCGACGGTCCTCTGTGGATAGTTTTCGGCAGTGATATGAAGATAAAGCTGGAGATGCCCCTGTTCGTGGCCAGCCACAAGACTATCGACGCAAGGGGCTCAGACGTTCATATCAGCAATGGGCCTTGCATACGCCTCCTCAACGTCAGCAACATTGTCATCCACGGTCTGAACATCCACGACTGCAAGCCAAGTGTTGCTGGAGTTGTTCTCCTCTCACAGTCCTTGACCCACGAGACCATAGATACCCAAGATGGAGATGCAATCTCAGTCGTTTCTTCAAGAGACATTTGGATCGACCATAACAACCTATCCAGTTGCGCAGATGGGCTTGTAGATGTAACCCTCGCTTCCACCGCTGTTACCGTTTCTAACAACCGCTTCTCTCACCACGATAAGGTAAGATACAAGATTATAAGTATATGTACAGGTGATGAACTTATTCACAGGGACGAATAACTAATCTTCTATGTACTGCACAGGTGATGCGTCTGGGACATAGCGACGATTATACAGCTGATACAAACATGAGAGTCACTGTTGCTTTCAACCACTTTGGACCTGGCTTATTGGAGCGCATGCCCAGGTAATCGAATTTCTTTCAACTCCTCGTGTTTAGCGAGCAAACTCCGATCTCCAACAGTCAAGTGCCCAACTCATGAGACTGCTTATAACTGATATGATTTGGTTTGTTTCTGTGTTCAGGTGCCGACATGGGTATGCGCATGTTGCGAACAACAACTATGAGGCGTGGGGTATATACGCCATTGGAGGGAGTGCGAAGCCTGTCATCAGAAGCGAAGGCAATCGCTTTGTGGCCCCCAACGAGGAGTACAAGAAGCAGGTGACATGGCGCGAGAGCTCCGACGGGAAGAGTTGGCTGTGGAAGTCTGTGACGGACACATTTTTGAACGGAGCATACTTCGTTCCATCTGGGAAAGGAAAAGCGCTTCCCCTCTACCAGACAGGCCAGCAATTTAAAGTTGCCGATGGAAGATCAGTGCCCATTTTGACCCAGAGTGCAGGAGTTCTATCCTGCGCCGCCTCCGGCCCTTGCCTCTAATTTCTCGCCTCCGTTCTTGTACAGATTCTTTGATCATTCTTTCATTCAATTCTTCCACGCTTCCAAAATGAGATTCACTCATTCATTCTCACCCTGTATTTTCAAGATTAAAATACAGTTTTATTCATTCTTTTCTGCTTTGAGCATGATACTTTAATATGTGATTGCTTGTTTGGCCTCTCAAACTCTCTGGTTTTCGAACTCTCCGGCACACAGTGCGGTCCTCGTGCGAGCAAGTCTTTTTGAATCAGAGAAAAAATATGTTTCAAAAATATTAAATTTAATTTTGTTGTATTGTTTGATATAAAGATGAAGATGTCATTTTTAAAAGCATGAGGTAAAGGTACTTTAGGTTACCTCTTGTCTATTGAATCCTTATTTACTAACAATTAAATTATGATTTTAACTTTACAAATTGAAACAGATTTTTTTGTTATTGTTTATATTATGTATTACAAATTTATATTATATTAAATTACATTGTCTTTAAAGTTGAATATATAATTCACTTTCTACTGATTTTAACTAAATCAATAAATGGGTGTTGATCATTCCATTAAATGTGGGACAAAATATTGAAATCTTATTAATGTGTTTCAACTGTAAATAAAAATATTAACAATATATGTTTCTAATGAAACAATTTATATCAACACTATCTATTTCTCATGATATTATCTATTTCTAATGTCACGATTTATATCAAAATACAAATTCTATCCCTCTACAAAAAGGGTTTGAGATGAGTCGGGGAAAATAATATTTAAAAATTATTTAATTTAATATTGTTATACTTTATGATATAAAGATGACGATTTGATTTTAAAAAATATTGTGATAGAGGTACTTTAGGTTAGCTATTTTCTATTGAATTCTTCTCTACGAGTGATTATATTACGAGTTTAAGTTTAGAAAACGGTATTTAGAAGATTTTTTATTTTTTATATACATAAAATGTGCTGAATAATATTATGTCATATTGTTTCTAATGTTGAACATAGTAATCACTTTTTAGTGATTTAAACTATAATGGTAAATTAGTGTTCACCATTCTATTAAATGTGGAACACAACATTGAAATTTTATCTTATTTGTGACATATATACAAGCAAGTTATCTACATGAATAAATGTGACTTTTTTGTATGTGCATCATGTCAATTATTATGTTTATGACACATTAGTTGTGATTTTACCTTTATTGTGACATATATACAATGAAGTTAGCTACATGATGAAATTTTTGTTTGTTGTATGTGCAACATGTGAATATAGCTATGTATATATTATGTTTATGACTACTCATGGTT
The DNA here is from genome assembly GCA_028749045.1 of Cupressus sempervirens. Classification (NCBI taxonomy): domain Eukaryota; kingdom Viridiplantae; phylum Streptophyta; class Pinopsida; order Cupressales; family Cupressaceae; genus Cupressus; species Cupressus sempervirens. The sequence goes on along the minus strand of CM053787.1, from coordinate 951,137,536 downwards.
TCTTAGTGATGGTTATGTTTTGTAACACTTTGATGTAGGGGTCTTTGGAATTAATAGGGGGGTAAGTTAGCATTTAGTATTTGACTTATAGTTGGTGTGTAGCATATTTTTCATGGGAAGCCCCCATTTTTGGCTACTTTTTAATTTGAAAAACTTGTCAATATATTTATGGTCATATTGTTATTGTACTTTAGATTGATATTTAAAGAGTTATGTTGTAGATTTAGAAAAACATAATGCCTTTTCTATATATTAAATCATTGATCCTAAATATTGCCTACAAAGAGAATTGGGTACCATTGTACCAATATTGAGTGAATTGTATTGAAATGAATAACAATAACATTTTATATAATGGAATAGTGATGACATTGAGTGGATTGTTTTTCCCACTCAATATAGTTTCTAAGATTAGATTTTTCCAACATCTACTATGTTTATATGTTTTGGTTTATTCTCTAGCCTAACAAAATTAAAGGAAATAAATATTGAATGTTGTAGGTAGATCGTGTTATTGGAGAATAAAATTAGTTTAGGTTTACATAAAAGTTTTAAGTTTTAGTCAATAAATAATGATTTAGTAGTTGATTTATCATACACTATGATGGCTCTAAGATATGCAACATGATAGCAATGACCTTACTGGTCATCCTCCATTTGAATAATAACATAAACTATCTCATGCCCAACATGGTTAACCATGTATAACTATATGAACTCAAGTGATGTTATTTATGTTTATGGGTTCACGCCCTTCCAACTTTAATTAATTAAAAGTGCAAGAACTCAAGTTTATCAATGAATATGCATGTACCCTAAGTATATGACTCATTGAAAGGAAATGAATATGTGTAGAAATAATCTATCATTAGGGTTTAAGTAGCAATAAACAATAACCATGTATCCAAGAAGAAATGGGTTTTTCACAATGCACTAAAAAAAAAATCATTAAACACTTAAATAAATATTTGTCAAAGATAAAAATATTAAATAATATCTTTAAAAAAATGATTTGCACATTAATAGCCTTGTAAATAGTAAAAAAATTTCTAAAAAATAAATATAAATATTAGAGTTAGAAAAAATATGATTAAGTGTATGAATCTATATAAACTTTTAATGGTTATTTTAATAGTTCCCATTGAATTCAAATTGATCTGAAAATTTTTCTAGATCCACTATGCATGTAATTTGTCCCTAGCTCCATAGAGATAAGGTCTTGCTCTTGGGTAACCATTACCAAATTCCTCAACAAGATAGAAGATTAGTTTTAGCAACTATACTATTCAAATGCTCCAAATATGGGTCGATTTACATTTGAAATAAATTTCTAATTATTCCCTCATTAATATTACATTTCACCTTAACCAAAAACACTCTCAACCACGTGAGGCTGCAATGGACCAAAAAAAGGTCATAGAAATAATAAACTTGATAAATTATATGGTCACAACCAATCACTATTAATTTCTATGTAAAGATTTGTGAATTAGATCAAACAATTTGCCCTATTATCATAAAGTATTCAAGACTATAATACCCTTGTCAATCAAGATTGTGCCTATAGGATGACGTTTTTCCAAGCTATCTTGTTAGAACATGGAAATTCTCTTAGCTTATGGGTGAACCTAGGAAAAGAGTGGAAATCAAGTTAAGAGGTGGCTTCGCCTAATGAATCACATAAAACTATAAGTAGACGAGAATAGGGATAGAAATATATGTTTATAAAACTAAAATGTTTAACTAATATGGTGATGAATTAATGAATTTAGAGACTTGTAACCATAAATTCACTATATTATTCATAGAATAAGACCCCAAATTCACAACTCAATCTAACAATCTTGTAGAAGTAACTCTATGAAATTTTTTGATAACTTCATATCTAAAGAGAAAACTACTTTTTTTCACATATTTGTAATCAAACGAAAAACACAATAATTTTTTTTTGATATGAGATATAGAATCTACATGAAAATTTCATAAATAAATTGACTAAATAAATATATATTCAACATAATACTCAATTAAAATCTCACAAATTAATTTTGAATGAAAAAAGAACAAGTGAGAAGGAATCAATCTTTGTATATGAATAATCAATATATCTACATCAATGTCCATTTTGTGTACCCTAATTATAATTTTTGTACTTTTTGAACTTAAAATAGAAACATATGGCATGCTACTTCAAAAAAAATTATTTATAACACTATATCCTAGCTATATAGAGCCAATTGCCAACTTGAAAAAACTCAAAAATTTAAATCATTGTTAAAAGTGAAAATTGAAACAGGTACTTTGAATTTTTTTTGCATTAACATACTTAAAGTAGCTGAGTTCATCATAAGGTGTACAAACTACCAAGCATCTTACATTTACATCTTCAAAATAATCTTAGGGGAAAGTCACAAATATGCATTCTTTGTAACTACTTAAGGGGATAATATCTTTTACAATTCAGAGTAGATGTCTATTGATTACAAAAATATATCATAAACGTATAATTATATTATTTAATACAAAAATATATATAACCAGCTTAAAAAATCCTTCCCAACATCTGCAAGCAGCCAATATAAAAGGCTAGTCCATCTATCTTGTTGTAGCATTACCATGAGGAACATAGTTAACAACATTCACTCTATCTTCAATACTAAGATCTTTAATAAACTTGTTAAGATTATCCATTTCCCTTTGTTTAAGAATATCATTGTGAATAGAAAAAATATTGACATGAGACAATATTGTCCTTGTGACTCGGGATTCATCCCTCCTACATTAGATCATGAATCTGTCCCTAGATATTTCTAAACCAACAACATCTTGTGACATTATTTGAGAGTGTGTGATTTTACATCCAAACTCAATAATTTTTCTCATTCTCTTCTAAAAAATCTCTTGATTTTTCTCCTTCCAAAGAAACCATAGAATTTCACAAGTTAAAATAGACCAAAAAGTATTAATTTTAAGATCAAAAGATCCAACAAAACCTACAAGGATTCACTCCATGAGAGACCTATTTTACCATTCCAAAGTATGGGTGACACAAAAAAATAGACCAAACACCATGGGAAAAGGTACACGTTAAGAAAAGGTACTCATAAGACTGTGGAATATAGTAGACCCCACATATAATATGATTATCAAGACTAGTAGGCAGAGTATAACCAACAAGAAGTTTCTTTAGAAGTAATAACCATCTAAAATAAGACTTCTTAGGCTCATAGTGAGAATGCCAAAAGAAGGTATAGATAAAATTCTATTTATCAACTAAGTACCCCAGCCCCCAACCATGGTTAACCCTATCAAGATTAGAGAAACCATCCTTAATAATTTTATAAATATGTTTAGTAGAAATGCTCCTAAACTGATTACCATCTTCCATTTGATCCTTTGAAAAAACTATTTAGTGTCCATAATATGTCCAAGGAAGAGATTACCTCTAGTTTTAACAATGATGGAGTATGTCTTATTTTTTAGAATTAGGAATGTGAAATTTGCTAACAATCTCATTCCACAGCCCTAACCTATCATCAACCGAAATATCATTAACAATAGAGATGTCACTTCTACTCCAATTTTTTGTAGAATAGCTTTGAGTAATGCAAGAGGTTTACCATTAGTTTCAAATCCCCGCCAAATAGATCTATCTATAAAAAAATAGGTAGGGGGACCACCAACTACACCCCTGAATGGGATAAGTTTTCTAACCTAGGACCAAGCCTTCCAAATAGATTGAAAAACTTTTAAGCCAAACACAAAGAGTTCAAAATCCCATAACAAACCTTATAACATATCAGAGGCTAGCAAAAATTTTGAGAACTCTCATTAAGAGTGGTTCTTAACTCAAATACACTCTACATGTGTCAATGCAAGATGTGGTGTAAGAGTTTAATTGGTTCCCTTTGATAGCACTAATAGTTACCTTAAATTACTTCTTGGAAAATTTGATAGGCTGGCATGTTTGACATTCATTTTGGTATGGTAAATTATTCTGACACCCTCCCTTAATTTCTACCACTAAAGATTCTTTATGCGCAAGAAATTATTACAATTAAAAATTCAAATATTTATCCCCAAAGTTCAAATAGTATGGGTCTTAGCATTAAGCCATATTGAAAATGCAAAGAAGAAAACTAAAGAAACATGGATATATGGAGAAAAAACATAAACAACCAATTGAGAAGAAATATATTTTTTAGTTTGGCTCTTGTAAAAACTACACTACAATGCCTCTATATATAGAGGGTGGTAGAAGTTTGATGAACTCTCATTAAGAGAGGCTCTTAACTCAACTACATATAGATGTGGAAACATAAGCTATGATGGAAGAGTCTACTTGATTCCATTTGATAGTACAAATAATTATCTTAAACTAGTACTTGGAAAATTTTGATAGACTACAAGACTTAACTATCATTTTGGTGGAGTAAATTATTCCAACATAGATAATATGATAAAGGAAAAACAATATCTAGAAAGAGATGGGAGTAATCTAGAGGCTTTTCTAGTGTTTGATGTTCAAGGGTGATCTGAGGATATGATTGTGCTAGAGGACACCATCAAGAATCTCATGAAAAGACAAGATAATTTTCTATAGTGATTTGATGATTTGAAAGAAGAAATTGAGAAAGAAAAACCACAAACAGAAGATTCCCATAGTGTCAAACTCTATAGTCATCTCCATGGACTAGATTTTTTTTTATGGCTTTCTCCACAAAATTGTTGATTTTTTAGGCTACTTTGTCTGCATCTACACCCTCAAACAATGTGGTAGACAACAGTTGGAGAAGAGATTCAAATTGGGAAAAGGATGGCATAATACTTGTAGATTATGGTGTGTACTTTGGAAGTGCAGTGAATGGAGGAAAAGGAGGAGATATATACAATTTTTGCAAGTCCCAATGACAACCCTATGAATCCTTAAACAAAAAATTTGAGATACAGAGTTACATGTGATGGTCCTTGTAATGTCCCCATGATAGCAATTGACCAAGTGTGTGTGTGTTAGCCTTGTTCTACATGGTCCCAAGGGCTAACGAAGGGTTTAATGGGATCTTGGAGTGTTATGGCCTAGTCATTTCCAGTTTGGGCCAAAATGAAGTTGATTTACTCAATTTCAGGCATACTTACTATTTTTAGTAAGTCGGCAGGACACAGTACAGGTCAATTTTGGTGATTGGATTCGATACTCCTCGGTGAGAGCTTTCCGATGAGCTATCACTTGCATTATTCGGAGTCTGATTGCTAATACATTTTAATGCCTGAAGTTTTATTAAAGTAACGTCTAATTTAATTGTAAATTATTAAAGTGTTACTTTAATATTTATTTTATGGTGATGTGTACCCAAGGGAGACATAAGGGGTATTTTAATATATGTGTTATATTACACATCTTTATCCCACATTGCCCATATGAGTTGAGCGGACCCGTGGGAATAGAATAAAAGGAAGCATTTGTAGCTTCATTAGACAGGTTGAATATGAGAAGAAATTGGTGTGTGAGTTGCAGCTCCGTTCTTGGCATTTGAGGACGTCTATCCTCTCTTGTAACATTCTAGACGTCATTCCCTTGGGGTTTGGCTTTTGGAATTCTTTATTATTGGCTTCATTATCAGGCAGTTTAGTTGCATTTCTGGCTACAGGCAGATTTGGTATTTTGCTCATATCTTCTTCACTACTTGTCCGACGCTTATGCCGCTTTGAGGGAATGGTATTATGAAGGTAGTGGACTGATTGAAGGACAAAGTATTGTAGCAGCAAGTTCGAAAGCATGGGCTGGAGTATTATGTCAATACTGCTGAAGTAATTAGTGAGTTGATAAATCTGCCATGTATTTGGTTTTATGAATTCCGAAAATAACATTTTATTAGCAGCAATTCATTTCCACTTTGCATATCATTGTAGTTTCTTTCTTGTTTATGTTGTATGATACCAATTCCATGCACAAAACACAACAAACAAATAAACGTTTGATTTTCGGAGTTATAAGGGTTTAAAACATTTAACGGAGAAATAAGAAGTTGAATGCAAACTGTTTGACATAATTCCTTTCAGCAATTTGGTTTAGTTTTTTGGGACATCCAGGGGTGTCCATTTCAGTGGTATCAGAGCTATAAGTCCTGCCATCCTGTGGAGGTCTTATAGGGAATTTGGAACAACCGGATAGAGGGAAAAAGTAAGTAAAAAATACAGGCTAAGCATTTATGTTTGAGCATGTGACAGGGGTCTTATAATTTTCACGATACCAGAGCAAGACAAAATAGGATTTTAGACTTGCAAAGCAAACATTATAGTACATCCATGCAGGGGGACATTGAATTCAACCATACAGACACAGAGGAGATATTCTGTGATCAGGACAATAATATGGGTGATCGAGATGACAGGAATACAGGATTAGGTGGAGGCAGAAATGCTGGTCCAGATCAGGGGGAGGTACTATTCTGACAGTTACTGGATACATTAGAGTAGGGGCAGCGTATGCAGTAGGAGCAGAATAGGCGAATGGACATGATGTTGCAGCTCATGGCTAGACAGATGGATGTCAATATTAATCCAGGTGATGCCAACAACAGAAACAATAACAACGAGGGAAACAATAACAACGGGGGAAACAATAACCATGAAGGCCAAGGCAACAACAATGGTCTTGAGAATAACATTAATGGTAATAATGGACATGGCAACAATGGGAATGAGGCTGATAACTTTAGACACGTTGCACGCCTAGCATGGACTGCGAGCTCGAGACCTCTTCTACCCACTTTTCCACCCAGAGATCCGGTTCATCCAGTAAATAAACCACAGATTACCGAGTTATAGGATCAGTTCAGGAGGGACTGGGAGGCTAGTGGACCAGAGTTTCAGGCGGATATTTCTCTTAGAGATTATATGGACTTGAGGATGAGACACATGCCTAAAGCAGGAGGAAGGAATCAAAACTTTGAGCTGAGGAAGAAAGTTGGAAAACTTTCTTTACCTTATTATGATGCTTCAAGGAAGATGACTGCACAAGCTTGGGTGCAGAAGGTAGATACATACTTGCAGCTAAATCCTATGCTTGTGAAGGAGGCTATCAAGTATGCGGCTATGCACTTGGATGGCGTTGCACATGAATGGTGGCATCATGGCATGGTGACTTTGGGACATAATCAGATTACATCCTATGAGGAATTCACCGAAACATTGATTGAGAGATTTGACACTAAGGATCCTGAGTTACATTTCAAGGAGCTAGCACAGTTAAAACAGTTAGGTTCTGTGGATGCTTACATTATCGAGTTTCAGCGCTTGTCTGTACTTGTTACTGATATCTCTCCTAGGAGATTGGTGGTGTTATTTTGTGATGGTCTTGCTGATCCATTACGAGGTTGGATGAAGGGACATGATCCACTCACGTTAGCTGAAGCAACTAAAAAGGCATGAGATTTAGCCCCTTCGGTATACAAAGGAAAAAACCATTCAACAGATTCTTCCTACCGCAAGGACAAAGACAAAAAATCATTTCAGAAAGAGTATAGCAAACCCAAAGAAGGATCAAAAGGACTAGACAATGAAACTTTGAATGAACTTCGAAAGAAGAAGTTGTGCTTCCATTGTAGAGAGCCTTGGGACTTATCTCATAAATGTTCTCTCAAGGCTAAGGCAAATCAAATGGAGTATTTTTCAGCAGAAGAGTCAGAGTCAGAAGGGGAGGATCAGCACTTCAATTCAGATGAGGGTAACACTATAGAGGAGAGTAACATTCCTAAGGATGATAGATCGTTGGCACGCTTGACAGGGGCCCAAAAGGCAATCACATTTAAGGTCAGGGGTACTATCCAGGGGTAGAAAGTGATATCTCTTATTGACACTGGGGCTACACATAACTTCATAGATGCACAGTTGGTAGCCAGGAGAGGGTTACAGACAGAGGAGCATGATGGGTTTAGAGTCATGGTGGCTAACGGTGATAAGTTATTATGCACTCGGAAGATATCTAATCTTCGCATCAAGTTTGGAGATGGCTACGAGTTGGAGGATGAGTTCTATGTTGTGGACATGGGAGATTATGATGTCATCCTTGGCATGACATGGATGGCTTCACTAGTTGAGTTCACACTCAATCTAGCGAAATTGGAGATGAGATTCCAGCATGAGGGCAGAACTATGGTACTTAGAGAGCTTTCAGATGGAGGTTGCAGATTAGTGTCCTTGAGGAGAATGCAGAGACTTTTTTGTCATGATGACATAGAGTGGGCGGCAGAGTTCCACATTATGCCAACTTCACCAGAGCCACAAGAAAAGAGTCATCCACTAAAAAAATTCTTACTTCTGATGGGTATTTTATATTAGGAATCACTCACTGCTTTGTGTGGAAAATAAAAGGAAGATTACCATCATCTGCTACTTTTTGGTGACTTTTCTCATGGATATTTGTTTAGAGTATTAGATAAAATCATGTTGTATGACCCCCTTCCAGAATCATTATCACGTCCTCTATTGTGATGACCTCTTCTTCATAAGGGAACTTTCTTATTAAAAATTTAGAGCATCACCCCTCCATCTATGATATGAGAGAATATTTGGGAGAGGAATACAAGGATATTTAGAATGATTTTTTTTGGGTACATTGGGTCTAGGAGAAGATTGAGATGTTTATTTAGAGAATATCAATGTTTATACTCTAACAACTAATAATGTATTTCTTTAGAGAAATTTCATTCTCAACTATTGGAGACAAATTGAAAACTCTTTTTACTAGGTATTGGTTGGTAGAATTTATAAAGAAAAGTATTCGAGGTAGGTCATGTGGATACCTCAAGCTAATTATTACTTTGAATTAAATTTTGATGATGCTTCTAAAAGGAATTTGGAAAAGGGTATATGCAGGATCATGGTGTGCCAAAAATTGGCGATGTGAAAAAAATAGAGTTTGAAAACATCTAAAAGCATTTCAAAATGCACTCTAATTGTTTTCCACCCATCCTAATACCAAACCTGGAAAGTAGGCCCCCAACCATTATCCAGTATGCAATTTGATATCGGATACCCGATATTGTCAGATATCTAATATTATATTGGATATCCAAAAAAATTAGGTATCCAATATCATATTAGATACCTGATAACTATCATTGTTATTTTAAAAAAATACACAACCCACAGATTGTGCTTTTACAATGATATTGTATTTTCTTGCTCATATATCTGATTTTCAATCAAATACACAATAAGAGGTAAGTTTTTTTTTGTTTTAAACTAATTTTAGTAAAAATTTATTAATTTTTATTATAAATATGTTAGTTTTAGTTGAATATGTTAGAATTTGGGTTTTTTTTGATAGAAATTGTTAAAATTTAGGTTTTTTTAAAATATAAATTATGTTTTGCGAATTAATAGGTATGGTAGACCAAAATGATGATACTAAGGCAAGTAATGATTTTCCTCATAAGCCCCCACCAAATGATCCAGTGCCCTTGCAAAATTGTCCACCAAATGATCCTTTACCCCCTCAAAGCCCTCCTCAAAGTGAGGATTTGATATTTGAAAATCTCATCGAATTGAGGGCTTTGCATACAACATATAATAATGAACCTGCATTGGCTCCTGTGTTATCCACATTAAACACAATAGTGAATAACATTGAAATACTTATCAAGGAACAAAATGGTGCTCTTTGTCGACGTGACAAAATGCATGAGATGTTTGATGATGGGTTGGACTATGATGAGGTTGCAACCCTCAATATAAGTTAAGATGATTTGGTTTCCCTTTTTGTGAATGCAAAAATTGGTTTACTAGTTGACCAAAAAAAGCCCAAACTATCAATTAAATGGTGCACAAATGATGCCATACATGTGAACTTTTGGAATCATTGGTGGATGTTTTTTGACATCCCTCCACATAGCAATTTAGAGGTGCCATTTTATTTCCTTAGAAAATTGTATTCAGAATTTGTGTTGAAACTCAAAGTGAACTATTGGAGCATGAAGCCCAACATGGGTGTAGGACTAGGAGCTCCTTAGGATAGACCCTCTTCCCAACAGAAGAAAGTTGGCACTTTTCTCCCCCCTATTGATTTCTCCCCCCCTCCTTGAGTGTAGCATCCTGATATTATCCTAGAGGCTAGCTCTCAGACCATTAGAGCCATCCATAGACTAAGTAGCCTATTGATATCTTAGGCTAGGTCAGTCCTACCTCCTCCTATTGATGATGCTAGCATGATTTCATCATCAGCTAGCTCATCACATGTTTGTGTGCCTTGTACTTGCATTACATGTAAGAATATTTGTCTGGATCCCATAGGTGATCTTCTTGAGTATCAATTTGTATTAGAAGAAGATACACTAGACACACATGCAGAGGCTATAGACCTTGATGCAAGAGAGGAGGGGCATGCAAAGGCATGGAATCCTATGTTGGTACGTGTATATATATATTTTTTATAACATATGCAATTTAAAGTTAATTTTTCTAGTAGACTAATTTTAATTTTTAAGCCATACTGACTTATACGTGTATGTGATCTTAATTCATGTTTAGTTGATTATTGAGGAGGAGCTGAGATAGGTTGATGATGCCACACTCTCAGCTATTTCATTTTGCCTTGAGACATCTAAAATACATTACGTTGTGTTCTCATTGTTTTTTCTATTTGATATTGTAGCATATATGGTTTCTACTTTTTATTTTATCTTGCAGGTACCACCTATCCTTGGGGGACAAAGTGCGGGGGATGAGCCAGGATTGATTGACAAAGGAAAGGTAATTAGGTTCTTTCTATTTGATTTAATATTGATGTATTCTTCTTAAAAATTTATGGTAATGAAATTTAATTATATTCTTTATTGTATAGGGCGTGGCTATTGGTGATGAGCACATATAGATTTTGTGTCATGGATGCTCAGGCATTTCTATTTGCATTGAGAGCCCCATTGTATGTATAAGTATAATTTTTTAAATTTTCCTTATCTTAATAAATAAATTCAAAACTAATTTCCATGATATTAACAACTACTATTTTGTATCTCATGTAGGAAACTCCTAGTGCACATGAGGTTAGATCAAAGAGTTTTGTATCTTTGATGATGTAGCCACTATATCCTAAGGAGGAGCCGATACTAGTAGTTTGAATTCTTGATTAAATATGTTATAAATTTAGCATGCTATGAAGTATAATGTTATATTTTAAGTTGTAGATTCATCTAACAAACATATTTGAACATACATAGGCCACAATCAACAAGGTACAAGCATTATTGAGGGCATACGAGAGGACTCCTGACGGGCATAGGAGGTCGATGAGAGAGGTATTTATTATCAAAGTTTAATAGTATAAAATGTCATTAAAAAAAAGAGATCATTATGCATTTGAGTAATTCAATGTTAGATACAAAGAATCATATAAATTTAGTAGTCTAACTTTGCATTTTCCTTTTTTGTTTATCTAGGAGGCATCTGATCCTCCTAGTGCAACAAAGAGGCTACATTTTGATCATCCACTAGCACCCTAGTATAGTATAGTTGTCATATGATGCATCATGAGACATTTTGAGATGGCATATACCACATTGTTTACAGAAATATTGATATTATACACATTCCAATGGCATGATCGGCCACATTTTGTATATGGATCTATGTATTTTGATATATATTTGTGTAATTTGTCTATGGATACATATATTTTGATATATATTTTTGTCATTTATGTGCACAATGATATACATTTTAATTTAGGATCTAGTATTGTTCAATTTATCGTGGATCATGTGTATTGTTCATGCTTATGGAATATCATTAATTTTGATCATGTTTTCTATATTCAATTCAAATGCAATAATTTTTGAATAACATTTTAACAACCTGTTGTCACTTAGGTTTGCACCCTTGTCCAAGGCCTATGCGCGAGGACAACCTAGTGAAACATGGAAACAACCTCCAAGCTGTGGGACTTGAACTGCGAGGTTGAGTCTCCGAAGAAGGCCGACTTCCTCTTACTGTCAGGGCGCACGTATCTATTCTCAGAAGAAAAAGGGAGAAAGAGAGCACTAAAGCAAATCTACCTAGTCTAATCTAAGGCGGTGATGCACCAAAACAGAGTGTTCAGACTCATTTCTGCCCATATATGCACTACAGAACTAGGATAACATCCAAAGTCATACGTTCATTCAGACTTATATCGATCAACAACCACATACAGATTAGGAAACCAACTGAATAACACCAGGAAAAGAAGATTTCGCTTGTATATTATTCAATAGGCCAAAGATAGATACAGTATGCAAACCACTGATCTCAACAATACATCAATGAGAGGCAAAACGATGCACATACACGTTGCTGGCTGAAAGAGATGATACAGGATGCTTATCTAGCTCAGAGACAAAGGGATTTTTACACTGCAAGTCTGCAAGCAGTAGCAGAGAAAATCAGGAAGAGTCGACCCTTACAAAATGTACAAAAAATGCCTTTATAGTTCAGGCGTAACTGAGATCTTCTTAGCTGTAATGACCCTGCAACTACCTGCCATTGAGTACCATAGAAGACAATCATGGAAAAAATGTCCAAAATTTTTTATCTCTTTTGCCAATGATGTCCTGAGAAGACTGAAAATGGTGCCATAACTACGCTCCGGCCTGGTAGATGGATCAACAGGTGGGTGGAGTGTCATTCTATGTTTTACATTTACTCTGGTAGGTCAAGATTGATCATGGAGATCAAATCGCACGAAAAAATCGATTATCCTCGCCTCCTGGTTCATGAATCCGTCGAGGTCAAAAGGTCAACCGGGCTCCCTATGCGTCAACTAGGCCGCGCGGGCCAATTGCATTTCTTTATTTCGCCACCTGGAGGTCCTCCCGCGGTCGACCACCCTTTATTGGACTAACCGCGCCACCTTGAATACTATCATGACTGTGCCGATTACACTAACCGCCAATCGCCATTGTCGACTGTGCCGACAGGACACGTGTCGACAAGGCGCTGTGTCGCCAACATAACCCCTGCACATCTTTGCCATAGCTCGATGGTGCCTACCGTCGATCAGCCTCGATCCGACGATCATGGAGACTCGTCATTTTGCAACTCCCTTCCCTTGTAAGTCACTGGGCCCGCGGCACATGTGGCACTTCCCTATTTGGTTCGATGAAGACTAGCTGGCAACCCAAGACCTGATCTGCAGAGCGACCACGTGTCAGCTAGGCGCCATGTCTCTATGCAAAAATTGAGACCAAATTCCCATAGCGCCATAGTGCCCATTGACAGCGTGCCTTGAGATTTACACGTGTCCCCATTTGATTCGCTATCTTGACGCCGGGTTGACAAATTGCGTTGCAGAGTACCAACGGGACCCATCTGCCTGATCCTTCCTCGCCACGGTGAACTTTCCGTTTGGGCGTTATGTCGCCATCAAAAAATGCATTGGTTTTCCATTGGTGCCATAGTGCCTCGCCGTGTTTTTGAAACCTCTGGGCCGTGAACCTTTCAGCCCGCCGCCACGAAACCTCTGACTTGCTGTACTCTGTGACTTGCGACCGGACCCTGAATGACACCTGGCAGTCCTTGGTGAGACCTGGCCCATGTCGATCCACGTGGCGGATGCTCCCTATGTCACCATGATAAAATTTGCACATCTTCGCCATAGCGAGATGGCGCCATACGTTGATGCCACCAAATCCAACGGTGGTGAACGTAAGCCCCGACTGTGTTAGCCATGCCGACAGGAACTCTGACCTGGCACATGTGGTTTCTCCTGATTCATTGCCGGAACACCTGATCACGTCGATCGTTGAAACTTGTTGCCATGACTATTTCCGTTGGGCGCTATGTCGCTATGGAGATTTTTCGGCTGATATGCGATAGCGACATAGCGCACAAGGCACCATGGAACTTTTTCGACCCGCCAAACGCTGGACCCACCTCTGCAACGTGTCCTCAGGGCATCATCACGCTATCATAAATATCGTGCATTTTCTTTATAGCGCGATGGCGCCAACCATCGGTCTGCTCGGATCTGATGGCTAAAAAACTCGCGGGTCGTAGCATTAAAACACCAACTCTGAGACTAACCGTTGAATAAGCCGTGCGTTCAAATTTAAATCCTTGGCAATAAAACCAGAGGTAACAAAACCTTTATTATCAAATATGTTTAATTTGAAGTGCTATCATGACATAAACACACTTGTTAACCTCCTACACAAGGTTCACATAACCCCAAATCTGATTTTAAACTCCACCTTCAACATTGAAACTAGCTCTCGGCTTCAAATCTATTCTCAACACACTTAAGGACTCCACTCCTCAACCATGGATTCTATTCCTAACCAAAAACTCATTCCTAGACTCATAATCTTTGATAACTAGCCCTTCACTTTGTTACTATCCTCATACTACAACTTTTGAATTTCAACATAATTCAAAATATCCCAACTTAAGAGACTTGATTGGATCAAACCTTTTTAACTTGGTTCCCCAATACCATATCCATATGAATAACATCTATACATTTCTCACATTGATCAAATTACCCATATTGATCCACTTAACAAAACTAGCTTCATTAATGCATGTTAACATTTCACACCTTATATAGGTTTTTTCAACCTTTTATGGTCATGCTCAAACCCCTAACTAACTCTTTGAACTCATTTTCACTTTGAAAGAAAAAGTTATGGCTCATTTTCTTGTAGCATTTGATGGTTCATCGATAGCCCTCATGAGCTTCGAGTGATGACCCTCGGAAGATTGACCTTGAAACACACTTAGAGCACCTTGGAGACTCCTCGATACAGGATGGTTGTAGACGATGGGTGGTCTTTATGGCTAGAACAAGGGTGTCACTAGGGTTCACCCACCCATCCAGAGCTAATGACACTGAAAATTTGATGCCAAGATTAGTGGTTTCAAAGTTACGCTCTAGTGCACCTATGAACTAAGGCACATTGCAAGTTTTGGCATCGAGCGAGATCACTCTGCCAAATCCAAAAAAAATGTGATATCTCAAAAATGACATAGGTTATTTCAAGACTCCACATCACTGTCTTGTAGCATTTGATGGTTCATCGATAGCCCTCACGAGCTCTGAGTTACGACCCTCAAAAGATCAACCTTGAAATGCACTTAGAGCACCTTGGAGTCTCCTCAGTATGGGGTGGTCACAGATGATGGATGGTCTTTGCAGCTAGAACAAGGGTGCCTCTAGGGTTCACCCACCCATCCAGAGCTAATGGCATTGATGATTCGATGCCAAGATCAGTAGTTTCAAAGTTACACTGTGGTGCACTTAGGAATTGAGGCACACTACAAGTTTTGGCATTGAGTGAGATCATCATGCTGAATCCAAATGGAACACGATCTCTTGAAAATGAGATAAGTTATTTTAGGCCTCTACATCACCATCATGTAGCATTCAATGTTTCATCGATATCTCTCACGAGCTCTGAGTTATGACCCTCGTAAGATTGACCTCAAAACTCACATAGAGCACCTTGGAGACTCCTCGTTACGGGGTGGCCACGAATGATGGATGGTCTTTGTGGGGTAAGTGTAAGTTATAACTTACGAGGGTTATAAATTGTGAGGGTTTGCTTCTTTGCATTTTCAATATGGCTTAATGCTAAGACCCATACTATTTGAACTTTGGGGATAAATATTTGAATTTTTAATTGTAATAATTTCTTGCACATAAAGAATCTTTAGTGGTAGAAATTAAGGGAGGGTGTCAGAATAATTTACCATACCAAAATGAATGTCAAACATGCCAGCCTATCAAATTTTCCAAGAAGTAATTTAAGGTAACTATTAGTGCTATCAAAGGGAACCAATTAAACTCTTCCACCACATCTTGCATTGACACATGTAGAGTGTATTTGAGTTAAGAACCACTCTTAATGAGAGTTCTCAAAATTTTTGCTAGCCTCTGATATGTTATAAGGTTTGTTATGGGATTTTGAACTCTTTGTGTTTGGCTTAAAAGTTTTTCAATCTATTTGGAAGGCTTGGTCCTAGGTTAGAAAACTTATCCCATTCAGGGGTGTAGTTGGTGGTCCCCCTACGTATTTTTTTATAGATAGATCTATTTGGCGGGGATTTGAAACTAATGGTAAACCTCTTGCATTACTCAAAGCTATTCTACAAAAAATTGGAGTAGCAGTGACATCTCTATTGTTAATGATATTTTGGTTGATGATAGGTTAGGGCTATGGAATGAGATTGTTAGCAAATTTCACATTCCTAATTCTAAAAAAAAAGACATACTCCATCATTGTTAAAACTATAGGTAATCTCTTCCTTGGACATATTATGGACACTAAATAGTTTTTTCAAAGGATCAAATGGAAGATGGTAATCAATTTAGGAGCATTTCTACTAAACATATTTATAAAATTATTAAGGATGGTTTCTCTAATCTTGATAGGGTTAACCATGGTTGGGGGCTGGGGTACTTAGTTGATAAATAGAATTTTATCTATACCTTCTTTTGGCATTCTCACTATGAGCCTAAGAAGTCTTATTTTAGATGGTTATTACTTCTAAAGAAACTTCTTGTTGGTTATACTCTGCCTACTAGTCTTGATAATCATATTATGTGTGGGGTCTACTCTATTCCAGAGTCTTATGAGTACCTTTTCTTAACGTGTACCTTTTCCCATGGTGTTTGGTCTATTTTTTTGTGTCACCCATACTTTGGAATGGTAAAATAGGTCTCTCATGGAGTGAATCCTTGTAGGTTTTGTTGGATCTTTTGATCTTAAAATTAATACTTTTTGGTCTATTTTAACTTGTGAAATTCTATGGTTTCTTTGGAAGGAGAAAAATCAAGAGATTTTTTAGAAGAGAATGAGAAAAATTATTGAGTTTGGATGTAAAATCACACACTCTCAAATAATGTCACAAGATGTCGTTGCTTTAGAAATATCTAGGGACAGATTCATGATCTAATGTAGGAGGGATGAATCCCGTGTCACAAGGACAATATTGTCTCATGTCAATATTTTTTCTATTCAAAATGATATTCTTAAACAAAGGGAAATGGATAATCTTAACAAGTTTATTAAAGATCTTAGTATTGAAGATAGAGTGAATGTTGTTAACTATGTTCCTCATGGTAATGCTACAACAAGATAGATGGACTAGCCTTTTATATTGGCTGCTTGCAGATGTTGGGAAGGATTTTTTAAGCTGGTTATATATATTTTTGTATTAAATAATATAATTATAGGTTTATGATATATTTTTGTAATCAATAGACATCTGCTCTAAATTGTAAAAGATATTATCCCCTTAAGTAGTTGCAAAGAATGCATATTTGTGACTTTCCCCTAAGATTATTTTGAAGATGTAAATGTAAGATGCTTGGTAGTTTGTACACCTTATGATGAACTCAGCTGCTTTAAGTATGTTAATGCAAAAAAAATTCAAAGTACCTGTTTCAATTTTCACTTTTAACAATGATTCAAATTTTTGAGTTTTTTCAAGTTGGCAATTGGCTCTATATAGCTAGGATATAGTGTTATAAATAATTTTTTTTGAAGTAGCATGCCATATGTTTCTATTTTAAGTTCAAAAAGTACAAAAATTATAATTAGGGTACACAAAATGGACATTGATGTAGATATATTGATTATTCATATACAAAGATTGATTCCTTCTTACTTGTTCTTTTTTCATTCAAAATTAATTTGTGAGATTGTAATTGAGTATTATGTTGAATATATATTTATTTAGTCAATTTATTTATGAAATTTTCATGTAGATTCTATATCTCATATCAAAAAAAAATTATTGTGTTTTTCGTTTGATTACAAATATGTGAAAAAAAGTAGTTTTCTCTTTAGATACGAAGTTATCAAAAAAATTCATAGAGTTACTTCTACAAGATTGTTAGATTGAGTTGTGAATTTGGGGTCTTATTCTATGAATAATATAGTGAATTTATGGTTACAAGTCTCTAAATTCATTAATTCATCACCATATTAGTTAAACATTTTAGTTTTATAAACATATATTTCTATCCCTTTTCTCGTCTACTTATAGTTTTATGTGATTCATTAGGCGAAGCCACCTCTTAACTTGATTTCCACTCTTTTCCTAGGTTCACCCATAAGCTAAGAGAATTTCCATGTTCTAACAAGATAGCTTGGAAAAACGTCATCCTATAGGCACAATCTTGATTGACAAGGGTATTATAGTCTTGAATAATTTACGATAATAGGGCAAATTGTTTGATCTAATTCACAAATCTTTACATAGAAATTAATAGTGATTGGTTGTGACCATATAATTTATCAAGTTTATTATTTATATGACTTTTTTTTTGGTCCCTTGCAGCCTCACTTGGTTGAGAGTGTTTTTGGTTAAGGTGAACTGTAATATTAATGAGGGAATAATTAGAAATTTATTTCAAATGTAAATCGTCCCATATTTGGAGCATTTGAATAGTATAGTTGCTAAAACTAATCTTCTATCTTGTTGAGGAATTTGGTAATGGTTATCCAAGATCAAGACCTTATCTCTATGGAGCTAGGGACAAATTACATGCATAGTGGATCTAGAAAATTTTTTAGATCAATTTGAATTCAATGGGAACTATTAAAGTAACCATTAAAAGTTTATATAGATTCATACACTTCATCATATTTTTCCTAACTCTAATATTTATATTTATTTTTTAGAATTTATTTTACTATTTACAAGGCTATTAATGTGCAAATCATTTTTTCTGAGATATTATTTAATATTTTTATCTTTGACAAATATTTATTTAAGAGTTTAATGATTTTTTTTTTAGTGCATTGTGAAAAACCCATTTCTTCTTGGATACATGGTTATTGTTTATTACTACTTAAACCCTTATGATAGATTATTTCTACACATATTCATTTCCTTTCAATGAGTCATATACTTAGGGTACATGCATATTCATTGATAAACTTGAGTTCCTGCACTTTTAATTAATTAAAGTTGGAAGGGCGTGAACCCATAAACATAAATAACATCACTTGAGTTCATATAGTTATACATGGTTACCCATGTTGGGCATGAGATAATTTATGTTATTATTCAAATGGAGGATGACCAGTAAGGTCATTGCTATCATGTTGCATATCTTAGAGCCATCATAGTGTATGATAAATCAACTACTAACTCATTATTTATTGAGTAAAACTTAAAACTTTTATGTAAACCTAAACTAATTTTATTCTCCAATAACACGATCTACCTACAACATTCAATATTTATTTCCTTTAATTTTGTTAGGCTAGAGAATAAACCAAAACATATAAACATAGTAGATGTTGGAAAAATCTAATCTTAGAAACTATATTGAGTGGGAAAAACAATCCACTCAATGTCATCACTATTCCATTATATAAAATGTTATTGTTATTCATTTCAATACAATTCACTCAATATTGGTACAATGGTACCCAATTCTCTTTGTAGGCAATATTTAGGATCAATGATTTAATATATAGAAAAGGCATTAATTTTTTCTAAATCTACAACATAACTCTTTAAATATCAATCTAAAGTACAATAACAATATGACCATAAATATATTGACAAGTTTTTCAAATTAAAAAGTAGCCAAAAATGGGGGCTTCCCATGAAAAATATGCTACACACCAACTATAAGTCAAATATTAAATGCTAACTTACCCCCCTATTAATTCCAAAGACCCCTACATCAAAGTGTTACAAAACATAACCATCACTAAGAAACCATGAGTAGTCATAAACATAATATATACATAGCTATATTCACATGTTGCACATACAACAAACAAAAATTTCATCATGTAGCTAACTTCATTGTATATATGTCACAATAAAGGTAAAATCACAACTAATGTGTCATAAACATAATAATTGACATGATGCACATACAAAAAAGTCACATTTATTCATGTAGATAACTTGCTTGTATATATGTCACAAATAAGATAAAATTTCAATGTTGTGTTCCACATTTAATAGAATGGTGAACACTAATTTACCATTATAGTTTAAATCACTAAAAAGTGATTACTATGTTCAACATTAGAAACAATATGACATAATATTATTCAGCACATTTTATGTATATAAAAAATAAAAAATCTTCTAAATACCGTTTTCTAAACTTAAACTCGTAATATAATCACTCGTAGAGAAGAATTCAATAGAAAACAGCTAACCTAAAGTACCTCTATCACAATATTTTTTAAAATCAAATCGTCATCTTTATATCATAAAGTATAACAATATTAAATTAAATAATTTTTAAATATTATTTTCCCCAACTCATCTCAAACCCTTTTTGTAGAGGGATAGAATTTGTATTTTGATATAAATCGTGACATTAGAAATAGATAATATCATTAGAAATAGATAGTGTTGATATAAATTGTGTCATTAGAAACATATATTGTTAATATTTTTATTTACAGTTGAAACACATTAATAAGATTTCAATATTTTGTCCCACATTTAATGGAATGATCAACACCCATTTATTGATTTATTTAAAATCAGTAGAAAGTGAATTATATATTCAACTTTAAAGACAATGTAATTTAATATAATATAAATTTGTAATACATAATATAAACACTAACAAAAAAATCTGTTTCAATTTGTAAAGTTAAAATCATAATTTAATTGTTAGTAAATAAGGATTCAATAGACAAGAGGTAACCTAAAGTACCTTTACCTCATGCTTTTAAAAATGACATCTTCATCTTTATATCAAACAATACAACAAAATTAAATTTAATATTTTTGAAACATATTTTTTCTCTGATTCAAAAAGACTTGCTCGCACGAGGACCGCACTGTGTGCCGGAGAGTTCGAAAACCAGAGAGTTTGAGAGGCCAAACAAGCAATCACATATTGAAGTATCATGCTCAAAGCAGAAAAGAATGAATAAAACTGTATTTTAATCTTGAAAATACAGGGTGAGAATGAATGAGTGAATCTCATTTTGGAAGCGTGGAAGAATTGAATGAAAGAATGATCAAAGAATCTGTACAAGAACGGAGGCGAGAAATTAGAGGCAAGGGCCGGAGGCGGCGCAGGATAGAACTCCTGCACTCTGGGTCAAAATGGGCACTGATCTTCCATCGGCAACTTTAAATTGCTGGCCTGTCTGATAGAGGGGAAGCGCTTTTCCTTTCCCAGATGGAACGAAGTATGCTCCGTTCAAAAATGTGTCCGTCACAGACTTCCACAGCCAACTCTTCCCGTCGGAGCTCTCGCGCCATGTCACCTGCTTCTTGTACTCCTCGTTGGGGGCCACAAAGCGATTGCCTTCGCTTCTGATGACAGGCTTCGCACTCCCTCCAATGGCGTATATACCCCACGCCTCATAGTTGTTGTTCGCAACATGCGCATACCCATGTCGGCACCTGAACACAGAAACAAACCAAATCATATAAGTTATAAGCAGTCTCATGAGTTGGGCACTTGACTGTTGGAGATCGGAGTTTGCTCGCTAAACACGGGGAGTTGAAAGAAATTCGATTACCTGGGCATGCGCTCCAATAAGCCAGGTCCAAAGTGGTTGAAAGCAACAGTGACTCTCATGTTTGTATCAGCTGTATAATCGTCGCTATGTCCCAGAAGCATCACCTGTGCAGTACATAGAAGATTAGTTATTCGTCCCTAGAAGATTAGTTATTCGTCCCTGTGAATAAGTTCATCACCTGTACATATACTTATAATCTTGTATCTTACCTTATCGTGGTGAGAGAAGCGGTTGTTAGAAACGGTAACAGCGGTGGAAGCGAGGGTTACATCTACAAGCCCATCTGCGCAACTGGATAGGTTGTTATGGTCGATCCAAATGTCTCTTGAAGAAACGACTGAGATTGCATCTCCATCTTGGGTATCTATGGTCTCGTGGGTCAAGGACTGTGAGAGGAGAACAACTCCAGCAACACTTGGCTTGCAGTCGTGGATGTTCAGACCGTGGATGACAATGTTGCTGACGTGGAGGAGGCGAATGCAAGGCCCATTGCTGATATGAACGTCTGAGCCCCTTGCGTCGATAGTCTTGTGGCTGGCCACGAATAGGGGCATCTCCAGCTTTATCTTCATATCACTGCCGAAAACTATCCACAGAGGACCGTCGCGCGTAACTCCGTATCTCAGAGTCCCGGGTTGGGGATTCGCAGCGTTGTCATCTGGAGTGGTGACTGTGTACATCTCTCCTCCTTTGCCTCCCTTGGCTGCACTTCCAAAGCCCACGCCACAATCTGCGAGTTTCATTCTGTCTTTTGCCCAATTTGAATCTCTTCTCCAGCAATTGTCTACCACATTGTATGAGGGCACGGATGCAGACAAGGTGGCGGCCTGAACGATCACCAGTATCATGGAGGCAGCCATACAAAATCTCTGGTCCATCATGAAGATGTTTGAGAGTGTGTGCTGGAATGAATAAATGTGAGGCCTTATGAAAATTGATTCTATATTTCAAAAGATGAAGAAAATAGTTAATGAGCTGCTTCGGCACTGACGTTGGATGTTTTGCGAGAGCAGGTGTATATATACAGAGAATGGGGCCTGCACAGATAGCAGTGAGCCGCCACCATGTGAGGAATTAATTATACGCGTGTCGTAACCAAGACGCGGACATTTGACAGACGGCATCTTCATATTTGTCCCTTCAAAAGAACGCCACGAGCTTTCCCTTATCAACTCACTCGTTCTTTTACACAATCCGGAGATTAACACCAGTCGATGGCGTAGTGCATACTTTATGTTTGCGTTCGCACTTAGTACTCATGCGCAATTCTAACATCTGCTCATATAAATGTCTGAGCAATTACTCTATTCTATGACGTCGCACGGGCGGCTCATTCGTCTCTCGTAGACTTATTCTACCGTTAGAAATTGTAGATTGGTCTTTTGTAACGCCCAACATAAATTTCCGACGAAACTTGGGGAGAGGAGATGGATGGAACCAATACAAGCGAATTATAATTATGGGTTGAAGGAACGATCAAGCAAGCAAAAGACAGAATTAATGAGACAGACGCTCATACGTATATACATTGAAACAAATGAATAAGGTAATCACATTGGATACACGCTAAACCTTGTTCGAACTCAAATCTTGACCATGCGCACCTTTGCCTTTGATATGGGTTGATGATTTTATTACGAGCTGCCTATCTTACTATAATCTATAATCAATTTCTTTAGATTTCAACTTTGCATTGTTTCATATAAAAACTTATATGTTTTCTTTGTGCAAGACCAATTTTTGTTAAATACAATTTCACATTGACAATTCAAGATATAGCATTAAATAAAACTACAAGGATTGATGGTTACATGATCATATGATTAATAATTGTAATAAAATAGTTTTTGCTTGTTGAAAACTTATATCAGGGAGAAAATAATAAAACAAATAATTCAATTCTTCAGGTTATGTATTTACTATTGGTTGGACAACAATGAGTTGGATTTTTCATTTGTGGATGGTTAATGTTTTGACCATGACAGAGACAGAGTATGTTGCTTCTACTTTGGCAGCCAAGGAGATGATATGACTTCATTTCTTCATGAAAGAAGCGAGACACCCACAGATATATATATATATATATATATATATATATATATATATATATATATATATATATATATATATATATATATATATATATATATATATATATATATATATATATATAGTGAGTTTAGCATTCCATCGATTGTGTAGAAAATAGTAGAGATAATGTAGTGCATCTTTAACATAGCTCCTTAAAATGATGTTGATGGTTTTTCTTCACATATATTGTTCCAGTTTTTATATGCATCTCACCATGATTGTATTCCAATTTTAATGATTTTTATTTAGACTGTTTCTTTAAACTATGAATTAAAAAGGATTGATGATCACCTGTGATGGTGGTCAATAGAATTATAAAACTTTAAATATTATCCATGGTGTATTTATTTCAAAAGTTGATATTTTTTCATTACATAAAATGTGTCTTCATTCAAAGATGTTGGATACTAAATTCATAGCCATTTTATTTTCCTACACATTAATAGAATTATCGTATTGTTTAAATGGTTCATGGTAAAGTATAATGGAACAAAAGAGAGTGAATACTTGCACTTTAATTTTAATTTTTGTTCTTTTGACACTTACATGTTAATATGAAATGGTTGCTGGATTTTTCTCCATTGATTCATTCGGGTTTCTTTTTCATATTATTTATGGGTATATAGATTCCCTACTCATCTTTTTAACAGATCAAGATGTTCCTAAGATTTTATAAAGCTCAATATATTATGTTCTTATTGAAATATACCACCATATTACAAGATCTTAAGTGCTATGATACTTCTTCTTTAAGAATGTTGAACATTATATGTCCAATGCATTTTTTTAAATTATTCACATTTCAATACCTACTCTATTTGAGAAATTATATAGTTAAATTGAATGATCAATTATGACCAACTAAGCCTTGGGAAAATCTACTAGTAAACCTTGGTGATAATTATAATGGGAGAAATTTAAAGTTTCACGATCACAAAACATTTCTTAGAGTTTTTATCATAAATAATTAATCTTAATCAAATTGATCAGAGAATTGTCCTTATTTCCACATGGATGTCCCTATTTTACTAAAAGCATCAAAATAAATTTCTCCTCCAAGTTTATCTTTACACTACCAAAATCCTTACTTTTAATAGACATTTTATATTAGGAATCACTAACAACTTTTTGTAGAAAAGAAAAGGAAGATTACAATAATCCACTACGTTCATGTGACTTTTCTCATGGATATTGGTTTAGAGTATTAGATAAAATCATGTCCTATGACCCCCTTCCAAAATCATTATCCCATCCTCTATTGTGATGACCTCTTCTTCATAAGAAAAATTTCTTATTAAAAATTTAGAGGATCATCCCTCCATCTATGGCATGGGAGAATATTTGGGAGAGGAATACAAGGATATTTAGAAATGAATTATTTTTGGTACATTGGGTCTGGCATAGTGTATGCTTTATGTTTGTGTTGAGACTTACTCTACAATTTTAGCATCTTCTCATTTAAATATCTTAGGAATTACTATATTCTTTTCTATCACACGAGAGACTCGTTCATCTCCCACAAACTTATTCTACTACCAAAAATTGTAGATAGGTCCTTTGGAATATCTAACATAAATTTCCAACGAAATTGGGGGAGAAGAGATTGATGGAACCAATATAAAAATGAGTTAATTTTATATTTTTTCCACCCACAAAGGTATAATTATTTTTCTATAGATAGCTAGAGTGCCATTTATCTTGTCAAGAATCTTGGTTTGCATTCAAAGACAAAAACACATATAGTTGAAGTACCATTTCATTCGGTCAATTTTGGATTATGGACAGTTAAAGCTAGAGAAGATATGTATATATGATAACCCCGCATATATGTTTACCAAGGTAGTGACAAAGGAGAATCATATTTCCTCTTTAGATTCAATTTTTCTATTACACTGAAAAAAATAAAATAATAACAAGGTCTAGGATGGTTTGATATTCTAGTGGGAGTTACAGGTTTAGTGGTGCTATGACTAGTCTCTAAGTGGGAGGTTATTGTTGTAGAGTTTTATTAGTCTTGAAGTGGGAGATTGTTGTGTGTGGAGCCTAATCAGAATTAGATATTTATTTGAAGCAATTTCCCCCCAGATTATTTCTATAGGGGTTTGAGGGAATGATTTCTATTTTTCATTGGAACAACTTATTGTAACCCTAATTTTTTAAGTAGGAAATCTTGTACAAAATGGCTTAGAGTTAGGGATTTCATGATGTATGATGATATTATAGCTTCTTAAGGTGGTATTAAGCTATAAGGGATTGTGGATTATAATCATTGCATAGTAATAGTATTGGACTTGATGTTGGTGGAGATAGCATAGGGATTGGATAAACCATATTAAATCCGTGTGTCTTGTGTTTTCTTCTATTTAATTTATTATTTTTTGACATTGGTTATATTTTCATGTAATTACTATTTATATCTATGGTTAATCCTCACAAAGTTGTGAATTTGGGGTCTTCTTTTACAAATAGTATTGTGAAGTTGTGGTTATAAGTCTGTAAATTCATCAATGCATCACCATATTAGTTAAAATTTTGAGTTTTACAAGTATATATTTGTTTTTCTTTTCCTATATTTGTAGTTTTAGGTGATTCATAAGTGGAAGCTACCCCTTAAATTGAGTTTTTCTCCTACCCTAGGTTCACCCATAGTATGATAGCATTTCCATATTCTAACATGATAACTTGATAACACATGATGCCATAGGCACAAACTATTGAAAAAAATTGGTTAATTTTGTATTGTCTCTGATGTTACAAAAAAGTTCATATCTTTTCCAGCCAGTCTATACTGAGCTCACTAGGGTGATGAAGATAGTTTCCTATTTCTGCTGAGTATTCCAAAGTTTTCCAAGCTCTGAAGGCAATGACTATCGTGTTCACCTAGGCATCAAAGAGAAGTTCACAAAAGTTGAGTGTTAAGTGATCTCACTCAGTTAATGAAGAAAATGTTGGATGGAACCAGTGTTAACCAAGCTCTCTCAGTTATGAAAGGAATTTTTTCAAGATGCAATATTAACCAAGTTCACTTACTTAACATAGGAAAATCATTTCTAAGTTAGTGTATATTGAGCAGGTTTGACTAACAAAGGATTTTCTTGTTTTGCAATATTTAGTTCAATGGATTTGTTTTTTGGTTCTAGCTAACTGAGGAGATGAATATTAATTATTCTAAGTTGTATTCAAGATGACTTGACAATGCATAAGTTATAAATATAAGGTCAAGTTGATGTTTGAATGTGTGTAAGTGAATGGAACAATAGAAGATGCTAAGAGGAAGTGAATTAGAAGTATAAGAAAAATATCATTGTGGAGCTACAAAGATACATTTGATTAGAAAGAATTAAGTATACAATCCAAAATTGAGATCTATAATTAGAAATTCAGTTGCATTAGAAATTAGATCATCTCATTGTTTCTCTCTAACCATTGTAGCAGTGATCTAAATCTCTTAACAAAGTTGGCTTAATAGTTATTTTTAAATCCTCTAACAAGGTGTATTTCTAGATTGAAGTGTCTAAAGACCTCTAACGAGCCCACTCCTAACAGGATGATTAAATCCTCTAGTAGGGTCATACCTAACAGTGTGTTTTGTAAACTTTAACTAGGTTGGATCCTAACAAGACTTTCTTTAGAAGAGTGAAAATCAATAACTAGTTGCAATTGTTGGGTTTTCCCAAATTGGATTTCCATGTTAAATCTTGGTGTCACTTGTGTTCATGCTATTTCTTTATGTATCTGTAACTAAGTTTACTAAGATTAATCAAAAAAAATCTTAAGATTTGCATGTTAAGCATTTTCTAAGTTACAACATTTACTAGTGTAAATTGAATGCTTGTGTGTTTATTGAGCATCAATATTTTTGATGAATTTTGTGTTTTGTGTTGAAATCTAAGGGATCTATAATTTATTTTAGTGGTAACTGATTCACCTCTCCCTTTTCAGTTACTCTTATATTTCCAACTATTGGTAATAGAGATCGTTGGTGATTGTAGAGAAGTTTTCAAGGACCTAAGCTAAATATTAGGATGTCTTACAGAAGGGAGATCCCCAAGATAAATAGATATAACTTAAAGGCATGGTAAGAACTCATGAGGCTATACTTGGCAACCATTGGAGATTTAGGGGTAAAGCACCTAGACACCAAATATAGGACACCTAATGGAACTATGACTATTGAATAAATTGTAGAGAAGAAGAGTCATAATATTATGATGATTGATATTGCTTCATCTCTCAACAATGCTAAATTGATGAAGTCAAAGACTATGGAGCTGCTCATGAGATTCAATCAAGTTGAAAGATATCTATGGAGAAGATGATAATGTAAATAGAGCTAAAGCTAAATGTCTCATTAGACAATTTGATCAAATAAAGATGAGAGAAGATGAGAACATTGCAAAGTACAGTGATAGAATCAAAGGCTATGTTTGTGCAATCAAAGCTTTAGGAGGAAAGATTGAAGATGAGACAGTGGCAAGCGAGTTACTCAAACCACTTCTTCCTATATATGCAATTATAGTATTAAAAATTCAAGAAATGAGATTTAATCCAAAGAATAATATAGCCTTGGATGCAGTAGTTCAAAGATTGACAACATTTGAGCTAGATAGCTATGATAATTATGTTCCTAGTTGAAGCAATCTTGAGTTTGTATTTGAAGCCAAGTTGTCACTCAAGAAGAAAGATAAAAGGTCAAAAGCTAATCAATGAAGAAGAAGACAGTTCTACTAGTGAATTTGAAACTATTGAGGCATTATTTGAAAGAAGGTATCCCAAAGGCAAAGTAAAGTATAAAGGTAAAATCTATTTGATCTATTTTTTTTCTAAACAAGTTGGACACATTGCTGTAAGGTGTCCAAATAGAGAAGACAAAGATGAAAAGAAGAATAGTAAGTACAAAGACAAGAAGGATTTCAAGAACTTCAAGGATTACAAGGACAAAGATGAGAAATCTTGTTTTATGGTTAAAGATTCAAATAGTAGTGATGATGATGAAATGGTCTATGATGATGATAAAATGACACTTATGTCTCATGTTAGGAAAGATGGTACATGGATTATTGATAGCGATTTCTCACATCATATGATTGGTGAAAAAACAAAATTTGAACATATGTAACACTATGATGGTGGAAGTGTGAGTTTTGGAAACAATGAACCATGTTGCACAAAGCAAAAAGGTTGTATCTCACTAACCAATGAACTTAGATTTGATAATACTTATTGGGTTGAAGGAATAAAGCATAATCTATTGAGTTTCATACAATTGAATAACATTGGATTCAAGGTAGAATTCATGAATGGGAAGGCCAAGCTTCTGTATGGAAAAAGAAATCTGGTTAGGTTTGGTAACCAAACAAAAGGTAACTTATTCTACCTAAATCTTATTGAAAGTTCATGTTTCATTTCTCTAGTAGAAGAAAGTTGGTTATGGCACAAAAGGTTATGTGATGTGAACTTTGACAATCTCATCAAGATAAGCAAAAACAAAAGAGTGAAAGGTATTCATAGTTTAAGGAAACCTGATATGGGTCTATGCAAAAATGGTCAAATTGGCAAGACAATAATAAAAAATTAAATTTTGTAGAGTTTTGAATTAGTTAACATAGTCAGAAATGAGAATTTTTTTATTGTAGAAAATTAATAATTAATTATTTATTTAGAATACAAATACCCAAAAATATGTGTCACATTCAAGCATGAGTCTACTTCTTCTATCTAGAATATTATATAAAAATATTATCATTTGATTTTCATTAAGATGGTTAGACATACATCTTCTTCTTAGTTTTGTCCTAAAAATTTTGTACTATTGCATTAAAATTCAAAATTTTGATGAATCAATTTTTTAATGTTTTTTTTTTCCAGATAAGGCCTGGTAGTTTTGAAACTAAACTCAATTTCCTAGAGATTCTTTTGTCTCAACTTTTTGATATAAAGTTTGTAACAAGTAGAAAATTGCACATCTAGTTGACATAACCATGATTTGTCACTTTTTAATTGCCACGTAATAGCATAGTTTGGTTGACCGTGATCTTGCACATACCCTATTCACAAGCATTCTATTTTCCTACACATTATTAGAAACACCTTATTGTTTAAATGGTTCATAGTAAAATATAAAGGAAAAAAAGAGAGTGAATATTTGCACTTCAATTTTAATTTTTGTTATTTTGACACTAACATTCTAATATGAAATAGTTGTTGGATTTTTCTCCACTAATTCATTTGGGTTTCTTTTTCATATTATTTATGTGTATATATATCCATTACTCATCTTTATAAAAAAAATTTACTTCACATTATCATCTTTTAATCCCTACCACATCATCTTCCACCATAATATATAAAATAGGTCAAGATGCTCCCTATATTTTATAACACTAAATCTATTATATTCTTATTGAAATATACTACCATGTTATAAGATCTTAAATGCTATGATAATTCTTCTTTAATAATGGTTGAAGGTTATATGTCCAATACATTTAAAAAAAAATATTCACATTTCAATGCCTATTTTATTTGAGTAATTATATAGTTAAATTGAAGATCAACTACGACCAACTAAGCCTTGGTGATAATTATTATATGGGGAATTTAAAGTTTCATGATCACAAAACATTTCTTAAAGTTGTTATCATAAATAATTAATCTTAATCAAATTGATCAAATCATGGTCTTTATTTCCACATGGATGTCACTATTTTACTAAAAACATCAAAATAAATATCCCTTTAAGGTTTAACTTTACACTAAAAAAATTCTTACTTCTAATAGGTATTTTATATTAGGAATCACTCACTGCTTTGTGTGGAAAATAAAAGGAAGATTACCATCATCCGCTACTTTTTGGTGACTTTTCTCATGGATATTTGTTTAGAGTATTAGATAAAATCATGTTGTATGACCCCCTTCCAGAATCATTATCACGTCCTCTATTGTGATGACCTCTTCTTCATAAGGGAACTTTCTTATTAAAAATTTAGAGCATCACCCCTCCATCTATGATATGAGAGAATATTTGGGAGAGGAATACAAGGATATTTAGAATGATTTTTTTGGGGTACATTGGGTCTAGGAGAAGATTGAGATGTTTATTTAGAGAATATCAATGTTTATAGTCTAACAACTAATAATGTATTTCTTTAGAGAAATTTCATTCTCAACTATTGGAGACAAATTGAAAACTCTTTTTACTAGGTATTGGTTGGTAGAATTTATAAAGAAAAGTATTCGAGGTAGGTCATGTGGATACCTCAAGCTAATTATTACTTTGAATTAAATTTTGATGATGCTTCTAAAAGGAATTTGGAAAAGGGTATATGCAGGATCATGGTGTGCCAAAAATTGGCGATGTGAAAAAAACAGAGTTTGAAAACATCTAAAAGCATTTCAAAATGCACTCTGACTGTTTTCCACCCATCCTAATACCAAACCTGGAAAGTAGGCCCCCAACCATTATCCGGTATGCAATTTGATATCGCATACCCGATATTGTCAGATATCTAATATTATATTGGATATCCAAAAAAATTAGGTATCCAATATCATATCAGATACCTGATAACTATCATTGTTATTTTAAAAAAATACACAACCCACGGATTGTGCTTTTACAATGATATTGTATTTTCTTGCTCATATATCTTATTTTCAATCAAATACACAATAAGAGGTAAGTTTTTTTTTGTTTTAAACTAATTTTAGTAAAAATTTATTAATTTTTATTATAAATTTGTTAGTTTTAGTTGAATTTGTTAAAATTTGGGTTTTTCTTGATAGAAATTGTTAAAATTTAGGTTTTTTTTAAATATAAATTATGTTTTGCGAATTAATAGGTATGGTAGACCAAAATGATGATACTAAGGCAAGGAATGATTTTCCTCATAAGCCCCCACCAAATGATCCAGTGCCCTTGCAAAATTGTCCACCAAATGATCCTTTACACCCTCAAAGCCCTCCTCAAAGTGAGGATTTGATATTTGAAAATCTCATCGAATTGAGGGCTTTGCATACAACATATAATAATGAACCTGCATTGGCTCCTGTGTTATCCACATTAAACACAATAGTGAATAACATTGAAATACTTATCGAGGAACAAAATGGTGCTCTTTGTCGACGTGACAAAATGCATGAGATGTTTGATGATGGGTTGGACTATGATGAGGTTGCAACCCTCAATATAAGTAAAGATGATTTGGTTTCCCTTTTTGTGAATGCAAAAATTGGTTTACCAGTTGACCAAAAAAAGCCCAAACTATCAATTAAATGGTGCACAAATGATGCCATACATGTGAACTTTTGGAATCGTTGGTGGATGTTTTTTGACATCCCTCCACATAGCAATTTAGAGGTGCCATTTTATTTCCTTAGAAAATTGTATTCAGAATTTGTGTTGAAACTCAAAGTGAACTATTGGAGCATGAAGCCCAACATGGGTGTAGGACTAGGAGCTCCTTAGGATAGACCCTCTTCCCAACAGAAGAAAGTTGGCACTTTTCTCCCCCCTACTGATTTCTCCCCCCCTCCTTGAGTGTAGCATCCTGATATTATCCTAGAGGCTAGCTCTCAGACCATTAGAGCCATCCATAGACTAAGTATCCTATTGATATCTTAGGCTAGGTCAGTCCTACCTCCTCCTATTGATGATGCTGGCATGATTTCATCATCAGCTAGCTCATCACATGTTTGTGTGCCTTGTACTTGCATTACATGTAAGAATATTTGTCTGGGTCCCATAGGTGATCTTCTTGAGTATCAATTTGTATTAGAAGAGGATACACTAGACACACATGCAGAGGCTATAGACCTTGATGCAAGAGAGGAGGGGCATGCAGAGGCATGGAATCCTATGTTGGTACGTGTATACATTTTTTTTTATAACATATGCGATTTAAAGTTAATTTTTCTAGTAGACTAATTTTAATTTTTAAGCCATACTGACTTATACATTTATGTGATCTTAATTCATGTTTAGTTGATTATTGAGGAGGAGATGAGATAGGTTGATGATGCCACACTCTCAGCTATTTCATTTTTCCTTGAGACATCTAAAATACATTACGATGTGTTCTAATTGTTTTTTCTATTTGATATTGTAGCATATATGGTTTCTACTTTTTATTTTATCATGCAGGTACCACCTATCCTTGGGGGACAAAGTGCAGGGGATGAGCCAAGATTGATTGACAAAGGAAAGGTAATTAGGTTCTTTCTATTTGATTTAATATTGATGTATTCTTCTTAAAAATTTATGGTAATGAAATTTAATTACATTCTTTATTGTATAGGGCGTGGCTATTGGTGATGAGCACATATAGATTTTGTGTCATGGATGCTCAGGCATTTCTATTTGCATTGAGAGCCCCATTGTATGTATAAGTATCATTTTTAAAATTTTCCTTATCTTAATAAATAAATTCAAAACTAATTTCCATGATATTAACAACTACTATTTTGTATCTCATGTAGGAAACTCCTAGTGCACATGAGGTTAGATCAAAGAGTTTTGTATCTTTGATGATGTAGCCACTATATCCTAAGGAGGAGCCCATACTAGTAGTTTGAATTCTTGATTAAATATGTTATAAATTTAGCATGCTATGAAGTATAATGTTATATTTTAAGTTGTAGATTCATCTAACAAACATATTTGAACATACATAGGCCACAATCAACAAGGTACAAGCATTATTGAGGGCATACGAGAGGACTCCTAATGGGAACATGAGGTCAATGAGAGAGGTATTTATTATCAAAGTTTAATAGTATAAAATATCATTAAAAAAAAGATCATTATGCATTTGAGTAATTCAATGTTAGATACAAAGAATCATATAAATTTAGTAGTCTAACTTTGCATTTTCCTTTTTTGTTTATGTAGGAGGCATCTGATCCTCCTAGTGCAACAAAGAGGCTACATTTTGATCATCCACTAGCACCCTCGTATAGTATAGTTGTCATATGATGCATCATGAGACATTTTGAGATGGCATATACCACATTGTTTACAGAAATATTGATATTATACACATTCCAATGGCATGATCGGCCACATTTTGTATATGGATCTATGTATTTTGATATATATTTGTATAATTTGTCTATGGATACATATATTTTGATATATATTTTTTTCATTTATGTGCACAATGATATACATTTTAATTTAGGATCTAGTATTGTTCAATTTATCGTGGATCATGTGTATTGTTCATGCTTATTGAATATCATTAATTTTGATCATGTTTTCTATATTCAATTCAAATGCAATAATTTTTGAATAACATTTTAACAACCTGTTGTCACTTAGGTTTGCACCCTTGTCCAAGGCCTATGCGCGAGGACAACCTAGTGAAACATGGAAGCAACCTCCAAGCTGTGGGACTTGAACTGCGAGGTTGAGTCTCCGGAGAAGGCCGACTTCCTCTTACTGTTAGGGCGCACCTATTTATTCTCAGAAGAAAAAGGGAGAAAGAGAGCACTAAAGCAAATCTACCTAGCCTAATCTAAGGCGGTGATGCACCAAAACAGAGTGTTCAAACTCATTTCTGCCCATATATGCACTACAAAACTAGGGTAACATCCAAAGTCATACGTTCATTCAGACTTATATCGATCAACAACCACATACAGATCAGGAAACAAACTGAATAACACAAGGAAAAGAAGATTTCGCTTGTATATTATTCAATAGGCCAAAGATAGATACAGTATGCAAACCACTGATCTCAACAATACATCAATGAGAGGCAAAACGATGCACATACACGTTGATGGCTGAAAGAGATGATACAGGATGCTTATCTAGCTCAGAGACAAAGGGATTTTTACACTGCAAGTCTGCAAGCAGTAGTAGAGATAATCAGGAAGAGTCGACCCTTACAAAATGTACAAAAACTGCCTTTATAGTTCAAGCGTAACTGAGATCTTCTTAGCTGTAATGATCCTGCAACTACCTGCCATTGAGTACCATAGAAGACAATCATGGAAAAAATCTCCAAAAATTTTTATCTCTTTTGCCAATGATGTCTTGAGAAGACTGAAAACGGTGCCATAACTACACTCCGACCTGGTAGATGGATCAACAGGTGGGTGGAGTGTCATTCTGTGTTTTACATTTACTCTGGTAGGTCAAGATTGATCATGGAGATCAGATCGTACGAAAAAATTGATTATCCTCGCCTCCTGGTTCATGAATCCGTCAAGGTCAAAACGTCAACCGGGCTCCCTATGCGTCAACTAGGCCGCGTGGGCCAATTGCATTTCTTGATTTCGCCACCTGGAGGTCCTCCCGCGGTCGACCACCCTTTATTGGACTAACCGCGCCACCTTGAATACTATCATGACTGTGCCGATTACACTAACCGCCAATCGCCATTCTCGACTGTGCCGACAGGACACGTGTCGACAAGGTGCTGTGTCGCCAACATAACCCCCGCACATCTTTGCCATAGCGCGATGGTGCCTACCGTCGATTGGTCTTGATCCGACGATCATGGAGACTCGTCATTTTGCAACTCCCTTCCCTTGTAAGTCACTGGGCTCGCGGCACATGTGGCACTTCCCTATTTGGTTCGATGAAGACTAGCTGGCAACGCAAGACCTGATCTGCAGAGCGACCACGTGTCAGCTAGGCGCCATGTCGCTATGCAAAAATCGAGACCAAATTCCCATAGCGCCATAGCGCCCATTGACAGCGTGCCTTGAGATTTACACGTGTCCCCATTTGATTCGCTATCTTGACGCCGGGCTGACAAATTGCGTTGCAGAGTACCAACGGGACCCATCTGCCTGATCCTTCCTCGCCACGGTGAACTTTCCGTTTGGGCGCTATGTCACCATCGAAAAAAGCATTGGTTTTCCGTTGGCGCCATAGCGCCTCGCCGTGTTTTTGAAACCTCTGGGCCGTGAACCTTTCAGCCCGCCGCCACGAAACCTCTGACCTGCTGTACTCTGCGACTTGCGACCGAACCCTGAATGACACCTGGCAGTCCTTGGTGAGACCTGGCCCATGTCGATCCACATGGCGGATGGTCGCTATGTCACCATGATAAAATCTGCACATCTTCGCCATAGCGAGATGGTGCCATATGTTGATGTGACCAAATCCGACGGTGGTGAGTGTAAGCCCTGACTGTGTTAGCCATGCCGACAGGAACTCTGACCTGGCACATGTGGTTTCTCCTGATTCATTGTCGGAACACCTGATCATGTCGATCGTTGAAACTTGTTTCCATGACTATTTTCGTCGGGCGCTATGTCGCTATGGAGATTTTTCGGCTGATATGCGATAGCGACATAGCGGACAAGGCACCATGGAACTTTTTTGACCCGCCGAATGCTGGACCCACCTCTGTAACGTGTCCTCAGGGCGTCATCGTGCTATCATAAATATCGTGCATTTTCCTTATAGCGCGATGGCGCCAACCATCGGTCTGCTCGGATCTGACGGCTAAAAAACTCGCGGGTCGTAGCATTAAAATACCAACTCTGAGACTAACCGTTGAATAAGCCGTGCGTTCAAATTTAAATCCTTGGCGATAAAACCAGAGGTAACAAAACCTTTATTATCAAATATGTTTAATTTGAAGTGCTATCATGACATAAACACACTTGTTAACCTCCTACACAAGGTTCACATAACCCCAAATCTGATTTTAAACTCCACCTTCAACATTGAAACTAGCTCTCGGCTTCAAATATATATATATATATATATATATATATATATATATATATATATATATATATATATATATATAGTGAGTTTAGCATTCCATCGATTGTGTAGAAAATAGTAGAGATAATGTAGTGCATCTTTAACATAGCTCCTTAAAATGATGTTGATGGTTTTTCTTCACATATATTGTTCCAGTTTTTATATGCATCTCACCATGATTGTATTCCAATCTTAATGATTTTTATTTAGACTATTTCTTTAAACTATGAATTAAAAAGGATTGATGATTACCTGTGATGGTGGTCAATAGAATTATAAAACTTTAAATATTATCCATGTTGTATTTATTTCAAAAGTTGATATTTTTTCATTACATAAAATGTGTCTTCATTCAAAGATGTTGGATACTAAATTCATAGCCATTTTATTTTCCTACACATTAATAGAATTATCGTATTGTTTAAATGGTTCATGGTAAAGTATAATGGAACAAAAGAGAGTGAATACTTGCACTTTAATTTTAATTTTTGTTCTTTTGACACTTACATATTAATATGAAATGGTTGTTATATTTTTCTCCATTGAGTCATTCGGGTTTCTTTTTCATATTATTTATGG
Organism: Cupressus sempervirens; assembly: GCA_028749045.1. Taxonomy (NCBI): domain Eukaryota; kingdom Viridiplantae; phylum Streptophyta; class Pinopsida; order Cupressales; family Cupressaceae; genus Cupressus; species Cupressus sempervirens. Next base: position 951,100,642 of record CM053787.1, on the reverse strand, counting down.
GTATATAGATTCCCTACTCATCTTTTTAACAGATCAAGATGTTCCTAAGATTTTATAAAGCTCAATATATTATGTTCTTATTGAAATATACCACCATATTACAAGATCTTAAATGCTATGATACTTCTTCTTTAAGAATGTTGAACATTATATGTCCAATACATTTTTTTAAATTATTCACATTTCAATACCTACTCTATTTGAGAAATTATATAGTTAAATTGAATGATCAATTATGACCAACTAAGCCTTGGGAAAATCTACTAGTAAACCTTGGTGATAATTATAATGGGAGAAATTTAAAGTTTCACGATCACAAAACATTTCTTAGAATTTTTATCATAAATAATTAATCTTAATCAAATTGATCAGAGCATTGTCCTTATTTCCACATGGATGTCCCTATTTTACTAAAAGCATCAAAATAAATTTCTCTTCCAAGTTTATCTTTACACTACCAAAATCCTTACTTTTAATAGACATTTTATATTAGGAATCACTAACAACTTTTTGTAGAAAAGAAAAGGAAGATTACAATAATCCACTACGTTCATGTGACTTTTCTCATGGATATTGGTTTAGAGTATTAGATAAAATCATGTCCTATGACCCCCTTCCAAAATCATTATCCCATCCTCTATTGTGATGACCTCTTCTTCATAAGAAAAATTTCTTATTAAAAATTTAGAGGATCATCCCTCCATCTATGGCATGGGAGAATATTTGGGAGAGGAATACAAGGATATTTAGAAATGAATTATTTTTGGTACATTGGGTCTGGCATAGTGTATGCTTTATGTTTGTGTTGAGACTTACTCTACAATTTTAGCATCTTCTCATTTAAATATCTTAGGAATTACTATATTCTTTTCTATCACATGAGAGACTCGTTCATCTCCCACAAACTTATTCTACTACCAAAAATTGTAGATAGGTCCTTTGGAATATCTAACATAAATTTCCAACGAAATTGGGGGAGAAGAGATTGATGGAACCAATATAAAAATGAGTTAATTTTATATTTTTTCCACCCACAAAGGTATAATTATTTTTCTATAGATAGCTAGAGTGCCATTTATCTTGTCAAGAATCTTGGTTTGCATTCAAAGACAAAAACACATATAGTTGAAGTACCATTTCATTCGGTCAATTTTGGATTACGGACAGTTAAAGCTAGAGAAGATATGTATATATGATAACCCCGCATATATGTTTACCAAGGTAGTGAAAAAGGAGAATCATATTTCCTCTTTAGATTCAATTTTTCTATTACACTGAAAAAAATAAAATAATAACAAGGTCTAGGATGGTTTGATATTCTAGTGGGAGTTACAGGTTTAGTGGTGCTATGACTAGTCTCTAAGTGGGAGGTTATTGTTGTAGAGTCTTATTAGTCTTGAACTGGGAGATTGTTGTGTGTGGAGCCTAATCAGACTTAGATATTTATTTGAAGCAATTTCCCCCCAGATTATTTCTATAGGGGTTTGAGGGAATGATTTCTATTTTTCATTGGAACAACTTATTGTAACCCTAATTTTTTAAGTAGGAAATCTTGTACAAAATGGCTTAGAGTTAGGGATTTCATGATGTATGATGATATTATAGCTTCTTAAGGTGGTCTTAAGCTATAAGGGATTTTGGATTATAATCATTGGATATTAATAGTATTGGACTTGATGTTGGTGGAGATAGCATAGGGATTGGATAAACCATATTAAATCCGTGTGTCTTGTGTTTTCTTCTATTTAATTTATTATTTTTTGACATTGGTTATATTTGCATGTAATTACTATTTATATCTATGGTTAATCCTCACAAAGTTGTGAATTTGGGGTCTTCTTTTACAAATAGTATTGTGAAGTTGTGGTTATAAGTCTGTAAATTCATCAATGCATCACCATATTAGTTAAAATTTTGAGTTTTACAAGTATATATTTGTTTTTCTTTTCATATCTTTGTAGTTTTAGGTGATTCATAAGTGGAAGCTACCCCTTAAATTGAGTTTTTCTCCTACCCTAGGTTCACCCATAGTATGATAGCATTTCCATATTCTAACATGATAACTTGATAACACATGATGCCATAGGCACAAACTATTGAAAAAAATTGGTTAATTTTGTATTGTCTTTGATGTTACAAAAAGGTTCATATCTTTTCCAGCCAGTCGATACTGAGCTCACTAGGGTGATGAAGATAGTTTCCTATTTCTGTTGAGTATTCCAAAGTTTTCCAAGCTCAGAAGGCAATGACTATTGTGTTCACCTAGGCATCAAAGAGAAGTTCACAAAAGTTGAGTGTTAAGTGATCTCACTCAGTTAATGAAGAAAATGTTGGATGGAACCAGTGTTAACCAAGCTCACTCAGTTACGAAAGGAATTTTTTCAAGATGCAATATTAACCAAGTTCACTTACTTAACATAGGAAAATCATTTCTAAGTTAGTGTCTATTGAGCAGGTTTGACTAACAAAGGATTTTCTTGTTTTGCAATATTTAGTTCAATGGATTTGTTTTTTGGTTCTAGCTAACTGAGGAGATGAATATTAATTATTCTAAGTTGTATTCAAGATGACTTGACAATGCATAAGTTATAAATATAAGGTCAAGTTGATGTTTGAATGTGTGTAAGTGAATGGAACAATAGAAGATGCTAAGAGGAAGTGAATTAGAAGGATAAGAAAAATATCATTGTGGAGCTACAAAGATACATTTGATTAGAAAGAATTAAGTATACAATCCAAAATTGAGATCTATAATTAGAAATTCAGTTACATTAGAAATTAGATCATCTCATTGTTTCTCTCTAACCATTGTAGCAGTGATCTAAATCTCTTAACAAAGTTGGCTTAATAGTTATTTTTAAATCCTCTAACAAGGTGTATTTCTAGATTGAAGTGTCTAAAGACCTCTAACGAGCCCACTCCTAACAAGATGATTAAATCCTCTAGTAGGGTCATACCTAACAGTGTGTTTTGTAAACTTTAACAAGGTTGGATCCTAACAAGACTTTCTTTAGAAGAGTGAAAATCAATAACTAGTTGCAATTGGTGGGTTTTCCCAAATTGGATTTCCATGTTAAATCTTGGTGTCACTTGTGTTCATGCTATTTCTTTATGTATCTGTAACTAAGTTTACTAAGATTAATCAAAAAAAATCTTAAGATTTGCATGTTAAGCATTTTCTAAGTTACAACATTTACTAGTGTAAATTGAATGCTTGTGTGTTTACTGAGCATCAATATTTTTGATGAATTTTGTGTTTTGTGTTGAAATCTAAGGGATCTATAATTTATTTTAGTGGTAACTGATTCACCTCTCCCTTTTTAGTTAGTCTTATATTTCCAACTATTGGTAATAGAGATCGTTGGTGATTGTAGAGAAGTTTTCAAGGACCTAAGCTAAATATCAGGATGTCTTACAGAAGGGAGATCCCCAAGATAAATAGATATAACTTAAAGGCATGGTAAGAACTCATGAGGCTATACTTGGCAACCATTGGAGATTTAGGGGTAAAGAACCTAGACACCAAATATAGGACACCTAATGGAACTATGACTATTGAATAAATTGTAGAGAAGAAGAGTCATAATATTATGATGATTGATATTGCTTCATCTCTCAACAATGCTAAATTTGATGAAGTCAAAGACTATGGAGATGCTCATGAGATGCAATCAAGGTGAAAGATATCTATGGAGAAGATGATAATGTAAATAGAGCTAAAGCTAAATGTCTCATTAGACAATTTGATCAAATAAAGATGAGAGAAGATGAGAACATTGCAAATTACAGTGATAGAATCAAAGGCTATGTTTGTGCAATCAAAGCTTTAGGAGGAAAGATTGAAGATGAGACAGTGGAAAGCGAGTTACTCAAAACACTTCTTCCTATATATGCAATTATAGTATTAACAATTCAAGAAATGAGATTTAATGCAAAGAATAATATAGCCTTGGATGCAGTAGTTCAAAGATTGACAACATTTGAGCTAGATAGCTATGATAATTATGTTCCTAGTTGAAGCAATCTTGAGTTTGTATTTGAAGCCCAGTTGTCACTCAAGAAGAAAGCTAAAAGGTCAAAAGCTAATCAATGAAGAAGAAGACAGTTCTACTAGTGAATTTGAAACTATTGAGGCATTATTTGAAAGAAGGTATCCCAAAGGAAAAGTAAAGTATAAAGGTAAAATCTATTTGATCTATTTTTCTTCTAAAAAAGTTGGACACATTGCTGTAAGGTGTCCAAATAGAGAAGACAAAGATGAAAAGAAGAATAGTAAGTACAAAGACAAGAAGGATTTCAAGAACTTCAAGGATTACAAGGACAAAGATGAGAAATCTTGTTTTATGGTGTGGTGCCTGCCCCTAGTTTACATTTTTCGAGCTACATTTATGATATGATTGCCAAACTCTTTTAGGCCAATTTATGTTTGATGAGTAGTATTATTATTTTAGAGATTATCAGAGGATGTTTACACTCAGTTTATTATATGATGAGATTACTTGGTACTCTATATTTCATGCATGTATGATGATTATTCAATGGTTTTAGTTATCGATGATGATTAGTTAGATGGCTTATTATTTCATGTGCCTCTTATGGATACTTACCCCATACTGCATGTGTATGGTGTGCGTGCTGTTTTATTTATGTATGGTGTTTCTGATATGGTTAAGGAAGGGAGTCGTAGTCACCTGCTAGTCGGGATCTACACGATGCACCACTTCCTACCATTGCCTGTTTAGCTTAGAATATTGTGTTTGTACATGTGTGGATTTTATGCAGGTTGCAGGTACCGGGTATCGACTTCCCTGAATTGTCAGGATGAGCGTACCCTATCGCACTGTCTCAATGGTAAGAGAGGGGAGATAAACTCTTAAGTCCAAATCCTAAACCCTTTAGCCAATTGTCCTAATTGATAATTAGGACAAGTATTTGAGTTAAGTACCCTCCGAATGCATCAAATGATGTAATTTTGTGATTATAACCCTTTTGTTTGATTTGGTATGTATTTTTCTATGTTGGGTTTTCGTATGTTGCTTTATGAGTCCTTGGTGTATTTTCTATTAATTAAATCTAATTAAAAAAGACTAATTAATGATTTAATTTAATAAGGAATTATTATGATATCTTTATATTTAATTAATTAATTAATTAATTAAATACAAGAATTAAAGTTGGAAATTAAAATTTAAGATATATTTAGAACAGGATAATATTTATTTAATTTAATAATAATATATTTGGAGTTCATTTTTAAATAAATGCTAAATATTATTGTTATTTAAATTAATAAAATATGTTATCAATTAAGTTCTAAAATAAATTAAAAAGTTGAAAGATATTAATTTATTAAGAATTCTAGATCGCATGATCTAAACATGAGTTAAATATAAGAATTAAATTAAAAGATTAAATTATAAAAATTAATAATGTTATTTTAATTTCTTAAAAGTGCACATAAGTTTTAAAATAATAAATTAATTAAGAATTGAAGTCAAGTGAAATTTTAAATAAAGTTATTTAATCATTCAACTTAATGTGCATGAAAGTTGAATGCAAAAGGATTAGAAAAGATAATAAAAGTTAATTTGAGTTAACTGAGTTGTGCAAAGAGTCTTCTCAGGTAAACGCACAATTAGTGCCCTGAATTGAGGAGAATTTGCTTATCACAACTTTGGGGGTTCATTTTTGGATATACGAATTTGGACGAGAATTTTTGGAGGAAGACAATTTTTGGAAGCAAATTTCAGAAGGTTGATACGAAGAAAGTCTTGAAGGGGAAGGTTATTGAGAGGAGCGAATTCGCATACAGTTCCTGGAGATTGCATAATAGCATCAGGATCAGGTAGGGTCTTGTGTTTTTTATCCATTAAATATGCAAATTATCCCTTCCTGCCTTCTTCGTGTCTGGGGTTTGTAGATCTGAATTCTCTGTGATGAAAGTTTTAAGCTTTCAATATTGTGAAGTTATTAATTATTCGTCAATAATTTATGTATCCATGGAGACTGGATGAATTAATTAGAACCACTGTTTTCTTGATTTAGAAATTAAGATCTAATTTGATAAGGGGTTTGTTTTAATGAAATTGAAAAGTTCTAGATAAATAAATTTAAAAATATATATATATATATTATATATATATATATATATATATAAATATATATATTTATATTTTACATATTTACCCTTTGGAAGAAATTGTTTTTATAAAAAAAAAGGAGATTAAACAAAATTAATTTTGTTAAAATAAAACTTATTTTATTGTTATTAAAATAAAATAAAATCATATATAAAAAAATATATATATATATATTATAAAATTTAGTGGGGGGGGGAGGGAATCACCCCGTACCCGCCCCCCACTGTCGGCAGGCGACAGTACCTGCGTCGCAGGTACTGCGACGGCAGGTACAGAGTACCTACCGCTGCAGGCCCTGCGACCGCAGGCCTGCGGCCAAAGCTGACGGGCTATAAATGTGGGTAAACTTTAATTTTGTTTTTTAATTTTTTTTTATATAATTTTTTTTAAATGATTAAAAACAAATTTTTATTTATTTAAAAATTTTAAATAATAAAATTATAATATATTCAATTTTTATAAAAGATTAAACTTTTTAAATATTTAATAAATAAATATTAATTGCATAGATATAGTTATAAATTTTAATTTATTAATAATTTTGCTTAAATATTAATAAATTAACAATTATTAGTGGGATTAAAATAAGTAATTAGATCTAATGAATATTGATTAATTTAATTAAAATTTGTTTAATTAAGTTAATTAATAATGAATGTTATTTGACTAAATTATAAATTTGGATATTGATTTAATGAAAGTTATTATAGAAATGGGTTATTCGAAAAAGGGTAGTTGTGAAAACTTTGTTACTTGAATTCGACATTAAACTAAATCACAGACCTTACCTTAACTTAAATAATATACTTTCAGAACCAATCTCTGAGACTTTGATGTTGTCTTTGTACTTTGAATGTTTTGGGGTTGGTTTAGCGTTGACCAGTTCAGGTTGTTACCAGAGGCTCGGGGTTGTGAATGTGATGTCTTGATGATTTGGTCTCAATCTTTCTTAACCTGACCATGGTAATGTGATGAAGTGCTCTATGACATGATTGTGTTTACTGTTTGTTATTGCTTTCCAATTTCCTTGTGTGAAGCTGAGATGTATGTAATTGAGAATACCTAACTTAACCATTTTTGAGTCTCGATTATTTATATTTGATAACCATTTCTGAGTCTCGATCAGTTATACTTGTATTACTTTCTGGTTGCTCATTAGAGAACCATTGGATTTTGTGACTTATCATTGATGCCTTCAGTTGCTGATAGAGAACTGTCGTGATTACATGATTACTATTTGATGTTATCTGTTGCTCATGAAGAACTGATATATTTTGTGGATTATCTTTTTATGATATTTTCAGTTGCTCGTATAGGACTGAGATGGTTTTATTATGATTCTTTGATTTACGAGTTCATGAGCTAGGGTAGGTTATCTATGTGTAGAGTCGGGAAGTGGCTTGCAATGGGGGTCGGAGCCCTAAGAGGCTGCCTTGAGAAACCCATTGTAAGTCATTTTTAATAAGTGAAAACATTTACACTAAATGAGAGAAAATGAACCTAACAAGATAATTGTATGTTCTCTCCCATGCCATGAGTGCTAGTACAGACTAGGATGGGGTAGAGAGGACGCTTGGTTACGACCTTGCATTCCATAGTATGCCTCGTCAGTACGAGAGGATACTAGTGGCCGTAGGATCAGTAGGGACCCGAGATTCCTAAGGGATTGCTCGGGTAACTTCTACATGACTTTTGCGATGACACTTTCCCGCTTGCATATTAGGTTTCCTACGTGTCTTGTGGTACCTCTGGGATTTAGATGTCGATCTTTTTAGGAACCCTTGAGTTAGCATACTTATAGGATTTCCTGGACTTAGAGAGTATTTATGATTATAGGTTTTGTTATCGTATTTGGGACTTGAGACTATCTCCTCAGCGCGGTGGGAGTGGACCATTTAGGTTCCATGCGGTCGGGTGGTAGTGCTTTTACTCTTATCATTGAGACCCGTTCCGTGGTCACCGTGGCTGGAGATTTCGTGATTGACATTTACCTACACTATGTTCTTGGATTTTTATGATGGATGGTTAGATTTTATGATAGATGTTTTATCATTATGGATGTATGGATGTATCATGTATGGTGAATAGTTTCATATATTTTTACTGTACTTTGTATCATGGATTTGAGGATGTTGTATCTTGATCTTTACATATGTATATTCTTTTAAGCCTTTCATACCCTGTGACATGTACAGTGGATGAATGAGCATTCCGAATTAATTTGCCAAGGAGCATTCGGAACAAATGTATATTATGGACATTGGAGTTTCTGATTATTCTTTTATATGTATGTGTTAGTTGTTAGACTTAGAATTAATTAAATTTAAACGTGACTCAATGTCTTGGGATCTTTAAGAAATGTAACTTGCAATGTATGTTTGTCGATGATTACATGTTATTGCTTCCACTACTATTTTTTTGATGTGTATGTCATACTTTCTTACTTTAAAAAAAAAAAAAAAAAAGTTTAGCAAACTTAGTGAAACTTTAGGTTAATTCTTTTGGATCCCTTGGCGGGGCGTTACATATGGTTAAAGATTCAGATAGTAGTGATGATGATGAAATGGTCTATGATGATGATATAATGACACTTATGTCTCATGTTAGGAAAGATGGTACATGGATTATTGATAGCGATTGCTCAGATCATATGATTGGTGAAAAAACAAAATTTGAACATATGGAACACTATGATGGTGGAAGTGTGAGTTTTGGAAACAATGAACCATGTTGCACAAAGCAAAAAGGTTGTATCTCACTAACCAATGAACTTAGATGTGATAATACTTATTGGGTTGAAGGAATAAAGCATAATCTATTGAGTTTCATACAATTGAATAACATTGGATTCAAGGTAGAATTCATGAATGGGAAGGCCAAGCTTCTGTATGGCAAAAGAAATCTGGTTGGGTTTGGTAACCAAACAAAAGGTAACTTATTCTACCTAAATCTTATTGAAAGTTCATGTTTCATTTCTCTAGTAGAAGAAAGTTGGTTATGGCACAAAAGGTTATGTGATGTGAACTTTGACAATCTCATCAAGATAAGAAAAAACAAAAGAGTGAAAGGTATTCATAGTTTAAGGAAACCTGATATGGGTCTATGCAAAAATGGTCAAATTGGCAAGACAATAATAAAAAATTAAATTTTGTAGAGTTTTGAATTAGTTAACGTAGTCAGACATGAGAATTTTTTTATTGTAGAAAATTAATACTTAATTATTTATTTAGAATACAAATACCCAAAAATATGTGTCACATTCAAGCATGAGTCTACTTCTTCTATCTAGAATGTTATATAAAAATATTATCATTTGATTTTGATTAAGATGGTTAGACATACATCTTCTTCTTAGTTTTGTCCTAAAAATTTTGTACTATTGCATTAAAATTCAAAATTTTGATGAATCAAATTTTTAATGTTTTTTTTTTCCAGATAAGGCCTAGTAGTTTTGAAACTAAACTCAATTTCCTAGAGATTCTTTTGTCTCAACTTTTTGATATAAAGTTTGTAACAAGTAGAAAATTGCACATCTAGTTGACATAACCATGATTTGTCACTTTTTAATTGCCACGTAATAGCATAGTTTGGTTGACCGTGATCTTGCACATACCCTATTCACAAGCATTCTATTTTCCTACACATTATTAGAAACACCTTATTGTTTAAATGGTTCATAGTAAAATATAAAGGAAAAAAAGAGAGTGAATATTTGCACTTCAATTTTAATTTTTGTTATTTTGACACTAACATTCTAATATGAAATAGTTGTTGGATTTTTCTCCACTAATTCATTTGGGTTTCTTTTTCATATTATTTATGTGTATATATATCCATTACTCATCTTTATAAAAAATTTTTACTTCACATTATCATCTTTTAATCGCTACCACATCATCTTCCACCATAATATATAAAATAGGTCAAGATGCTCCCTATATTTTATAACACTAAATCTATTATATTCTTATTGAAATATACTACCATGTTATAAGATCTTAAATGCTATGATAATTCTTCTTTAATAATGGTTGAAGGTTATATGTCCAATACATTTAAAATAAAATATTCACATTTGAATGCCTATTTTATTTGAGTAATTATATAGTTAAATTGAAGATCAACTACGACCAACTAAGCCTTGGTGATAGTTATTATATGGGGAATTTAAAGTTTCATGATCACAAAACATTTCTTAAAGTTGTTATCATAAATAATTAATCTTAATCAAATTGATCAAATCATGGTCTTTATTTCCACATGGATGTCACTATTTTACTAAAAACATCAAAATAAATATCCCTTTAAGGTTTAACTTTACACTAAAAAAATTCTTACTTCTAATAGGTATTTTATATTAGGAATCACTCACTGCTTTGTGTGGAAAATAAAAGGAAGATTACCATCATCCGCTACTTTTTGGTGACTTTTCTCATAGATATTTGTTTAGAGTATTAGATAAAATCATGTTGTATGACCCCCTTCCAAAATCATTATCACGTCCTCTATTGTGATGACCTCTTCTTCATAAGGGAACTTTCTTATTAAAAATTTAGAGCATCACTCCTCCATCTATGATATGAGATAATATTTGGGAGAGGAATACAAGGATATTTAGAATGATTTTTTTTGGGTACATTGGGTCTAGGAGAAGATTGAGATGTTTATTTAGAGAATATCAATGTTTATACTCTAACAACTAATAATGTATTTCTTTAGAGAAATTTCATTCTCAACTATTGGAGACAAATTGAAAACTCTTTTTACTAGGTATTGGTTGGTAGAATTTATAAAGAAAAGTATTCGAGGTAGGTCATGTGGATACCTCAAGCTAATTATTACTTTGAATTAAATTTTGATGATGCTTCTAAAAGGAATTTGGAAAAGGGTATATGCAGGATCATGGTGTGCCAAAAATTGGCGATGTGAAAAAAATAGAGTTTGAAAACATCTAAAAGCATTTCAAAATGCACTCTGACTGTTTTCCACCCATCCTAAAACCAAACCTGGAAAGTAGGCCCCCAACCATTATCCGATATGAAATTTGATATCGGATACCCGATATTGTCAGATATCTAATATTATATTGGATATCCAAAAAAATTAGGTATCCAATATTATATCAGATACCTGATAACTATCATTGTTATTTTAAAAAAATACACAACCCACGGATTGTGCTTTTACAATGATATTGTATTATCTTGCTCATATATATGATTTTCAATCAAATACACAATAAGAGGTAAGTTTTTTTTTTGTTTTAAACTAATTTTAGTAAAAATTTATTAATTTTTATTATAAATTTGTTAGTTTTAGTTGAATTTGTTAGAATTTGGGTTTTTCTTGATAGAAACTGTTAAAATTTAGGTTTTTTTTAAATATAAATTATGTTTTGCGAATTAATAGGTATGGTAGACCAAAATGATGATACTAAGGCAAGGAATGATTTTCCTCATAAGCCCCCACCAAATGATCCAGTGCCCTTGCAAAATTGTCCACCAAATGATCCTTTACCCCCTCAAAGCCCTCCTCAAAGTGAGGATTTGATATTTGAAAATCTCATCGAATTGAGGGCTTTGCATACAACATATAATAATGAACCTGCATTGGCTCTTGTGTTATCCACATTAAACACAATAGTGAATAACATTGAAATACTTATCGAGGAACAAAATGGTGCTCTTTGTCAACGTGACAAAATGCATGAGATGTTTGATGATGGGTTGGACTATGATGAGGTTGCAACCCTCAATATAAGTAAAGATGATTTGGTTTCCCTTTTTGTGAATGCAAAAATTGGTTTACCAGTTGACCAAAAAAAGCCCAAACTATCAATTAAATGATGCACAAATGATGCCATACATGTGAACTTTTGGAATCGTTGGTGAATGTTTTTTAACATCCCTCCACATAGCAATTTAGTGGTGCCATTTTATTTCCTTAGAAAATTGTATTCAGAATTTGTGTTGAAACTCAAAGTGAACTATTGGAGCATGAAGCCCAACATGGGTGTAGGACTAGGAGCTCCTTAGGATAGACCCTCTTCCCAGCAGAAGAAAGTTGGCACTTTTCTCCCCCCTACTGATTTCTCCCCCCCTCCTTGAGTGTAGCATCCTGATATTATCCTAGAGGCTAGCTCTCAGACCATTAGAGCCATCCATAGACTAAGTAGCCTATTGATATCTTAGGCTAGGTTAGTCCTACCTCCTCCTATTGATGATGCTGGCATGATTTCATCATCAGCTAGCTCATCACATGTTTGTGTGCCTTGTACTTGCATTACATGTAAGAATATTTGTCTGGGTCCCATAGGTGATCTTCTTGAGTATCAATTTGTATTAGAAGAGGATACACTAGACACACATGCAGAGGCTATAGACCTTGATGCAAGAGAGGAGGGGCATGCAGAGGCATGGACTCCTATGTTGGTACGTGTATACATTTTTTTTTTATAACATATGCGATTTAAAGTTAATTTTTCTAGTAGACTAATTTTAATTTTTAAGCCATACTGACTTATACATGTATGTGATCTTAATTCATGTTTAGTTGATTATTGAGGAGGAGATGAGATAGGTTGATGATGCCACACTCTCAGCTATTTCATTTTGCCTTGAGACATCTAAAATACATTACGTTGTGTTCTCATTGTTTTTTCTATTTGATATTGTAGCATATATGGTTTCTACTTTTTATTTTATCTTGCAGGTACCACCTATCCTTGGGGGACAAAGTGCGGGGGATGAGCCAGGATTGATTGACAAAGGAAAGGTAATTAGGTTCTTTCTATTTGATTTAATATTGATGTATTCTTCTTAAAAATTTATGGTAATGAAATTTAATTATATTCTTTATTGTATAGGGCGTGGCTATTGGTGATGAGCACATATAGATTTTGTGTCATGGATGCTCAGGCATTTCTATTTGCATTGAGAGCCCCATTGTATTATAAGTATAATTTTTTAAATTTTCCTTATCTTAATAAATAAATTCAAAACTAATTTCCATGATATTAACAACTACTATTTTGTATCTCATGTAGGAAACTCCTAGTGCACATGAGGTTAGATCAAAGAGTTTTGTATCTTTGATGATGTAGCCACTATATCCTAAGGAGGAGCCGATACTAGTAGTTTGAATTCTTGATTAAATATGTTATAAATTTAGCATGCTATGAAGTATAATGTTATATTTTAAGTTGTAGATTCATCTAACAAACATATTTGAACATACATAGGCCACAATCAACAAGGTACAAGCATTATTGAGGGCATACGAGAGGACTCCTGACGGGCATAGGAGGTCGATGAGAGAGGTATTTATTATCAAAGTTTAATAGTATAAAATGTCATTAAAAAAAAGAGATCATTATGCATTTGAGTAATTCAATGTTAGATACAAAGAATCATATAAATTTAGTAGTCTAACTTTGCATTTTCCTTTTTTGTTTATCTAGGAGGCATCTGATCCTCCTAGTGCAACAAAGAGGCTACATTTTGATCATCCACTAGCACCCTAGTATAGTATAGTTGTCATATGATGCATCATGAGACATTTTGAGATGGCATATACCACATTGTTTACAGAAATATTGATATTATACACATTCCAATGGCATGATCGGCCACATTTTGTATATGGATCTATGTATTTTGATATATATTTGTGTAATTTGTCTATGGATACATATATTTTGATATATATTTTTGTCATTTATGTGCACAATGATATACATTTTAATTTAGGATCTAGTATTGTTCAATTTATCGTGGATCATGTGTATTGTTCATGCTTATGGAATATCATTAATTTTGATCATGTTTTCTATATTCAATTCAAATGCAATAATTTTTGAATAACATTTTAACAACCTGTTGTCACTTAGGTTTGCACCCTTGTCCAAGGCCTATGCGTGAGGACAACCTAGTGAAACATGGAAACAACCTCCAAGCTGTGGGACTTGAACTGCGAGGTTGAGTCTCCGAAGAAGGCCGACTTCCTCTTACTGTCAGGGCGCACGTATCTATTCTCAGAAGAAAAAGGGAGAAAGAGAGCACTAAAGCAAATCTACCTAGTCTAATCTAAGGCGGTGATGCACCAAAACAGAGTGTTCAGACTCATTTCTGCCCATATATGCACTACAGAACTAGGATAACATCCAAAGTCATACGTTCATTCAGACTTATATCGATCAACAACCACATACAGATTAGGAAACCAACTGAATAACACCAGGAAAAGAAGATTTCGCTTGTATATTATTCAATAGGCCAAAGATAGATACAGTATGCAAACCACTGATCTCAACAATACATCAATGAGAGGCAAAACGATGCACATACACGTTGCTGGCTGAAAGAGATGATACAGGATGCTTATCTAGCTCAGAGACAAAGGGATTTTTACACTGCAAGTCTGCAAGCAGTAGCAGAGAAAATCAGGAAGAGTCGACCCTTACAAAATGTACAAAAAATGCCTTTATAGTTCAGGCGTAACTGAGATCTTCTTAGCTGTAATGACCCTGCAACTACCTGCCATTGAGTACCATAGAAGACAATCATGGAAAAAATGTCCAAATTTTTTTATCTCTTTTGCCAATGATGTCCTGAGAAGACTGAAAATGGTGCCATAACTACGCTCCGGCCTGGTAGATGGATCAACAGGTGGGTGGAGTGTCATTCTGTGTTTTACATTTACTCTAGTAGGTCAAGATTGATCATGGAGATCAAATCGCACGAAAAAATCGATTATCCTCGCCTCCTGGTTCATGAATCCGTCGAGGTCAAAAGGTCAACCGGGCTCCCTATGCGTCAACTAGGCCGCGCGGGCCAATTGCATTTCTTTATTTCGCCACCTGGAGGTCCTCCCGCGGTCGACCACCCTTTATTGGACTAACCGCGCCACCTTGAATACTATCATGACTGTGCCGATTACACTAACCACCAACCGCCCTTCTCGACTGTGCCGACAGGACACGTGTCGACAAGGCGCTGTGTCGCCAACATAACCCCCGCACATATTTTCCATAGCGCGATGGTGCCTACCGTCTATCGGCCTCGATCCGACGTTCATGGAGACTCGTCATTTTGCAACTCCCTTCCCTTGTAAGTCACTGGGCCCGCGGCACATGTGGCACTTCCCTATTTGGTTCGATGAAGACTAGCTGGCAACCCAAGACCTGATCTACAGAGCGACCACGTGTCAGCTAGGCGCCATGTCACTATGCAAAAATTGAGACCAAATTCCCATAGTGCCATAGCGCCCACTGACAGCGTGCCTTGAGATTTACACATGTCCCCATTTGATTCGCTATCTTGACGCCGGGCTGACAAATTGCGTTGCAGAGTACCGACGGGACCCATCTGCCTGATCCTTCCTCGCCACGGTGAACTTTCCATTTGGGCGCTATGGCGCCATCGGAAAGTGCATTGGTTTTCCGTTGGTGCCATAGCACCTCGCCGTGTTTTTGAAACCTTTAGGCTGTGAACCTTTTAGCCCGCCGCCATGAAACCTCTGACCTGTCGTACTCTATGACCTGCGACCGAACCCTGAATGACACCTGGCAGTCCTTGGTGAGACCTGGCCCATGTCGATCCACGTGGCGGATGGTCACTATGTCGCCATGATAAAATCCGCACATCTTCGTCATAGCGAGATGGCACCATCCGTTGATGCGACCAAATCCGACGGTGGTGAACATAAGCCCCGACTGTGTTAGCCATGCTGACAGGAACTCTGACTTGGCACACGTGGTTTCTCCTAATTCATTGCCGAAACACCTGATCACGTCGGTCGTTGAAACTTGTTGCCGTGACTATTTCCGTCGGGCGCTATGTCGCTATGGAGATTTTTTGGCTGATATGCGATAGCGACATAGCGGACAAGGCACCGTGGAACTTTTTCGACCCGCCGAATGCTGGACCCACCTCTGCAACGTGTCCTCAGGGCATCATCGCGCTATCATAAATATCATGAATTTTCTTTATAGCGCGATGGCACCAACCATCGGTCTGCTCGGATCTGACGGCCAAAAACCTTACGGGTCGTAGCATTAAAATACCAACTCTGAGACTAATCGTTGAATAAGCCGTGCATTCAAATTTAAATCCTTGGCGATAAAACCAGAGGTAACAAAACCTTTATTATCAAATATGTTTAATTTGAAGTGCTATCATGACATAAACACACTTGTTAACCTCCTACACAAGGTTCACATAACCCCAAATCTGATTTTAAACTCCACCTTCAACATTGAAACTAGCTCTCAGCTTCAAATCTATTCTCAACACACTTAAGGACTCCACTCCTCAACCATGGATTCTATTCCTAACCAAAAACTCATTCCTAGACTCATAATCTTTGATAACTAGCCCTTCACTTTGTTACTATCCTCATACTACAACTTTTCAATTTCAACATAATTAAAAATATCCCAACTTAAGAGACTTGATTGGATCAAACCTTTTTAACTTGGTTCCCCAATACCATATCCATATGAATAACATCTATACATTTCTCACATTGATCAAATTACCCATATTGATCCACTTAACAAAACCTGCTTCATTAATGCATGTTATCATTTCACACCTTATATAGGTTTTTTCAACCTTTTATGGTCATGCTCAAACCCCTGACTGACTCTTTGAACTCATTTTCACTTTGAAAGAAAAAGTTATGGCTCATTTTCTTGTAGTATTTGATGGTTCATCGATAGCCCTCGTGAGCTTCGAGTGATGACCCTCGAAATATTGATCTTGAAACACACTTAGAGCACCTTGGAGACTCCTCGATACAAGTTGGTTGTAGACGATGGATGGTCTTTATGGCTAGAACAAGGGTGTCACTAGGGTTCACCCACCCATCCAGAGCTAATGACACTGACAATTTGATGCCAAGATTAGTGGTTTCAAAGTTACGCTCTAGTGCACCTATGAACTAAGGCACATTGCAAGTTTTGTCATCGAGCAAGATCACTCTGCCGAATCCAAAAAAAATGTGATATCTCAAAAATGACATAGGTTATTTCAAGACTCCACATCACTATCTTGTAGCATTTGATGGTTCATCGATAGCCCTCATGAGCTCTGAGTTACGACCCTCAAAAGATCAACCTTGAAATGCACTTAGAGCACCTTGGAGTCTCCTCAGTATGGGGTGGTCGCAGATGATGGATGGTCTTTGCAGCTAGAACAAGGGTGCCTCTGGGGTTCACCCACCCATCCAAAGCTAATGGCATTGATGATTCGATGCCAAGATCAGTAGTTTCAAAGTTACACTATGGTGCACTTAGGAATTGAGGCAGACTACGAGTTTTGGCATTGAGTGAGATCATCGTGATGAATCCAAATGGAACATGATCTCTTGAAAATGAGATAAGTTATTTTAGGCCTCTACATCACCATCATTTAGCATTCAATGTTTCATCGATATCTCTCACGAGCTCTGAGTTATGACCCTCGTAAGATTGACCTCAAAACTCACATAGAGCACCTTGGAGACTCCTCATTACGGGGTGGCCATGAATGATGGATGGTCTTTGTGGGAAAAAAATGGTTTCACTAGGATTCACCCACCCATCCAAAGCTAATGGTGCTAACAATTTGATGCCAATATTAGTGGTTTCAAAGTTACGCTATTGTGCACCTATGAACTGAGGTACACTACAAGTTTTGGCATCGAGCAAGATCATTGTGTCAAATCCAAATAGAATGTGATCTCTCAAAAATGAGATAGATTATTTTAGGCCTTAGAATCACTATCTTGTAGCATTCAATGGTTCATCAATAGCCCTCATGAGCTCTGTGTTATAGCCCTTAGAAGATCAACCTCAAAATGAACTTAGATCACCATGGAGACTCCTTGGTATGGGGTGGTTGTGGATGATGGAAGGTCTCTACAGATAGAAAAAGGGTGTTACTAGGGTTCACCTACCCATTTGAGGCTAATGGGACTAATGATTCAATGCCAAAATCATTGGTTTCAAAGTTACACTGTGGTGCACCTATGAATTCAGGCACACTGCAAGTTTTGGCATCGAGCGAGATTGTTGTGCTGAATCCAAATAGAATTTGATCTCTCAAAAATGAGATATGTTATTTTATTCCTTAGCATCATTTTCCTGTATCATTCAACAATTCATCAATAGCCCTCATGAGCTCCGAGTTACGACCCTCGAAAGATAGACCTCAAAACCCACTTAGAGCACCTTGGAGACTCCTTGGTATGGGGTGGTTGCAGATGATGGAGGGTCTCCATGGCTGGAATGAGGGTGTCACTAGGGTTCACCCACCCATCTAGAGCTAATGGTGTTGATGATTTGATGCCAAGATCAGTGGTTTCAAATTTATCCTGTGGTACACCTTTGAACTAAGGCACACTACGAGTTTTGGCATCGAGCGAGATCGCTATGCCAAATCCAAATATAATTTGATCTCTCAAAAATGAGATAGGTTATTTTATGCCTCCACATCATCGTCTTATAGCATTCAATGGTTCATCAATAGCCCCCATGAGCTCCAAGTTACAACCCTCAAAATATTGACCTCGAAACACACTTAGAGCACCTTGGAGTCTTCTTGGTACTAGGTGGCCGCGGATGATGGATGGTTTTTGCGGCAAGAACAAGGGTGTCACTAGTGTTTACCCACCCATCTAGAGCTAATGGCACTGACTATTCAATGTCAAGATCAACAGTTTCAGAGTTACGCTGTGGTGCACCTATGAACTAAGGCACACTACGAGTTTTGGTATCAAGCGAGATCACTGTGCCGAATCCAAATGAAATGCAATCTCTCAAAAATGAGATATCTTATTTTAGACCTTAGAATCACCATGCTATAGCATTTTAAATTTCATCAATTGCCCTCATGAGCTTCGAGTTATGACCCTCGGAAGATCAACCTCGAAATGTACTTAGAGCACCTTGGAGACTCCTCATTACGGAGTGGGCGTGGATGATGAATGGTCTCCACAGCTAGAAAAATCATGTCACTAGGGTTCACCTGCCCATATAGAGCTAGTGGCATTGATGATTAGATGCCAAGATCAGTGGTTTCAAAGTTATGTTGTGGTGCACCTATGAACTGAGGCACACTACGAGTTTTGGGATCGAGCGAGATCATTGTGCCAAATCCAAATAAAATGTGATCTCTCAAAAATGAGATTGGTTATTTTAGGCCTTAGCATCACCGTTCTATAGAATTTGATGTTTCATTGATAGCCCTCACGAGCTCTGAGTTATGACCCTCAGAAGATCGACCTCAAAACATACTTAGAGCACCTTGGAGACTCCTTGGTACGAGGTGGCCATAGATGATGGAGGGTATCCAAAATTGGAACAAGTGTTCACCCACCCATCTAGAGCTAATGGTATTGAAAATTCAATGCCAATATTAGTGGTTTTAACGTTATGTTGTGGTGCACCTATGAACTGAGGCACACTGCAAGTTTTGGCATCGAGCAAGATTGCTACATCGAATCCAAATGGAACATGATCTCTCAAAAATGAGATAGGTTATTTTAGGCCTCAGCATCACTATCCTATAGCATTCAATGTTTCATCGATAACCCTCACCAGCTCTGAGTTACAATGATCAACAAATTTGTATTTCATTAATGTTATTGGATCGAGAACTAGTTTTCCTCTAAGTTGGAAGGCTAGGACTAAGGGTTCAACACTAATGGGTGATGTTGAACCACCTTGGGAGTGACTAGTTCATTTGGGGAGGCTTGAGAGTGCATGGAAAGGGAGTCTTGTCAATTTTACTCTTGTTTCAAGGGGTGGGCCTAATGGGTCAATAGGTTTTGGTGATGTTAAATCACCATATTAATGAATAGCTCATTTGGAGATGCTAAAGAATGTGTGCAAATGGACTATCATCCTTTACCATCATAGAATGTTACTTTTATGCATGTTTATGGATGTGTATTTGGAAATATGTGTTTCATTTCTTGTGTTGTGATTGGCATGCAGTTGATCAATAAATGATTAAGTTTTTAATTACAAGGAATATAAAATATCAACATCATACACCATTCACATAAATCACAATAACAATAATTTTAATAAGAACATTAACAAAGCACATTTACAAATTCACATTTAGTAAAGAACCATTGAGGCATTACAAGAGCCAAGTGCACACAAATTGTCATGACATGTACCAAATGCATACACAAGATGATGAATCACATAAGTTCAAGACCCCCAAATAGAAAAATGAAGACTGGGAAACAAAGCATATCAACAAATCAACACACAAGGAAGTTTGTAGTGTTTGCCCCTGGTTCACATTTTGTTATCGTTGCTAAACTCTTTTAGAACTAGTTTTATGTTGTTGGTTAGCAGCATTCTTTTGAGATTATTAGATATTGTGCTATGGATTCAGTTTATTATGTGATGAGATTACTTAGACTCTACATTTCATGTATGTATGACGATTATTTTTAGTGTTCACAATTATTGATGATGATTATAACATTGCTTTCAATTATTAATGATGATTAGTAAGATGATTTATTATCATATGTGCTTTCTTATGGATACTTACCCCATACTTGCATGTGTATGGTGTGCGTGTTTTCTTTTGTATGGCGTGTCTGATGTGGTTAAGTAAGGGAGTCGTAGTCACCTGCTAGTCAGGATCTACATGATGCACCACTTCCTACCATTGTCTGTTTGGTTTAGTATATATTGTGTTTGTACATGCATAGTTTTTATGTAGGTTGCAAGTACCGGGTATCGACTTCCCTGAATTGCTAGGATGATCGTACCCTATCACATTATCTCAATGATAAGAGAGGGGAGATAAATTCTCAAGTCCAAATCCCAACCCTTTGAGCCATTTGTCCTAATTGAAAAATTAGGACAAGTATTTGAGTTGAATACCCACCGAATGTGTCAGATGACATATTTCATGATTTTTAACCCTTTAGATTTATTTTGTAAGATTTGTTCTATGATGGATTTTCATATTTTATCTTGGAGGTCTATGGTGAATTTTCCATTAATTAAGTCTTAATAAATAGATTTAATTAATACATTATTTATTTGAGAAAATTAATAAACTATCATGATCTTTTATATTTTGATTGTGATTAATTAAATGTGAATTATTGAGGTAAGGAATTAAATAAAAGAAAACTAGAAATTAAAATTAATAATAATTATAAAATAATAATAAAGTAATAAATAAAATAATAATAATAAAAGTTATAAAAATTAAAATGAAAGTTATAAAATTTAAATAGAGATTATTTAAAAAGTAAATTGGAGTTATAAGCTTGCATAAGAATTAACATGTGTCAACAACACGGAGGTTAGTGCATCAATTAAGCACAAGGTGTCTACAACTCTATGACTCATCAAAAAGATTGGAAAAGACCCATGCTTAGTTGGTGACACCTTTCAGCGATTTCAAGAAGCAATCCAAAGGTTTCTTAAGAGCTGTTTATATTCAGGCATTCATAGAAGCTTAGGGATATAGCGTGGAGAGCAATTGGAGTATTGGAGGACTCAAGAACTCTGAAGAAGCGAGCTTGCTCTGCGAGTTTTCTGAGGAAGAGAAAAAATTAGCATCAGAATTCAGCACTTCTTGTCACGTGGAAATTTCGGTTGGCTTGGATCATGGAGGAATTTGCGAATGTTGGAGAAGGAAGGGATTTTCTATGGACTTTTGAGGCATGGCAAATTAGCATCAGTGTCCAGGTGCACTTGTGATATTCTCATATTTTCTTTGCACTATTTCTCTTCCTATCTTCATCATTTTTTTTACAATTAAATTGGAATCTAGATATGTATGGTTGCAAAGAAAACAATAGAAAAATCTTAGATCCAATTAAGGAAGAAATTAGATCTAAACAGGTTTGGGTTTGAATTAGAATCAAATTGAAATAGATTTGAAAATGGTTTGAAGATTTATGGCCAAATCCATTAGTGAAATTATTGGATAAATTTAGAGAACAATTATTTAAGAGAAAATTCTTAATTCATCACAAACTGCCCTGTCACTGCCCCTTGGATAGAACCAAACTCAGTCATTCATAACTTTTTATCAAGATCAAATTTATTCGATCGTTCCAGTCAGAATTGGCGCAACTTGGCCCTCTCCAACATATTTCAATTTTAGCTCAATCCAACGGTTCATTAGGGAGATATGACCATCGTACTGAGACTGTTTTATTCAGGGACAGATATTTCTCCATTTTCCATAACCAAGAGTTCTTTATGCTTTAACTTCACAAAAATAATATATCAAAGCATGGAATGAATTAAAGATATTATTGAAATCTTCCCTTATTAGAATCTTATTAATATGCATTAGTTTTATATGGTTTATTATCTGATCTAATTAAATCAAATTTAATTAAAATTAGTTAATAGTAGAAGAAGTGTAATTAATTATTAGTCAATCTAAGTAAATGAATTTTTAAATCAAAGAAAATTAAAAGAAAAGAGATTTTAATATAGTTTATATAGTGGACTTTTTATAATGTATATTGAATACTATTTAATATATATTAAACAATTTTAGAGTTGTTTAATGAAGATGATAATGTTAAGAATTTGGAGATTATTCATGTTAAAATCTACAATGAGTCTTACTGGTTGGTGATAGGGATCTTTTTCAAACAACGTTTATATAGACAAAATATTATTAGAACAATTAGAAAATGGAGTCTAATGGTTGATTTTAGTATTGATTAAATAATTGTAAGATGATAATTTATATTATATTGATTTAAATTTAGAAACTCTGAATGATATTGGATTAAGACTAAATTATTATGTTATTGCTTAATACGTTTGAATACCTTAATGGAGTTAAGAGTTAGCCAAATATTAACTATTGAATTTATGGAAGGATTCTATAGATTGAGTATTTATAGTTTGAGGAGTTTATTATTTATTAATGTTTGTAAGGACTAGCAAACTATTAATAAATAATGGTTTAATTAGACATCAACAAATTTGATTAGAGTTAATCTAGTGTAGATTATTTAATGATTAAAGTTTTGTAAAAAGATATTAGTTTTTGGTTTGAAGTATGATTGATTTTCAATCAATATTCATTGAGTTATGTGATTGAGATTTATCTTGAGATGACTATCATTAATACAAATTAATTAAGGAAACATTAGTATTCATAAAGAATGATGAATGAGATCTATTAATAAGATTTCCAATATAGCTTGTCATTGAATATTAGCAAGTTATTATTATTCAACTATGAACATGAATATTTGTGTATGGCTAACTTCTAGTTATTGGTCAATTAATATTCATTGGGTTGATGGTTTGGTTGTGAAATTATTAATTAAATCAATTAACTAAAGTTAATTAGATTTAATTAATATTTAAGTTATGTAATGGAGATTTAATTCTTTTAATAATATTGTAGAAATATTGATATCAAGTTGATAGGTCTTATTCTTATGACTTGAATTATGACTTTAGATATTATATGATTGTCAACGATGATAACGATTAAATTAAAAGACTCAAACTTTAGTAATACTTAATTAAGTTTCTAATTGAAAATTAATAAGATGTTAATAGGTCATGGATGGCATACCTATGTTAATGGATTGAGAAAAATAAATTTATCTTCTTCTTATTTGAAGATTGATAATTAATTCTTTTATAAACGAATAATGATCCTTGATTATGTTGAAAAGTTGAAGTAACATCAACTAAAATATGGATCATAGTTAAATAAAGAGAATAATTTAATTAAAGGTCAATGATGATTAGTTTAGTGAATATTTATCTTTAAGTTATTCTTAGAATGTAATTCTTAATAATGGAAGGATAATGCTATCGGGGAACAAATGGGTTGACTTGTAGGTCAAATGATGAAACTTAAGACACTTGAAAGTATACTTGCAAACAAAAAGCTGGAAACCCCTACACATTATTCAACTATGTGATTTTAGTAAACCAAAATATGTGTTTGCATCGTGTTTTCTATATGCTTCTTGTTTTGGGTTTTGGGTTGACTAGTGTTGACCAGTCCTAGGCTGTTACCAGAGGCTCGGGGTTATGAGATGTGAAGGCATGTTGATTTTATTTGGTCTCAATCTTTATAAGCCCAACCATGGTAATGTGATCGTATCCTCTATGAAATGTTTGTATTACTGATTGTTATTCATCAGTCTTCATGTGTGAAGCTGAGATATATGAGACACCTGAGCTAATCATTTTTGAGTCATTGATCAGTTATCCTTGGATTACTTTCTAGTTGCCATGATGGGAGTAAAATGTGGATTTATTTCTTGATGATGTCATGTTGTGACATGTTTTGACTCAACCATTTTGGAGTCTTCGATCAGTATGATTTTGAGATATTCTTGGTTGCTTGTTGAGGACCAATGGATATGATGATTTATTTTGAGATATATTTTGGTTATTGAGAACCAATTGATACTTATGATTATCAGTGATGCCTTCAGTTGCCAATAGAGAACTGTTGTGGTCATGATTTTCTATGGATGCTTTTTCAGATGCTCATGGAGATTTGATGATTCTTATCTTGGAGATTTGATGATTCTTATTAAGGATATTTGATGCTTTTATGCATATTTGATGCTTTTATTATGGATTATCTTTTATGATTTTGAGATTTATGATTCCATGAGCTTAGGGTAGGTAATCTACTTGTAGTGTCAGGAAGTGGCTTGCAATGGGGGCCGGGCCCCCAAGTGGCTGCCAAGGTAACTCATTGTAAGTTTGGTTAATAAGTGATAACATTTACGCACTAAATGGGGATTAAATGAACCTAAAAAAATAATTGTTTTGATGTTCTCGCCCATTCCTTGAGTACTTGTACAGGCTAGGATGGGAGTAGTGAGAACGCATGGTTGCGACCGTGCATTCCGTAGCATGCCTCGTCAGTATGAGAGGATACTAGTGGCTGCATGAGATCAGTATGGACTCGTGGAATTTAGCTAACTGCCAGGGTAACTTGCACGTGATAAATGCGATGACACTTTCTCACTTGCATAGTAGGTTTTCTACAGGTCATTGTGTGCCTCTAGGAATTAGATGTCAGTTTTATGTGATGAAACTTTTGAGTTAGTATACTTTTAGGATTCCTGGACTTATAGAGATTTGTGCTTCGTGA
This sequence comes from Cupressus sempervirens, assembly GCA_028749045.1. Lineage (NCBI taxonomy): Eukaryota > Viridiplantae > Streptophyta > Pinopsida > Cupressales > Cupressaceae > Cupressus > Cupressus sempervirens. The sequence goes on along the minus strand of CM053787.1, from coordinate 951,075,375 downwards.
ATTGATATCCTATTTGGGACTTGAGATTATCTCCTCAGCACAGTGGGAGTGGACCACTTAGGTTCCACGCAATCGGGTGGTAGTGTATTTTCACTCTTATCATTTGAGATCCGTCCGAGACACCATGGCTGGAGTATCCTTGATTGGTATTTATTTTTCATTATGTTCTTGGAGCATTATGATAGATAATATACCTTATGATGGATGTATTTATTGGTATGTTTCTTATATTGATGATTTTCTTTACTTTGCATGTTAGTAGGATGTTTTAGGAGTGACATTCCTACTATGTTAATACCGATGATCTCTTCGGTGCTTTGGAATGTTACTCATGGAGGGATGGCTAGGATCCATGATAGTCTAATGATGCTATTTACAGTTGGGAGGAACCGTGCACTTAGTTATTTATGTTTGTGATATATGGTTATCTTTTGTGATGGATGTTTATATCTTTTTTGATGATGTATCATGTATGATATGTGGTTTCATTTTTGTTATTGCATCATGGATTAATATTAGATGATGATGATGTACTTTATTTACTTGGATGTTTATTCTTTTAAGCTTTTCATACCCTGTGATATCTATAGTGGATGATTGAGCTAAACTAAAATATAATTACAAAAGGACACTTGTATATTGTTTAAGTACATTGGATGTATCAATGTTATTTCATAAGGATGGGATGTTAGATGAATAGTTAATTTAGATGTGATACAATGTTAAAGGATCTTTAAAGAATGTAGCCTGTTATGCATATATGTTATGTTTATTTTCATTTGAATTGTTGCTATTGCTTCCGCAAATGTTATGAATGGTTTTATCTTTCATGTTTAAAAAAAAAATTGTTTGGCAAACTTAGTAAAATTCTTTGGATCCCTTGGCGGGGCATTACAAAGTTAGGGAAGCACATGAAAGCAATAAAACTATTATTTTCTAAATATTTTCACATGATAATAATCAAATCTTCACCAATATAACTCGACCTTATTTTCAATAAGATAAAAATTTGTCAAAGAATGTTCTCTCAATCATTCTTAAACCAATTAATTAATTTCTAACTCAAGATTTTGGAAGACAAAATAACCATTTAATGTCCAAAACCAAGAAAATGATAGAAAATAACAAATTCATTACCAATAAAAAAAAAACTTGAAGTGAAAAAGTTTGGCATGAGAAATTTGTTGAGAAAATTTCCACAAAACAATTTCCATCATTTTTTTCTCCCAGAGCTAAATTTGAATTCAACAAGAGTTTTTTTGAAAACTTTAAGAAGAATTAAAAGAAAGAAGAATGCTAGGTAATCCTAAAAGATGAACTTTTCCCTTCAATCAAAATATTTAATTTAAAATTATAAAAATACACTAAATAACTAAATTAAAATCTAAAATTAAATCCTAAAATTGAAGCATTAAAATTGTTGAATAAAATATATTGCCCAAAAAAACACTAGTCAATGACAACAAACAATAATCATAACACTAGTTGGCAACTCCTTCCAATGAACCAATGCTTAAATGAATTCACATGCCAACTTGGGACCACTGGATGCATCATACATCAGATGATGCAACCAATTTGCAACCACAACATAGGAAGTGAGGGCTTCAATTATTACCACTTGGTAAATGATAGGCCAAAATATACAATATGTCAATTGTTGCCCAGAACATCAATGATAAGTATGGATAAGGAAATTAGTTGGTCATTTGATTAACTCCACATTTAACCACCATCTTGGTTATTGTATATCTTTTTGGGTATGCTAGCTCATCCCTACCAATTCAAGGGAATCCAATGCCTAATTTGTTAGTACGAGAACCAAAGCATATGCACATATATCAAATAGCGAAGGGACTGGAGACATCATGTGGATCTCACAAATAAGTGAATCTCTCTTCATATAAATACATCAGACAAACTCTAATAGAACTAGTAACATAAGTATTTTGTTAACCAAACATCAATAGATGCATGCATTAGTACATCAGTAATTCAAAAACATGTAAGAAACCACCTAAATAATCAGCATTCCATGATTTTTTTTAGCCAACATGTCATCCCGATCAGTTATTAACCATAATTATCAAGTAACCCCATTAATGTAGCTAGGTGTTATTTCATTCACAATTATAAAATGGCTATACATTAACACTAGTACATTGGTATAGCAGTTATGATTATCTCTTTCTACATCCAAGCTAGAGTCCATGGCTACATTACCTTCACAAGAAGCGAGGTTTAGGTGGCACTACAATATCTGTGAATAAGTATGTTCACCAATGGTGTCATTACAAATCTCATGTATACTTTCTTGGTGTTCCATGTATTGATGTGATAAAAAAGTGCATTGAATGGTTAGTGATTGTGCATACCTCATGTATGCATTACTTGTATTTTTTTTTTTTGATGAGATGTGGTTGGTATGTGATCGATTAACAAGCTTTCTTAGCATGAGCATTGTTGGACAACCAATCAATTTTCCTACTAATTCAAATGGGTGGGCCTAAGGGCTCAACATGTTTGGGTGATATTGAATCCAAACGGAAATCACTAGCTCTTTTAGAGATGCTAAAGGGTGTGTGTAAATGGACTAGCATCCTTTAATATTGTAGAATTTCATTTTAGTGCATTTTTATGGATATGCATTTGGAAACATGTCATTCATTCTTGAAAACTCTTTTTATTAGATGTACTAGGTATGTGAATGATCAATAAACTTGTTTTTCGTTAAGGTTATTGGACTAAGAACTAGTTTTCCTCTGAGTTGGAAGACTGGTCCTAAGGGTTCAACACTAATGGGTGATGTTGAACCACCTTGGTAATGACTAGTTCATTTGGGGAGGCTTGAGACTGCATGAAAAGGGAGTCTTGTCGATTTTACTCTTGTTTCAAGAGGTGGGCCTAAGGGCTCAACATGTTTGGGTAATGTTAAATCACCATATTAATGAATAGCTCATTTGGAGATACTAAAGAGTGTGTGCAAATGGACTATCATTCTTTAATGTTGTAGAATTCTATTTTTATGAACTTTTATGGATGTGTATTTGGAAATATTTGTTTCATTACTTGATTAAGTTTCTAGTTTCAAGGCATACAAAATTCTCAACATCATACACCATTCACATACGTCACAATGACAATAATTTTAATAAGAACATTTACAAATTAATATGGAAAAATGGACATTGGGTCAATGTAGAACCTAATGTGTGCATATAATTTCATGAAAAGTGTTGATTAATGTGTGTTATTCCCAATCTTGGAATGCAGGGGTAGCTACCATGTCTTGTAAATACATTGATGGTGTCGTTACAATGACCTTGGTGTTCCATGTAAGCATGTGCATGCAATATTGCAAGGAAACCCTTTTTTTTTAGATTGTTTGGTATGTGAATGATTGACAAACATATTTTGCATGAATGTTGTTGGGCCAACCAATCAATTTTACTCCCTTTTCTTCGTTGTCAATCATGGGCATCCCATGACAATAAAAGGATGGACATGCTTTGTTAATTTGACATGAGGAGATGCAAATAAGAGTAGGTGGAGGTCACATTGGGCATGAGGCTGAAATTGTTGACATGAGGACCAAACTCCATCTAGAGTGAAAAATAGAAACTAAAGATTGAAGGGCATGCAGAGAAGTTCAATTTAGAGTGAAAAAGATGAGCTCTGAGTTACAATTTAGGTTATAGAGTGGCTATGAATGATGGATGGTCTCCATGACTAGAACAAGGGTGTCACTAGGGTTAGTATTAAAAGAAAAAACATTATTTTTTACCTCTCTCAAGTTTTTGGCATTTGGCACAATGCAAGTTTGGTGCTAATATGTATTAAAATCATCATTTTTAGGTCCCACCACATAAATTGCTTTAAGTGAAATCATCTTTGTTTTTTACATTAAACCAACAAGTCCACATTTATAATATATCAAGTGTTTCATCATTATTACATCAATACACAACTACCAAAAATTGTTTTCATCAATAGTAGTGTCAAAAATAGTAGTATCAATAAAAGTATTGTAAAAAATTGTAGTATCAAAAATAAAATAGATTTTTTTTTTATTCCGCTCCTTATTTAGCTTTTCATCTTCATGCTTGGCCACTCTTCATGATGTACCTACATTCCAATATCATAAAAAATATCCATAACTTATTGTAATAAACAAGATAATCATTGGTTCATTGAATCATTATGAAGAAAATAACATAAGAAATAAATATACCTAGTCAAGTGTTCTAGTAGGGTCCTCTCTCTATTTTAGGGTCTCCAATAGGGCTTCATGATCAACATTAATAATAGTACAAAGTTCTTTTACTTTTTGTCTTCCTTGATGCTTCAACAACTTTATATTTGTTGTTATAATAAGATACCAATATATGAGAACTATGTTGTGCTTCTAATAGTCTTCGAATGGAGGAATTCCATTCCTTCTAAGCATGTATCTCCGCAACCATGTTCCAGTGACAACCACTGAACTAGTAGGATATGTGAATCCATCATCATCTATGATTGGTTGTTCAAACTTTTGCTTACCTCTTACACAATGTGCTAACCAATAATTGGATTTCTCATCATTCCCTTATGGTGCAAACAATGCAAAGAAATTTCCTGGCTGAAGAAGATTTGACAGATGGTTATGATCAGGTGAACTTTCCATGTCATCATTTCTAATAGAGGGTATGATAGACAATGGATTAAGATAATGTAGAGCCCATGTGTCAACCCACTCACTCGACTCACAGAGATCCCAATCACACTAAAAACAACTAAGACAAAAGTAAGCTAGTTGTCATGTCCAAATGGTCCATATACTAGAATCAAAGCTCTAGAATGAATGCATTTTTGATGAGTCCCTCACTATAACACAATTTGATATATCACCTATGGACCCTTCCTCAACTAACCAAAAGAACCTACATACCATTTAATCAAGAGTCCCCCCCCTTATGATAATGCTAAACTACACCAATCAACAATGCTACAAGCATCAAGAAGCTCTACTACTAAAATTTTTAATTACTCCTTAGCTAGAGCTCTCTTCACACATGCCCCTACTCCATCATGTTACCCTTTCCCATGGCCGAACTCAAAAAACTCCAAATATGAGGCACCCCTCTCTCTACGTGCATCCTACACAACCAATAAAACATGCGAGCATTCTTGAATTGACCTGTATAGTTATCTAACCAAATGATATATCTATCCATAGCAATTACATGCTCCTGTAAGAAATCAAAATAATTCTCAAAACAATGTTGCACAAATTCATGGGAGTGAGATCTATTATCACTCTTATAAAAATGATACTCTCTAATAATCTTTCAATTATCTTCTGCATGATCAAGGGCATGTCTATATGTTATGTGGATGAAAATAGTAATCTGAATGGAGTTGTAATATTGAGATTGTGTCTCATTTTGAGGTTGCAATGTGTAGTTCTTAGCAAAATCAACAACTGATATAATAGTGCCAATGTGAAAAGTCTCCTTACACATTCTAAATTATTGATCCAATCACTAAGACCTATGAATATGTCTTGCATACTTGTAGAAAATATTTACCTTGAAATCTAAAATAGAACTAACCACATTGGTTTCTTTTGCAACCAATTCACATCTAAAGCCCACCCCTACTCTTCAATGTGTATTTCACCATTTCATATACCTTTTTTTTATACTATTGTCTCTCCAAGATCTTGTTTTCACCCCTCATGGAAACATGTGTCAAACTTGGATTAGCCACCACATTCTAAACACTTCTCATTTAAGAAAGCATTTCTATAAAAGAAACAACCATCAACTCTATGACATAAAAATTGATCTAGTAAGTCTCTTGATGATTTTGGAAGCCCACTAGCACCACAATTCTCCAAAATTTATTTACTATGCAAAGTAGAATGGGTGGAGTGTAATAGTTCATGGTGGCATAGAAAACTCGATATGATATTTGCAATAACATGTATTTCAATTTTAAGTGGCGCACAATGAAATGGCTTCAAAGATTCAAAAACCCTTTGTGATATATGAAGACTTGGATGACTCAATCTAAATTGCTTGAACAACATAGTTTGATTTACCTCCAAATAGTGTTTAGGATGTGGCATGCGGTCTCTGATGCATATTCTCAAATTTAACATGTCTTTAGCATTGGGTGATACTCATGAGCTAGAGTGCCAAAATTTTTTAATTTCTTCCTTCACATCATCAGATAGCTTCTTATCAAAATGTGGAAGTCTCCCACCAAAAGACCATGTTTCATTTTGAAGAGGATCATTAATTCTCTCTCGTCTACTAAGTGCTCTTCTCAAAGTAGTATGATTTAGGTTCAATTCAATACATGTTTGTCTCATATATCTACCCTTTCTCAAATGATGACTTACCAAGGAGGTTGTAATAACCCTTCGAATAACTCTCTTATCCTTCTCCTTGCTATTTTTTCCAATGCTATTGAGAGCATTGAAAAGATTCTTCACAATAATGACATTTCTTTCCAATTTTTTATTGACACAAATCTTCAATTTGGAAAGCATAGGTCTCATCTTTTACATCTTTAATAAGTGCATAAAAAGCTAACATTTCTCCACCACTTTCTTGTTACCGAAAAACATCTAATATAGTCTTGAAACCCATAACTGAATAGTTCTTTCTAATTTTTTACCTTCCAAATTGGTAATAATTATTTCATCAATTTCAATTATCCATTTTGATGTTCTAGAACATTCATGTCAATTATGATTAGGAGATATGTAAGGTTCCTATGCATTTTCATGTTCATCATGGTCAATCATGCAATTTATATTATGACCTGGTAGCATTTCATCCTCTAAATTTTCAATCCTGGCATTATCATTTTCAATTGGTACATTTTCATTCCCCAACTACACATATTCATTATTTGACCCTATAATTTCACCTTTGACTAATTCATCATCAACTTGACTCACATTTAACATACCTTGTCTTTGCCTTCTGTGATTTACTTTGTCCCTTTCCCTATATGGCACAATGTCTTCATTGGATACCTTGCTTTTGCATTTAGCCTTTCGATGACTGCTACTCCCCATTCAGATGACAATACCATACACTTAATGATATATTATCAAACATTTTTTGATCATTTGAGCCCCAAAATGTGACTTTTCCCAAAACTCGTGAAAGTGGCCCACAAAAAGCAATGTTGTTAGGCCTGCAGTCATAGGGAATACTTTGGAAAAATCATTGCAATATAATTTGGTATCCGATTTGAGATCGGATATCCAATAACAAATTGGATATCCGATTTCAGATCAGATATTTGATATTCATGCCAAGATTTTGGAGGGAAATAAGGATTAAGACTAAGATTATAATGTATAATGAGTTATGTATTATATATTATTATGACCTATTATTATTATTAATATATGTGATTATTATATTATATTATTATTAAAAATAATAATATATGTGATTATTATATTATATTATTATTAAAAATAATAATAAATGTTATTATTATAATATATATATAAATATGAAATTATTATATTATATTATTATTATTTTCACTATTATTATTAAATATAATAACGTAATATATGTTATTATTATTATGACCTATGTTATTATTATGATTATTATCTATAAATATTATATATATAAATATATATATGATTATTATATTATATTATTCTTATTTTATATATATTATTATTAAATATAATAATGTAATATATTATATATAATATTAATATATTATTACTATTGTTATTATTATTATTATTATGACCTATGATCCATTTGGTTGGTTCTAAAATGCATTGAGAGGGGTCATAGGTTAACCTATGACCCCAATTGACATATTTCATGCCAATATATGTCCCTATGGGCCCTAGGGGCCCTAGGGATGCATTTGGTTGGTTGTAGTGCATCAAGAGGGGTCATAGGTTAACCTATGACCCCTCTTGATGCAATTCATGACAACCTATGTTCTTAAGGGCCCTAGAACCCCTAGGGATGCATGTGGTTGGTTCTAGTGTGTCAAGAGGGATCATAAGTCAAACCTATGACCCCTATTGATGCATTTCATGACAACCTATGTCCCTAGGGGCCATAGGACACCTAGGGACACATTTGGTTGGTTTTGATGCATCAACCTATGACCCCTATTGATGCATTTCATGATAGCTTATGTTCCTAGGGGCCCTAGGACCCCTAGGGATGCATTTGGTCAGTTCTAATGCATCAAGATGGATCATAGGTTAACCTATGACCCCTATCAATGCATTTCATGACAATGTATGTCCCTAGGGGCTCTAGAACCCCTAGGGATGCATTTGGTTTGTTCTAATGTGTCAAGAGGGGTCATAGGTTCACCTATAACCTCTCTCAACAAATTTTATGATAACCTATGTCTCTAGGGGTCCTAGGGCCCTTAGGGATGCATTTGGTTGGTTTTAATGCATCAAGAGAAGTCATAAGTTAACTTATCGAGGCATTTCATGGCAATGTATGTCCTTAGGGGCCCTATGACCCCTAGGAAAACATTTGGTTGGTTATAATACATTGAGGGGGGTCATAGGTTAACCTATGACCCCTCTCAATGCATTTCATGACAATGTATGTCCCTAGGGGACTTAGGAACCGTAGGGATTCATTTAGTTGGTTATAATGCATCGATCTCAATGCATTTCATGACAATGTCTATCCCTAGGGGCCCTAGGACCCCTAGGGATGCATGTGGTTGGTTCTAATGCATTGAAAGACTTCCAAGGCTAACCTATGACCCCTCTCGATAAAATTCATGACAACCTATGACACATGTGGTTGGTTCCAATGCGTGGAGAAGGGTCATAGGTTAACCTATGACCCCTATCGATGCATTTAATGACAACCTATGTCCCTAGGGGTACTAGGACCCCTACAGATGTATTTGATTTGTTATAATACATCGAGAGGTGTCATAGGTTAACCTATGACCCTTATCAACACATTTCATGACAACCTATGTCCCTAGGGTCCTAGGGCCCCTAGGGACCCATGTGGTTGGTTCTAATGCATCAAGAGGCATCATAGGTTAACCTATGACCCCTCTTAATGCATTTCATGACAACATTAGTTCTTAGGGGCCCTATTTTCTAATGCATTGAGGTGTATCATAGGTTAACCGATGAACCCTTTTGATGCAATTCATGACAACCTATGTCCCCAGGGGCCCTAGGACCCCTAGGGGCGCATGTGGTTGGTTCGAATGCATCAAGAAGGGTCATAAGTTAACCTATCATCCCTATCGATGCATTTCATGACAACCTATGTCCTTAGGGGCCCTAGGACCCCTAGGAATGCATTTGGTTGGTTATAATGCATCCAGAGGGGTCATAGTTAACCTATGACCCCTATTGATGCATTTCATGACAACCTATGTCCCTAGGGGCCCTATGACACCTAGAGATGCATTTGGTTGGTTCTAATGTGTCAAGAAGGGTGATAGGTTAACCTATGACCCCTATCAATGCACTTCATGAAAATGTATGTCCCTAGGGACCCTAGGACCCCTAGGGATACATTTAGCTAGTTCTAAAGCATTAGGAGAGGTCATAGGTTACACTATGATCCCTCTCGATGCATTTTAGGAAAACCTATGTCCCTAAGGGTCCTAGGGATGCATTTAGTTGGTTGCAATGGATCACGAGGGGTCATAGGTTAACCTATGACCCCTATTGACACATTTTATGATAATGTATGTCCCTAGGTGCCCTAGGACCCCTAGGGATGCCATTCGTTGGTTATAATATCAACACATTTCATGACAACATATTTCCCTAGGGGTCCCAAGATGCTTAGGGATGCATTTGGTCAGTTATAATACATCGAGAGGTGTGAAAGGTTAACCTATGACCCCACTCGATGCATTTCATGACAATGTATGTCCCTAGGGGCCCTAGGACCCCTAGGGACAAATGTGGTTGGTTCTAATGCATCGAGAGGCATCACAAGTTAACTTATGACCCCTCTTGATGGATTTCATGACAACATATGTCCCCAGGGGCACTAGGACCCCTATGTACATATGTGGTTGGTTCTAATGCATCGAGAGGTGTCATTGGTTAACCTATGACCTATCTCAATGTAATTAATGACAACCTATGTTTGTAGGGGCCCTAGGACCCCTAGGGACATATGTGGTTAGCTCCAATGCATCAAGAGGGGTTATAGGTTAACCTATGACCCCTATCAACACATTTCATGACAACCTATGTCCCTGGGGGCCCTGGGATGCCTAGGGATGCATTTGGTTGGCTATAATGCATCAAGAGGGGTCATAGGCTATCAACACATTTCATGATGACTGATGTCTCTAGGGACCCTAGGACCCATAGGGACACATTTGGTTGGTTGCAATGTGTCAAGAGAGGTCATAGGTTAACCTATCACCCCTATCAATGCATTTCATGACAATGTATGTCCCTTAGGGCCTTAGGAACCCTAGGGATGCATTTGGTTGGTTCCAATGCATCAAGAGGGATCATAGGTTAACCTATTACCCCTATCGATGCATTTCATGACAATGTATGTCCATAGGGGCCTTAGATCCCCTACAAACTCATTTGGTTATTTATAATGCATTAAGAGGGGTCATAAGTCTCGACGTATTTCATGAAAATTTATGTCCCTAGGGGCGTTAGGACACCTAGGGACACATTTGGTCTGTTATAATACATTTAGAACCTATGACCAATGCATTCCATGACAACATATGTCCCTAGGGGCCCTAGGACCCCTAGGGATGCATTTGGTTGGTTATAATACATCGAGAGGCATTATAGATTAACCTATGACCCCTCTCAATGCATTTTATGACAACCTATGTCCCTAGGGGCCCTAGGACCCCTAGTGACACATATGGTTGGTTCCAATCGATCAAGAGCAGTAATAGGTTAACCTATGACCCCTATTGATGCATTTCATGACAACCTATTTCCCTAGGGGCCCTAGGACCCCTAGGGACACATGTGGTTAGTTCCAATGCATCAAGAGGGGTCATAGGTTAAGCTATGACCCCCTCTTGATGCATTTCATCACAATGTATGTCCCTACGTGCCCTAGGACTCCTAGGGACACATGTTGTTGGTTTTGGCACTTTGAGAGGGGTCATAGGTTAACCTGTGATCGCTCTTGATGTATTTCATGACAACGTATGTCCCTAGGGGCTCTAGGACCCTTGCGAACACATATGGTTGGTTTCAATGTGTTGAGAGGTTTTATAGGTTAAACTATGACCCCTCTCAATGCATTTCATGACAACCTATGTCCCTAATGGTCCTAGGGCCCCTAGGGATGCATTTATTTGGTTCCAATGCATCTAGAGGGTTCATAGTTTAACTTATGACCCCTGTTGACATATTTCATGACAATGTATGTCCCTAGGGGCCCTAGGACCCTAGGGACACATTTGGTTGGTTATAATGCATCAAGAGGGGTCATAGGTTAACCTATGACCCCTCTCGATGAATTTCATGACAACATATGTCCCTAGGGGCCCTAGGACCCCTAGGGAGCCATTGAAATGCATTGAAAGGGGTCACTAGCAACCCTAGGGACATATGTTATCATGAAATGCATCCTTTTGATTCATTTTATGACAATATTATATTAAATTATAATAATATAATATTGTATATTTTAATGTAATAATAATATATTATTAGATTATATAACAATAATAAACATATATGTTACTAGATTATAGATTTAATAGTAATATTTATCATATATATTACTATATTAGATTTAGTGATAATAATAATAATTATAATCATATATAATAATAATAGTTAATAATAATAATCATAATCATATGTAATAATAATATCAATGTCCACACTTCCCCCAAATGAATTTCCCTCTAAAACCCTCTAAAGTTTCTCTCTTAAATTTCTCTCCAAAATTGCAATTGGAAAATTCCTTTCCTCTCAAATTTCCCTCCCTCCAAAAATTACAATTGGAAAATCTTTCCTCTCAAATTTCCCTCCAAAATTGCTATTGAAAAATCATGTAGTGATTGGATACTCGATTTCATATTGGGTATCAGATTTCAGATTGGATATCTGATTTTATTTTAGGTATCTGATTAGGCTCAATATTTACCAAGCCTATTTGGACAACCTAAAAAATGTTTTTGAGAAGGGTTTCACTAACACTCAGACTTCGGGTAGCCATTTGAAAATGTTATTTTCATTGAAATTGAATGAAACAAAAAGTGTTTTTTATAACACTCTCGAGATTCTATCGATATAATTGCTGTCAAATTCTGAGTTCTATAAGTATTTATTAGTTAATTTTCAATGAAGATGATTATAAAGTGTTGATTGACATTCTAATTGAAAAATAGCTATAAGTTTCAAATGGTATAACATTTTTTAAATTTAAAAGTTGCATCGCATTCTATACTTCGACTAGTATAAGGATTTTTTTTTGGGTAAAGTTTTCTATTAGTTAAGGTGGTTAGACACATGATTTTTTTTTCTTAGTAGAAAATTCATATTTAATTATTTATTTGGAATAAAAATTCCCAACAATATGTATCACATTCAGGCATGCGTCTACTTTTTATATCTATAATTATATTAAAAACATTATCATTTGATTTTGATTTAGGTGGTCAAACATACACCTACTTTTTATTGTTGCCCTAAAATTTTCGTGGTATTGCATTAAAATCCAAACTTTTGACACATCAAATATTTTTTTCTCCAAATAAGGCGTAGTATTTTAGAAACTACATTCAATTTCCTACAAATTATTTCCTTACAACTTTTTGATATAAAGTCTAGAACCACTTTAAAATTATGTGTCAAGTTGATATAACCCTAAATTGTTGGTTTTTCACTGCTAGTTAAGGCCATAGTTTGGTTGGCCATGATCTTACGCATACCCAAAAATTGGGTACTAGTTATGTCATCTATGATCATGGTGGTTGTATTATATGATAGATTTTTCAAGAATAGAAAATTGTTTTAACAATCAAGCCAAGGATAGAGAGTCATCATTATTTGGAGCCAGACTAGGAGAAGACACTCTTAACACCTAGGGATCATTTGGGTGGCCTAAAAACTAACAAGTTATTTTAATTATTAAATATACCAAACTCAAAAACTAGTTGATCAAACAATCCAACATACATCCATTTTGAAATAATTTAAATAAGGGAGGAGCATTGAAAACCTTATCTTATAGAGAATTTGATGAAGTGTTTTCAGAAATCCCCATTCTCTCTCAAGGAATACAAAAGTCATGACATCAATAGGTTTCCTAATTATGAAACTTAAACCCATATATAAAACATGTGTGTTCCCACCTCACATACATAATGAGACACATTTCCTCTAAAATTCACATATCATTTGAGTGTGTCTAATAATTCATCTAAATGTTCACATATCCTTTGAGTGTGTCTAACACCTCCTCAATTGTAGTTGAAATGATGAAGGGTTTTCCCATTATTAATAAAAACAAAGACAATGAGACAGAGAAACAAGAATAATTTGAAAGAAGAAAAAGGTCTTCAAATAATATTTAATAATATGGAATCATAATACTAAAAAATAGAACATGATAAATCACATGATATTTTTACATACACTATTCTATAGAGAAGAGCCACCATATGATACCCAAAAACTATCCTAGAAATCCATTAAAGCCTTTTTCATACAGACAATTTTCCACCAACTAAGAAGGTTTTAAAAAATTTTAGCAATCAAAATTGAGACTAAAAAACCCTAATATATTATTATTCACATTTTATTATATTAGAGTAGGCCCTAAATACTTTTGAAACTAAAAATAAATTTCAAGGTAATTATATTTTATTTTATTTCAAGTAGTACATTATATATGTGTGTGTGTAGATCATTGTTGAACTAGAGCTTTGTTGGATGAATGTCAAAATATATAAAATTATTTAGGCAACATGAATGTATATATTTCCACTAATATTGAAGGAGTTAAATGTGATATAGCATGATTAAGGTAGAAATTCATAGAGAAATGTGTTCTATATGATAACAACATGCCTTTTTTAAAGGAAAAACTCTTATTGTATAAAACAAATATATATTTACAAGTTGAGCATTCTCTATAGTTTATGAACCACTTAATTATTAGAAAATTAAAAGGATACAACTTTGAGTGAGGTCAAAGTTTGTCAATAGTTATATAATTTTATCCATACATACATGTGTGTGTATATGTATATGTATTTATACATACATATATGTATGTATGTATGTATGTATATACATATATATATATATATATACATATATATATATATGTATATATATATGTATATATATATGTATATATATATATATGTATATATATGTATATATGTATATACATATATGTATGTATGTATAATATATATATATATTATACATACATACATATATGTATATACATATATACATATATATATGTATGTATGTATGTATGTATGTATGTATGTATGTATGTACATATACATATACATATGTATATGTATACATATACATAAATATATACATATACATATGTATATATATATGTATACATATACATATATATACATATATATATACATATACATATATATATATATAAATACATATATATATATACATATACATATACATATATATACACATATACATATATACATACATACATACATATACATACATACATACATACATACATACATACATACATATGTAAAAATATATACAAATACACATACATGTTAGAATTCCTATGGAAAATATAGATTATGAGAGAGGGGCAAGGTGAATTAGGATCTCCAAAAACTTTTACCACTTCAAACAATAACCAAACTAAACATAATTCACCATACACCTCACTAACCTTAACCTTGTATGTAATCAATCCTACAATATCATGTAATAACATATCTAACATCTATTAAGATGATCAAAATACAAAAGTGGCTAAATAACACTTGACAAAAAATTTCCTCCAATATAAAGGTAAAAATATGGTGGGGTTGGCACCCATAAAATATTCACCACTTAAGTAATAAGGTACCTATAAGGGATACAATTTGATTATTTCTGATGATTTACCTTATTAGGGGTGTGCTCTGCTAAAAGACTATTAGACCATTAATCCGACCTTATGTTTCATTCATCATGCAATAATGTTGATTGTCTGCCCTACAAAAATCCAATCTTAGAAAAATATACAGAAATGGAATTTGGTTCCATGTTCAAGTCCTAAGAAATCTTATGTAGATCAACGTCAATCTTATCCATCTTCTCCCTAATTTATTTGATGAATATGAGTACATCACATAATTGAGAAAATAATGTGTTTACATTATGCACTAATTTTTCCAAATTAGTAACAAGAGTGGAGAGTTCAACCCATTTGAGTAAAATCTTAGTTGATACTTTCTTTGTTACAATGATCTCAAACTTTCTTTCTAACCCATGCATAAATTTTTCATGTGTGTCTATGTAAGGGTCATTGGGTTTCTAAATAATGTTAACTATCTATTATATAATGAGAACCTTTTCATTGAAGTCATGTACATCAATAGTCTCAAGAAATATATCTTTAATATCATAGAGTACTTGTCTTTGTTGAGGCTTTCTTCTCAGCTCCTCTTTCATTTCCTTTCTACCTAATAAATAAATAAATGTACTCATTTGTTCAACACTTAAATTATATGTTTCCCAATTAGGGATAATAGTATCTTAATCAAGAGTAACTAGCTTATCCTTCATAGCTAGTGGATACTTCTTCATCTTTCTCTCCATTTTTTTCCCCTTAGAATCTCAAATGCTACAACTGAACATATTTTGTTTTAGTCCTTGTGTGTGGAATTATAGATACTACCTAATGGTCTCCTCTTTGGTCTACTCAACCTTTTGAGGCCCTAGATCTATCTTTTTCTCCTTAGTCTTGTTATCCTTAGTACCAACAACTTTAGTATGGGTTCATTTTCCTTTTCCTTATCTCTAAATAATTTTGAGTTCACTAGTGGAACTGTATTAACTAGACCTTTTGTCTTCCTAAATCATAGGTCTTGAGGAAATTGGTCTATCCCTGGTGGTATAGTGATATTATTTTCCATCTTGTCTCTATTCATTATTTTGACCTTCTATATTAACATTATTGTTTCCCTCCTTGTCATCATTCCTTTGTTCTTTCCTTAGGGTTTTATCACCTTCATTAGCCAATAGACTCTATAACTCAGCTTGGCTAATATTTACATTATTGAATTAATTAATTGCCTAAGGTGACTTATGTACTATAATTTTTAAGTGATTGGTGTCATCAAACTCAGTATGCTCTTCATCATCATATCTTACAAACAGCTCAACACCTTTATCAATAGGCTAATCCAATAGTGTTGTATTGGATGCAATAGCCTCATCAATGTTGATTTTATAGCATGATGGCCTTAACCATGAAATTATTGGTATAACTATCTAAATACATATATTGTATTTGTATCCGCTAGAAAAAAAAATTCATCATAATACTTGTCAACTTAGTATTTGGGGATCCATATCTTGTTCTTCATTTTCTGCTTGAACTCCTCAAAATACCCATCTATGATTCCTTCAACATTGTCAACCAATTGATTAATAAACTTATTTATCTATTGTGTGGCATGATTCTTCTTGTTCCAAGTTACATCTCCTATGGTAGGGAAATAATTTTGAACATAAAAGAAAATTTAGATAAGAAGAGAACCAACTTATACATACTATTTTTATTCCTTCATAATGCTCTCTAGGTTCTCATCCAATTGGTTTAGTTATAGGTCATAAATATCATAACAATGATCCTTCTTCATTATCTTCTATGCAACATCCAAACTATGTAAGGAACATTACTAAGATTTAATAATTCTATTCAATGAGTTAAAGAATCCTCTAGACTCCCCCCCTTACTCACTAATACTTTGTCAAGGACATTGTGCTCTTTGGAAAAATGCATTTGTCTAAAGTTGAGAGCTGGAAGTCCCTCCTTTCATATTATGATTCCCTTTTAAGCCAATACTTTAACTTTCAGAAGACTAAAATTTTCTTCCTTAATACCAACATTGAATTTTCCTCTCTATGGGTGGTATTTCTTAGCTATTAAAAGAATTCTTTCAATGTATTCCTATATACTTTATGTTTATGGCCTTAATTCCAAAGAGCATAGTGTCCTTAACAAAAAAAATAACTATGTTTTCAAAACCAAACGAACTATGAAGCTACACTTATTAATACTTGATATGATGTATGGTTTATTTTACTTTGGTTGGGTTTGACTTAGTATGTTGACAGGTTTTGGATGTTTACTAGAGGCCCAGGTGTTATTTATTTATGATATTGTATGAGATGTTTTGGTTATGTGATTTGATATTTGAGATATGGATTAGTTATTTTCTAGTGCTTTCTAATTTCTTCTATAGGACTTATGTGAATAACATAATTTTCTTGATGTAGCCTATGATTTTTTTATCAATTATCTTTTGGTGGTGTCTTGTTGCTTGTATATGACTGAGGTGAATATTGTGATTTTATGAGTTGTAATTTTATGAACTTAGGGTAGGTTATCTCTATGTATGTTGGGAACTGGCTTGCAATGGAGGTCAGAGCCCTAAAGAGGTTACTTGGGTAATGCATAGTAAGTTGTATTAATAAGTGACAATATTTCATTAAATGGGTTTAAAATGAATTAATAAGAGTAATTATTTTACCTTGCCCATGCCTTGAGTACTAGTTTATGATAGGATGGGAGTAGAGAGGATGCTTCGTTGTGAAATTGCCTCATTAGTATGCCTTATGTGTATGAAAAGATATTGATTCCACATAGAGTCACTAGAGGGCCCGAGTCCAAAGAGGCTACCAGGATAACCTTAGAGATGGCTCATGTGATGACACTTTCCCACATGCATAGTAGATTTACTATGTGTCTTTGTTGCCTCTAGGTTGAGATGTTACTTGTCTATTGCTACCTTTGAGATAGATTTCTATCAGGATTCCTTGGCCTAGATCATGGTTATGATTGTTCAATTTTTTATCCATTTGTGATGTGTGATTATCTACTTAGCATAATGTGAGTCATCCATTTAGATTCCACAAGGTCGGATGGTAGTGTTTCTTATACCATTGAGATCTGACAGTTGGGTGTCATTTCTAGATGTACTCAGTGTGCAATTGTTCCTTTCATTCTGATGTTTTGTTTATGTTCAGTGGTTATTTTATGATGTATTTTACATGATTATCTAGAGATCTTATGAGATGTTGTATTTATTCATGATGTATATTCTTTGAGATTTTCATACCCCATGACTTGTATAATGGATTATTATGCGTTTTGGTTATGCAATGTGGCATCTTATGTAATTGTATATTATTTCTTTGGATTTGTAGTTATAATTATTCTATGATGTGTATTTTGTTATGTATTAGATTTACTATTAATAAAACTTATATGTGTGATTCAACATCATAGAAACCTTAAGAGATGTAATCTATTTATGGATTGTTTGTATGTATGTGATTTATTTCTTCCACTATGGTGTTTTTTTTTTTTTTTTTTCCGATTGGTAAACGACCAAAGCCTAGATTAATTATTATTATTTTTTGGAATTAACTATCATTATATGTTAAGCAAAGGTAGATTCGAACCCAAGACCTCCCACATGAGAGGCTCACAAGTTATTGTTGGGTTGTAGGATTTTGCCTATTTCTTCCACTATGTTATCTCTTATTGTTTTAGTCTTTAAAAAAAAATGTTTGGCAACCTTAGTGACATTTTAGGTTTTTGTTTTTGGGTCCCTTGATGGGGCATTACAATTTTTATGAAGATGTATTTGATAAATCCACTACATTGATGCATAGGAGATGCTAACTATTTAAAACCAATTTATGATATTGATGTCAAACAAAAAATACTTTCAAATTCATGTACACAAGAGCAAGTGAACTTATTGCAATGGACTATCAATGTCATAATGCTAGCTAGCTATTTTATTAAAAAAAGACAAGGAAAAATCATGGATCGACAACACAAGAATATTTTAATAAAAATGACTTAAAGAGAAACTATTATGTACTATTTACATTACTTATGATGTTTAAAACCATTAAGTTTATATGGTATGCACTTTTTCAAATTTTTAAAACACGGGAGATGTAAGTCGACAATAAATGCAATATTTTAATGCAATGATTGTAGATATTGAAGCTTTTGATACATTGGAACTATGTGGATGCATGTAAAAAACACCATCCAAGAAGATGATGAAACATTAGTTCATGAAAAGCATAAGATGATGATAAAAAAATTCAATTTATATAGGATTTCATAGCTTAAATAGATAACATTCATAAGATTTTTTTGTTGTTAGCACTTACATGTTGAGTAGAGAATAGTATAAGATTTTTCATGTGATAGTTGATTGCTCTACAATGAAATCTAAAAGTTTAGTTTCTCAATGGGATAAATTTCTACATCTGTATGAGATTTTTTTTCTATATTTAAACAAAGAAAGATACATAGTTAAATAAATAGAATAAGGAAAATCCCAATATTGCCAACATTTATTATACTCTTTTAAGACACATTTTGACTTCTAAGCTTAAAAAGAAGTATGAAATTATTGCGAAAGATAATACATAAATTATCTGATCATTTTTTCAGTTTTATATAAATTGGTTGTAGCTAAAGAGAACTCAAATATTGTGTTTTTGCATATAGAATATTTTAAATTTTTAATGAATATTTTAGCCATGTCTCTTCTCATAGACCTCATGCCCATCCTTCCAATCAATATGAATAATCAATAGTATGTATGTAATATTTTTCATTTGAAAATTAGTGATGGTCATCAATATAATTTTTAATAGGATATCAAATATCAAGTACTAATGCCTCAATAGACTTATGCGCTACTGATATTTTATCCCTAAATAGCTTTATGCCTCACTAGACTTATTATAATATTTATTATTAGATTTTTGTTTCCATTGACTCCTAAAAATACATGCTATATTCTATTTAATATTTTACATATATTTACATTAAGAAAATACATAATATCTAATCATAATTACCTATCTAACAAACAAGACTCTTTAGATTGGTCACCCAATAGTGTCCCCCATGTTTTGGCCAACATTGACACTGAGATTACTTTCAAACACTTATTGCCAAAAAAAATTATTAGGAACTTGATGATTATGTATACCAATGTATTTAACAATTTTCTTTCTAGTTTTATTTAGGAGTTATTGTTAGTTGGCTAATTATTTATTTTTAAAATGATAATTATGTTTTCTTTCGAGGTTAGTGTTTTCAATTAGGATCATTCATATAGAAATATATGCCATTGGAGGGAGTGTGAAGCCTATGATCAGAGGTTAAAGAAATCACTTTGTGGCCCCCAATGACAAGTAAAAGAAGCAAGTAACATGGCACAAGAGTTCTGATGGGAAGAGTCAGTTGTTGAAGTCTTTAAATGACACACTTTTAATGGAGTGTACTTTGATTCATTTAGGAAAGGAAAATCACTTCCCATCTATCAGAAAAGCCAGCAATTTAAAGTTTTTGATGGAACATCAATTCCCATTTTGACCTAGAGTGTAGGAGTTGTAGTCTACATGGCCTCTGGCCCTTTCCTATAATTTACTTTTTAGATCTCACTTCTATTCTTGTACATATTTTTTGATGATTATTTAATTCAATTCTTCCATTATTCAAAAACAAAATTCACTCATTCTCACCCTATATTTTAATATTAAAATTCATTCTTTACTACTTTATGTGTTAGCTTGTTTGGATTCTCAAACTCTCCCGACTTTCAAATTATCATACACACAATATGTTGTAATTAATGAATCCCATACCTAATGTGTGTGATTATTTTCAATTAATGAAATTTCCAGTTTAAAATAAGACATTAGATGGTATAATGTTCTTGTTTTCCCTTTAACCAAAACACCATAATCTTAAGAAAGACTTCTTGTTTGTGGTTCTCTAAATCATTAAGGACAAAGTATAGTGGCTTAAACAAGACTTCTCAGTCTCTAAATCATTTAGATGTGGTGGTGTTGGTTCAACCAAACCAAGGATACAAACGTTGGAGTTATTTCTCAAATAATAAAAATAACGAAGGAATCCAATCGACACTATCTATTTCTAATGACATGATTTATAACAAAATACAAGTTCTATCCTTGTACAAAAAGAGTTTGAGATGAGTTGGGGAGAATAATATTTTAAAATCAATTAATTTAATTTTGTTTTACTATATGATATAAAGATAAAGATGTGATTTAAAGAAAATATTCTGATAAAGGTATTCTAGGTTTTCTATTGTCTATAGAATTCTTATTTATGACTAATTAAATTATAATTTTAAGTTCAAAAAAAGGTTATTCAAAAGATTTTTTAATTTTTATACACATAATAATTATATTATGTTAAGTTATATTGTTTCTAAAGTTGAACATAAACATTACTTTTTATTAATTTAAATTACAAAATTAAATGGTTATTGATCATTCAATTAAATATGAGACACAATAATATATATACATATATATGTATATCTACATGTACATGTACACATATATGTACGTACATATATGTGCACACACACACACACACATACTTCTATGGGTGTCTCACTTCTTCCATGAAGAAATGAAGCTGTATCATCTCCTTGGCTGCCAAAGTAGAAGCAACATACTTTGCCTCTGTTGTGGATAAAACATTAACCTTCCGCAAATGAAAAATCTAACTCATTGTTGTCGAACCAACAATAAATACATAACCTGAAGAATTGAATTATTTGTTTTAATATTTTCTCTCTGATATAGATTTTTAAAAGGAAAAAGTATTTTATTACAATTATTAATCATATGATCATGTAACCATCAATCTTTGTAGTTTTATTTAATCTTACATCCTTGAATTGTCAAAGTAAAATTGGTCTTGCACAAAACAAAACTTAATTTTTATATGAAACAATGGAAAGTTGAAATCTAGAGAAATTGATTATAGATTATAGTAAGATAGGCAGCTCGTAATGAAATAATCAACCCATATCAAAGGCAAAGGTGCGCATGGTCTAGATTTGAGTTCGAACAAGGTTTAGCGTTTATCCAATGTGATTACCTTATTCATTTGTTTCAATGCATATATGTATGAGCGTCTGCCTCATTAATTCTGTCGTTTGCTTGCTTGATCGTTCCTTCAACCCATAATTATAAATCGCTCGTATTGGTTCCATCCATCCCCTCTCCCTCAATTTCGTCAGAAATTTATGTTGGGCGTTCCAAAAGACCAATCTACAATTTCTGACGGTATAAGAATAAGTCTACGAGAGACGAATGAGCCGCCCGTGCGACGTCATAGAATAGAGTAATTGCTCAGACATTTTTATATGAGCAGATGTTAGAATTGCGCATGAGTACTAAGTGCGAATACAAACATAAAGTATGCACTACGCCATCGACTGGTGTTAATCTGCGGATTGTGTAGGAGAACGAGTGAGTTGATAAGGGAGAGCTCATGGTGTTCTTTTGAAGGGACAAATATGATGATGCCGCCTGTCAAATGTCCGCGTCTTGGGTGCGGCGCGGGTATAATTAATTCCTCACATGGTGGCGGCTCACTGCTATCTGTGCAGGCCCCTTTCTCTGTATATATACACCTGCTCGCGCAAACATCCAACGTCAGTGCCGAAGCAGCTCATTAACTATTTTCTTCATCTTTTGAAATATAGAATCAGTTTTCATAAGGCCTCACATTTATTCATTCCAGCACACACTCTCAAACATCTTCATGATGGACCAGAGATTTTGTATGGCTGCCTCCATGATACTGGTGATCGTTCAGGCCGCTACCTTGTCTGCATCCGTGCCCTCATACAATGTGGTAGACAATTGCTGGAGAAGAGATTCAAATTGGGCAAAAGACAGAATGAAACTCGCAGATTGTGGCGTGGGCTTTGGAAGTGCAGCCAAGGGAGGCAAAGAAGGAGAGATGTACACAGTCACCATTCCAGATGACAACGCTGCGAATCCCCAACCCGGGACTCTGAGATACGGAGTTACGCGCGACGGTCCTCTGTGGATAGTCTTCGGCAGTGATATGAAGATAAAGCTGGAGATGCCCCTGTTCGTGGCCAGCCACAAGACTATCGACGCAAGGGGCTCGGACGTTCATATCAGCAATGGGCCTTGCATACGCCTCCTCAACGTCAGCAACATTATCATCCACGGTCTGAACATCCACGACTGCAAGCCAAGTGTTGCTGGAGTTGTTTTCCTCTCACAGTCCTTGACCCACGAGACCATAGATACCCAAGATGGAGATGCAATCTCAGTCGTTTCTTCAAGAGACATTTGGATCGACCATAACAACCTATCCAGTCGCGCAGATGGGCTTGTAGATGTAACGCTCGCTTCCACCGCTGTTACCGTTTCTAACAACCGCTTCTCTCACCACGATAAGGTAAGATACAAGATTATATGTATATGTACAGGTGATGCACTAATTCACAGGGACGAATAACTAATCTTCTATGTACTGCACAGGTGATGCTTCTGGGACATAGCGACGATTATACAGCTGATACAAACATGAGAGTCACTGTTGCCTTCAACCACTTTGGACCTGGCTTATTGGAGCGCATGCCCAGGTAATCGAATTTCTTTCAACTCCTCGTGTTTAACCAGCAAACTCCGATCTCCAACAGTCAAGTGCCCAACTCATGAGACTGCTTATAACTGATATGATTTGGTTTGTTTCTATGCTCAGGTGCCGACATGGGTATGCGCATGTTGCGAACAACAACTATGAGGCGTGGGGTATATACGCCATTGGAGGGAGTGCGCAGCCTGTCATCAGAAGCGAAGGCAATCGCTTTGTGGCCCCCAACAAGGAGTACAAGAAGCAGGTGACATGGCGCGAGAGCTCCGATGCGAAGAGTTGGCTGTGGAAGTCTGTGAAGGACACATTTTTGAATGGAGCATACTTCGTTCCATCTGGGAAAGGAAAAGCGCTTCCCCTTTACCAGACAGGCCAGCAATTCAAAGTTGCCGATGGAAGATCAGTGCCCATTTTGACCCAGAGTGCAGGAGTTCTATCTTGCACCGCCTCCGGCCCTTGCCTCTAATTTCTCGCCTCTGTTTTTGTACAGGTTCTTTTGTCATTCTTTCATTCAATTCTTCCAGGCTTCGAAAATGAGATTCACTCATTCATTCTCACCCTGTATTCTCAAGATTAAAATACATTCTTTGTTCATTCTTTACTGCTTTGAGCATGATACTTTAATATGTGATTGCTTGTTTGGCCTCTCAAACTCTCTGGTTTTCAAACTCTCCTGCACACAGTGCTGTCCTTGTGCGAGCAAGTCTTTTTCAATCATGAAATTTTCAGCTTAAAATAAAAAATTTGATGGTATAGTGTTCCCTTATGGTTCCCTAAAACCAGGAAGGAAAAAATACAGCAGCTTAAGCAAGATTCATGGCTCTCTAAGCCATTTAGATATGGTGGGACAGTGCAACTGGATCAAGGAATGCAATTAACACTATTTATTTCTAATCTAGCCATTTATCTCTAATGTGGTTGGGACGGTACTACTTGACAAAGGAATGCTTCAGATTTGTTCATCAAACAATAAAAATAATGACAGAGAAAAAATATGTTTCAAAAATATTTAATTTATATTTGTTGTAAAGTTTGATATAAAGATGATGATGTAACTTCAAAAATCATGAGACAAGGGTAATTTCGGTTACCTCCTGTCTATTAAATCCTTATTTACCAACAATTAAATTATGATTTTAACTTTAAGATATTCAAAACATTCATTTTTATTATTATGTATATTAGGTACTACAAATTTATATTATATTAAGTTACATTGTTTCTAAACTGGAATATATAATTCATTTTCTATTGATTTAAACTAAAACAATAAACAAGTGTTGATCATTTGATTAAATGTGAGAAAAAATATTGAAATGTTATTCTGTTGTGACATATATTTACAGAAGTTATCCACATAAACAAATTTCGCTTTGTGGTATGTGCAATATGTCAATATATTGATATGGGCATGTTATAGCTTTATGTCCATTGACATATTTGAAGAGTTATGTTGTAGATTTAGACAAAACTCACAATATTTGTATATATTTAATCCTTGATCTTATATATTGACTACATAAAGGATTAAGGACAATAGTACCCATGGTAAGTTAAGTGTATTGAAATAAATTAGAATAAAAAATAGTTTCATATAATGCAGTAGTGATGACACTAATAGGAATGTTTTGCCAACTAAATAGGGTTTGTTAGACTAGATTTAGCCAACATAAACTATGTCTATCTTTTTTGATTTATTTTTTGACATTAAATAAAATTGAAGTCTATCAATATTTTATGTTGTAGCTATATCATATTATTGGAGAATAACATTAGCTTAAGCTTATCTATAAGTTAGTAGTTGATTTATCATCCACAATGATGTCACTAAAAGGAAGTGAATATATGCACAAACAATCCCTCATTAGGGTTTAAGTTACAATTAAAAAAAAATCTATACCCTATAAGAAATGGGTTTTGAACACTGTACTAATTGAAAAATGAAATCACTAAACCCTTAATAAACATCTGTCAAAGATGTAACCATTAAATAATAGCTAGATGGAGGACATCCTTCAAGGGATTGTGACTATTGGTAATGAGATGGAAAATGTAATTAAAGAGCTAACTTAATTGATGGATTTGGTTGCTAGATTGGTTATTGGTCTTGGTCATTTGTGTGCATGTTTCCTTTTCCTAGCTTTTGTTATATCTTAACAACTATTTTTATGTTTCAAGTCCTTGTAAAACCTGGTTTTGATATTTTCCTAGTTATCTTATAGGTTCTAGGTCCTTGTAAAACATGGTCTTTAGTAGTAGTTTTAACTTTATAGGTTCCAAGTCCTTGTAAAACCTCTGAGACATTTAACATTATATATTTTTTGATGTTGTAAAGGTTTTTGGGTCTCCTCAAAACCTTCTTTTACCGTAATCTAAAACAATGCAAAAAGCCAAAATGTGTTTCAATTGTTAATAAAAATATTAGAGATAGAAAATATCTGATTGAGCCTATGAATATCTATAAATTTTCAATTATTCTTTCAATGGTAAGGCCATGGTGAAGGTTCCCACTTTTTGGTCAAGTTCAACACTAAAGTAGGTATTTTTAACAAAAACTTGATTTTCAAATCCATATTACTACAAAACCGTAAATAATTTGATGATGATATAAACTAGTGGTTTTCAGTATTTTCTATCTAGTTTCTAATAGTATTTTATATTTTTTTAAATCATTTTATTTGAAGTCCATTTCTTTATCTCCTCTAAGAAGTATTCTATATGAAAATAGATATTTTCAAAAAGTGATGGGTGTTTTGATCAACATAACTTTTTCTTTCTTAATAGCATAATTACAAAATTCACTTAAATTTAGAATAGTAACATCAATAACTAGCAATTTTTGTTGGTTTTGTTCAATTTTGTCAAAAATTATAAATGTTATTTAGTGACAAAGTGACGCTAATGATAATTGAAACATAGGTTTATTTTTATTAATATAACATGATTTGTATATTTCAAAAGGCAAATTTTCTTGACTTGCTAGAAAGCTAATACACATAGCTTTGATGATCCTGTTTCTTAAAAAAATTATTCTTTAGGAAATTTATTAAACAATAAAAATAATTACAGAGAAAAAATATGTCTCAAAAATATTTAATTTAATTTTTTTTGTATTGTTTGATATAAAGATGAAGATGTCACTTGAATAGTCATGATATAAAGGTACTTTAGGTTACCTCTTGTCTATTGAATCCTTATTTTCTAGCAATTAAATTATGATTTGAACCTTAGCATATTCAAAACATTTTTGTTATTATGTATATTAGGTACTAAAAATTTATATTATATTCAATTACATTGTTTCTAAGCTCAAATATACAATTCACTTTCTAGTGATTTGAACTAAAACAATAAACAAGTATTTTCCATTAAATGTGGGACAAAATATTGAAATCTAATTTTGGTTGTAACATATATTTATGGAGGTTATCCACATAAACAAATTTCACTTTGTGGTATGTGCAATATGTTAATATATTGATATAGACATGTTATAGATTTTATGTCCATTAATATATTTGAAGAGTTATGTTGTAGATTTAGGAAAAACAAATAATATTTTTATTTATTTAATCCTCGATCTTATATATTGATTACTACAGGATTGAGGACAATAGTACCCATGGTTAGTGAAGTGTATTGAAATAAATGAGAATGAAAAGGTTTCATATAATATAATAGTGAGGATAGTAATTGGATTCTTTTGCCAACTAAATAGGGTTTGTTAGATTAGATTTAGCCAACATACACTATGCTTATCTATTTTGGTTTATTTTTTAAAATTAATGAAATTAAAGTCTATCAATATTTCATGTTGTAGCTATATCATGTTATTGGAGAATAACATTAGCTTTAGTTTACCTATAAGTTAGTAGTTGATTTATCATACACAATGATGTCATTAAAAGGAAGTGAATATATGCAAAAACAATCCCTCATTAAGGTTTAATTTATAATTTTTGAAAAAACCTATACCCAATAAGAAATGGATTTTGAACAATGCACTAATTTAAAAATGAAATCATTAAACCCTTAATAAATATTTGTCAGAAATGTAACCATTAAATAATAGCTAGGTCGAGGACATCCTTCAAGGGAATATGACTGGTGGTAATGAGATGGATAATGTAATTTAAGACCTATCTTAATTGCTGGATTTGGTTGATAGCTTGGTTGTTGATCCTGGTCCTTTGTATGCATGTTTCATTTTTCCAGCTTTTGTTATATGTTAATTTGTTTTTATGTTCTATGTCCTTGTAAAACCTAGTCTTTTGTAGTTGTTTTAACTTTGTAGGTTCCCAGTTCTTGTAAAACCTGGGGGACTTTTAATGTTATATCTTTTTCAATGCTGTAAGAGGTTTTGGGTCTCCTCAAAACCTGCTTTTACCATAATATAAAGTAATGCAAAAGGCAAAAATTTGTTTCAATTGTAAATGAAAATATTAGAGATTGAAAATATCTAATTGAGCCCACAAATATCTATAAATTTTCAATAATTCTTTCAATGGTTCCCATTAATTTAAATTTGCACTAAAAATATTACTAATCCTAATGGTTGTGCAATTTTTCCCTAGCTTGAGAGAAATAATATTAAGCTCTTTGTTAACCATTATACAATTTCTTACAAAGAATGAATATAGGTTTTAGGAACTATAATATTCAAATGCACCAAACATGAGTTGAGTCACATCAAAAATAGATGTCCATTTGTTTCCAAATTAATGTTGCATTTCTTATTAACCAAAAACCTTCTCAACCATATAACGTGGCTAGGGACTAGCCAAAATATCACCCCAATAATACATTTGTGAATTT